>CM074948.1:14395041-14414166 GCA_037577455.1 Pangasius macronema | reverse complement strand
TGCTCACTGTAGCCTCCTGTTCTTGGTTGACAGGCGTGGAACCTGATATGATATTCTGCAGTTGTAGCCCATCCTCCTCATGGTTCGCTGTGTTGTGCCTCCCGAGATACTTTTCTGCTCACTGCGGTTTTAAAAGTAGTTACCTGAATTACTGTAGCCTTCCTGTCAGCTCAAAGCAGTCTTGATTTTATTTTATGATTTTGCATTGCGCTGCTGACACGTGATTGGCTGATTGGATAATTCCATGATTGAGCAGGTGTACAAATTCTAATAAAGGGGTTGGTGATTGTATATGAGTCTGTGTGTATGTTAGGACAGGAGCTGCCTAATCTCACGGTGAACAGAGCACAAGAATTCCAAGTACGAAGTTCCTCCATACAGGCCTTTATCCTCCACTAGCAGCTGGCGGAACAGCATCTCAGATCTGTCTTTCTGCTTCACAATCATCATCTATAAAAAGAAAACACTGCTAAAGATCTACTGCCACAAAGACCTGGAAGCATCTCAGAGGGTGCCCCAGTAAAATATGCAGCATTCTGACATTCTAGTGAATTAAAATTGATAACATTTTTAAAACAATCAAGCTTTACTTTGTCAACCCCTAACAACGTGCAGAATGTGTTTCAGAACACAATGGCATTGCTCGTTTGATACTGAAACACAGTGTAATTACGTGTACAAATAGCTAAAGGCACTGGGAGAGTTGTACCTTCATGGACTTGCACCGCTGCTGGGAGATGGCACAAATGATGGACTGAAGCTTCCTAGAGTGAGCGTTATCTAGCTCAGGCAATGTAGTCTGCAGATATATTAACATCAGTCAGTGATCAACAGGTCAGCTTTACAGAAATTATTCAATTTTTAGATGTTCAATACTCTGAAAACTATGTAAAGTTTAAAAAATATATTTGATAATGAATATGACAATGGTTGCTCACTAATTCAATTAAAAATATTAATTCCAGTGTTAATTGCATTGAGCTTTTCTGACCTGAATCATTTCAAACTCAATGCATTTCAACAATTAACCCAAATTTATTTACCCAAATAATGGTAAACACTGATTGCATGTGATTTTGTGTGTGATGCTGGTGTTTCTGACCGTGTCGGAACTGAGATGGGCCATGGAGGGCACATTGAAGATGTTCTGCATGAGGTCAGGAGGGCAGGCCTGGCCTAGCCACAGGAACATGGACTGGCCATTCTCCAGCAAAAACACACCTGTATCACTCAAACGCTCCTCAGAGCAGCGCACTGCTGCCGGAATCGAATCACACACCACGTCCATGGAGTGCTGACAGAGACAGAGTAAGACACACAAAATATTTCATTTAATGGTAACGTTTTAAACTATGTTTAGGGGAGATATATACTGACCTATTATATGCTGTTTTTGCCCTGTCACTTTGATCTGACTGATTGAAATGTGCATTTTAACCTAGCCTGACCCTTTCTGCTTTACACTATAAGCAGTGCTGCATTCTGCCTTAGTAGGCCTGGTACAGTCCAAGTAAACTATATTACATGTATCTCTAAGGGCAAAAAAGGCCTGATTTAATGAGGGTGTTTTGTTTTTGTTTTTTAACACTGACTAAATTTTTCTCATCCCTCTTAATAAAACAATTTTTATTGTAAGTTTCAATTTGGCAAATAATGGGGAATTTGAGAATCCTTTCTTTTTTCTATGTTATCTAAAGAAAAAATATATATATTAGGAGACATTAATACATACCATTACATAAAAGCAAGCCAAGCTTAATCCCAAACAAAGATTTTGAGTGAAGCTAACAAAATAAGAACACTTGTGAAGTCCTGATGGAGTTGTACAGTCATTCAAAGGCAGCTCTGGAAACAGCAAGAGGTTCATCATGTATGCTGCCTCACACACATTCTGTCTATACACTCACTGAGGGTGCTTTCCCATGTGCATTTGTGATTTACTCCTTGTTGAACCTAGACCTATTCATGCTGTTCATTTATGCAGGTAAAAGCACAGAAATCGCACTCAGTTGCAGACCAAAATAACCAGTCTGAAAGTGTCTAGTGTGAGTGGTGTCTGACTGCAGTGAGAAAGAGATTTGACTCTGAACTGAGCCAACTGCAGGAAGTGAGCCAAAACAGAACATATTGTGGGTTGTGGGTGACATTGTTTTGTAGACGTGAACTATTAATTTGACCCACGAGATGAAAACTGAGCTAAAAGTCAGAAAAATGAGAGGTGTTATGGATTTTTGGGCCGATGAACAAAACCACTGATTTAGTCCTGGCTCTGTGTGCCCTGCTCCTGGGTGATTTATGCGATTTCTAATTTATTGGACATAAATAAAGCAAAGGACAAAAGGTCGGTTTACCTTTTTTCCAATCGCCATATTTATGACAATAAATGAAAGAGATTTATGAGTAAGGTCTCCAGCCTTAGATGTCCTTCAGCCAAAGGTTTTTTTTTGTTGTTTTTTTTTTTTGGTTCATTTACTTATGTGCACGAGCCATGTCACAAACCAAACAGCAAATACACTATACATTTTGTTCTGGTTTGGACAGCAAATGGACTAATTGGTGCGAAATGAGCCCAACAAAACAGCATCAAATAAATAGTGTACATATGGTCTTTGTTTCCCTGTTTCTGCTTTCTGTCTTTACGTGTCCTCACCACTGGAATGAGCTGTGGGTATAGCAGGACCTGGCTCTCCTCCACTCCCATGGACATGATGCTGAGTCTATGGAAAACCCTGTCATCTGTAGAGAGTTCAGTGCTGCCCACCAGAACTGGAGTCTTCATCAGGCTGTTCATGTACACCGGGAACACTTTCATCGCATCCGGCAGGATCAGCTGCACATGATAACAGTATAAGGAAAAGAACGGGTCAGCTGACATATAAAGTCAATAGTGGTCATAATGGTCAGTAAAGTAAAAAATAAGCTAATCTGATACAACAATGACAAAAGTTTATACTGATAAATATGGCTATAAATATATGTATATATAAATAAATACATAATAAATATAAATAAATATGGCCCGTGTGACTTGTGTCTGGACTGAACGCCGTCTTCCACATCGTGTCAAGAAGGACATCGTGCGGTCGTATACCCGACAGACGGAGTGGTCGATCTCCCTCACCGTTCGCACCGGCTGGCTTAGTATAGCATGGTATGCTGGACAACCATAGACAAACACTTTTAGCATGAATACACAAATACATATACAAATGTTATTTCAATCTAATGTAATGTTAAGGGTTGATTTTCTGGTAATATGTAAGACTGACGTTGAACAAAAAAACATTTCGTTAGTCAATCCCACTTGACTACAGTCATGTCTAGGGCTGGGCTAGGCTTAATGCATGTAAAATGGCTCTAGGTTTAGGTAGCTAAAAAAATATTCCGACTCAAAAATCAGATCTCATGTTTTACCTGACTTGGCAAAGAAGTTGATGAGTGCATCAGTCTCACAGCTCTTGTAGAGCTCAGATAGCTGAGAGCTGCAGTTCAGACTGAGGTTGTGAATGCGCAGCCGCCTCTGACCACTGACGGAGGTGTACAGCACAGCACACTGGAAAAGCAACAGATGCACACATAGTAGGGCAGAACTGGCAACAGTGAGAAGAAGAGATTTACATGTGTACTTCGACTTTGGAGTAATGTACGTCTACGTTTATGTAGTGAAGAGGAACAGTGCCTGAAAAACAGCAGGATTTGAATCCTGCCAAAGATATTTGTGGAAAAACAATTTTGGGGCATATAGAGAAATAACATCAGACATATTTTTCTGATATTATATTTCCTTATGTGTTCAAAAACCATGTGCAGTTGTGTACACTTATCTCCACACAAACTGTTTCCAGAGTTGTACATGCTGCTTCTGTTCGCATGATTGTAAGAAACTATGAGCCCAGCATGCGTTATAATTGTATCACCTCTTATAATTATACATAATCTTGTTTCAGAGGCTCTGAGACTGTTTAGAGTAGTGAAAAGTGGCAGCAATGAGACAGATATGACGCACACACTAATTTTTAACCTGGTCAGGAATCAACTACAACTGATGCAGAGAGCATAATTACATAAAGCATAGTAACCATATACCATCCCATAGTGACCATGGTTACTGAGATGTAATAAAAATGAAACAGAAACAATGAAAACAAAAATAAACAGGATAACATCTTTATGAGCTCTGCATCATCAATTAATTACAATACATGTTTAAATGAGTGACTGTCCTGCATGCACTTCTCCTCATGTGCGTAATGGACATGCAGTGATCTTTAATTAATAATTCATATTTTTAAATTCATCACATCATTTAAGTAATTATATTAAAATTTTCCTATTCACTCTGAGAGGCATATCAAGTCAATTCAGTTTTATTTGTATAGCTCTTTTAGCAATGGACATTGTCAGAAAGCAGCTTTACAGAAATAAATGGATTCAAAAAAGATATTGTAAATATGTGAATTTATCATTTTACAGATTAATGTTGATTTTCCTGATGTGCATTTAGGTTTACACTGTTTTTTGAGTGGTGTTGCAATCAAAGCCATGCAGTGTTACAGTTGTGCTGCTTTGCAGGTAGAGTTGTAGCAGGGGACTCCTTTTGGTTTCAGTGAAAATGTACAGTAATATGGGGAAACTCGCACAAGGTAAAACAACTGAGCGTGCATGAGGTTATGTAGGGAGTATACAGCCTGCAATTTAAATAATTATCATTGAGTAAATAAATCATTCAGTAAATTCACTTAAACCAAAAAAAGTTTAGAATTGTGCCAGCTCTCCCCTACATGACTATTTAGCTGAACTGCACCTGAGTTTAAAATAAGTTTGCATTTGATTTTTTTATATATATCTGCAAGGGGTGTAACAGTTCAGCCAATTCAGTCCTCAGTTTTTCGGCCATGGTTTAGCTTTTTAGTCTAACTAGGGAAGATGTGGAATTTATTGTTGTTAATCTCATTCTAATACTACTGCTACCACTACTACAACTATCACTGCTACTACTACTACTACTATAGCTACTACTAATAATAATACTAATAATAACAATAATAATAGCAAGGACCCCAGATCGATCCTGAGTTGCTCAGCGATGGACTGCTATCAATCCATGGTGTATTTCCACCTCATGTCCTGGGACTGGCTCCAGATTCACCACAACCCTGGCCAGGATTATTATTATACTTACTGAAGATGAATGAATGAATGAATGAATGAATGAATGAATGAATGAATGAATGAACCACTGTGAACCACAATGTTGTTGTGGTTACTGTTTATGAGATCAGACAGAGGGTTTGGCACCAAACCTTACTGTAAGAGAGCACTGTGTGACAGTAATGTTTAATGTGTAAAATATTCGTTGCAGGACTTTCAAAAATGTACTGTTGTATTCTGCGTGATATTATTTAAGTTCTCACTTACAGCAAAGCCAAAAAGGTGCCAATTTAAATGAGGCAGGCAGTAGTGAACTCGAGCGGTAAAGTTGTCCTTTAACGTTTGTGTTGTAACGTCATAACCGACGAGTGGTCCGTCAACGATAATAGTTTTACTTGGTAAACACTATAAATAACAGTTTGAATTACAGTGAGAAATAAAATGAATTATTTACAGAGTTTCAAATTATGACTGTTATTATACTATGTTATTAACTTTACTGATATGAATTCTTTATCTATAATTTGGCAACATGCATTATATTAGGGGGAGAAAAAAAAACACAAAAGGCAAGAGGAAAAATAAATTTTTGTTTCAGTTTAATGCTCAGGTGTATGATGATACATAGGGGCCAGTGTCTGGTGGTGTATGTGTTGCACTGACCTGTATAAGCGCCCCAGCCTCCTCACTGAGTGTGTCATCATGCTTAAACTCCACTGTAACTGCTTTGTCACTGTCCACTGCAGCCATCTCCACATCTGTAGTTGTGTTCATATAGATGGCACCAAAGAAGTCTGTGGCCCTGAAACCTGAAGTATAGACAGTAGAAACAGAATCAGGTGTGTGATCCTGAAATCAAATAAGCTTACTTTATTACAAATGTTTTCCTTTTCTTGTCAGACACAGAGACTGTTGGTTCTCTGACTGTCCAGTTTCTTATTTTGTTGTTTGAGAGAGCCAGCTTTACCTGTGTTGGTTCGAACACGCATTATGGCATCAAATCCGATGGACTTCTCCACATCTCGTCTCAGATCACTGAGGAAATGCTGACCATCTATCTGAACCTGACGGATAAGATGAAGTTTTGAAGTTCATCACAAGGGGATGTCATTTCACACTACATAACATTTCTGATACACAATCACAGAAACATGAGTTTAGTCCAGTAAATGCATAACACTTTAGGAAATGTGAATGTGCATAAGCATGCAACTGTGCATGTGTTTATACACACCTGGAAGTTGCTATATTTGTAAACTGAGCCGCCAGTGTGGGTAGGAATGTCACCCATAGTGGCCAAGTCCACATACTGGTTAGGGAACAAGAAGAGGTCCACACAGCATCCCTGGCTCACACAGTCTTTAGTCAGCTGCTCATACACACCGCGCTGTGACTGAAACAGAGTCTGCAAATGCACATATACACAAATTAGCCTTACATCCCAAATGTGCTCAAAATAATTTCTTTTGATAGACAGAGGAATAATGGACTACCTTTTCTTTCTCTGTGTTCACCAGCTTCCTGTCGTCTCTGTTCTTCAGCTTCCCAGGTGCCTCTGCAGTTGGGAGGGAGGAGTGGAAGATGAAGAGCTTTCCACTGCATTCAGCAGCCTGAGGGTACAATGGGTTTGGGCATGATCACTGACTTGCACTTTAATGAATGAGTGATTAATGAATAATTAATAATGCATCATTCTTATGAAAGGCTTCGGGAGTTAGTAAGTTATAACACACAGGACAGCCATTCAGGAACTGCAGAGAAGGACTCAATAAATGGTTACTTTTCAAAGATACTGTGTTGCAAGACAAGTGTAATTTAGTTGAAGAAAACTAATAAACTGTATAGTCACAATCAATAAAGCAACTGCTGAATTTTGAGTTCAGTTAGGAGTAAGCTAGATCAAAGTGCACATATATTTGTTCTACCTTCAGTGCTTCCACTCCAGCTTGAATAACTGGAGCAAAAACAGTTTCGCTCTCGTTTGTGTCAGCAAACATGTCAGGGATCTGGCTCAACAGACTATGATATAGGAAGAAAAGATATTATTAATTTATGTCTAATCCTTTTATTTCTACTTTTCTAAAAAATGCAAAAAAAAAATATCAAGTTAATGTTTACAAAAAGATAACCAAATTACATTACATTGCAAAAAGCACTGGATCATCTGTGGGTTACATTAATGCAACACGCCTAAGAAATCATAATGTTCAATACTAAATAAACCTGGTAAACTTACTTGTTGATGACAGCTTGTGATTCCTGAAAGCTGACCAGGAATCCATCCAGAAGGGGCACAAACATATCTGCCACATCAGAGACCACCATCATCTGGGGCTGAGCTAGTGCACTCTTCACATTGTAGAAGTGCAGGATCTTGTTGTAGGTGACAAAGCCCACTCTAATGGCTGAGCTCTCAGCTCCCTCCTCTCTAAGGCAAGAGTCAGGAAACATTTTTATTGTTAAGGCTGAATGCTGGGCTGATGGCCAATATGTGTAGTTTACTAAATGAATGCCCAGAATATACACTCATAGAACACTTTATTAGGAACACTATACTAATACTGGGCAGGGCCTCCCGTTGCTCTCAAAACAGCATCAATTCTTCGTGGAATGGATCCACAAGATGTTGGAAACATTCCTTACCACTAATAACAACAACAACAACAACAACAATAATAATAATAAGGACCCCTCTGTTCGATCCTGAGTTCTCCCTTGTCCATATGGGTTTCCTTCTGGTTATCTGGTATCCTCCAGCCTCCCAAAAACATTGGGTATATAGTATAGTATATCAGCTGTCTATCAGAGACTGGTTAAGGTGACCTAGGTCTGAATGAGTGTGTGAATGTGTGTGTCCCTGCAATGGACTGCTTTCCAGTCCATGGGGTATTTCCACATCATGTCCTGGGATAGGCTCCAGATTCACCACAACCCTGGCCAGGATTATTATTATACTTACTGAAGATGAATGAATGAATGAATGACATGTTGACATAATAGCATCACATAAATCCTGGAGGTGTTTCAGGTGTACCTTTATGCTACGAATCTCCCATTCTACCACGTTCCAAGGGTGTTTATTGGATTCAGATCCGGTAACTAGGAAGGCCACTGAAGAACACTGAACTCATTGTCATGTACATGAAACCAGTTTGAGATGACTTTTGCTTTGGGACATGGTGCATTATCATGGTGGAAGTAGCCATTAGAAGATGTGTAAATTGTGGCCATGAAGGGATTCACATGGTCAGCAACAATACTCCAATAGGCTATGACATACAAGTGATAATTGATTGGTATTAACCGGCCCAAAGTGTGCCAAGGAAACATTCCCCACACCATTACACCACCTCCACCAGCCTGTAAAGGCAGGTTGGGTCCATGGATTCATGCTGTTGGTGCCAAATTCTGACCCTACCATCTGTGTAACTCAGCAGAAATTGAGATTCATCAACCAGTTCATTTTTGTAGTCGTTTCTGCTTAACGCAATTGTACAGAGTGGTTATCTGAGTTACTGTAGCCTTTCCGTCAGCTCGAACCAGTCTGGCCATTCTCCATTGACCTCTCTCATCAACAAGGATGCAGCTCACTGGATGTTTTTTCTTTATTGCACAATTCTCAGTAAACTCTAGACACTGTTGTGCATAAAAAGCCCAGCAGATCACCAATTATAGAACTACTCAAACCATACCATCTGGCACCAACAATCATGCAATGGTCAAAATCACTGAGATCACATTTTTTCCCCCCATTCTGATGATTGATGTGAACATTACTCAAAGCTGCTGGCCCGTATCTTCATGATTTTATGCACTGCACTGCTGCCACACGATTGGCTGATTAAATAATTGCATGAATGAGTAGGTGTACAGGTGTTCCTAATAAAGTGCCCAGTAAGTGTATTTGAGTTCTGTAAGACCACAGAATAAGACAAATGTAAGACAAATACAAACTGTTTCACAGATACAACAAGGCAAACTTAGAAGATGAGAGAAGCGTGTTTTCTTATACAGAGAATGGTTTAGAGAGCACTGTGTGTTTATAGTTCCAAGGCCACTTCCTCAACATTGTGAAAGCTGGTCAACGAGGCCAAAAATACATTCCCATGGCTAAAACAGCATTTTGAAAAGAAAGGGGCTGAAAAAATTGATTGATTTCATTTCGGATGTACAATGCTTGACTCTTGACTCTAGCTGGACCATTAGGACAGCAGCACCACAAAGATATGTGAAGTGACATAACAAGCTTGTTTATGGGTTTAAATGCCTTGACCCTGCCAGAAAATATGAATAATGGTGGGTCAAGGGTTTGTGTAAAAACACAGCTATAGAGGAAAAGAGGGGATTTTTAAAAGTAAAGAAAAAGTGAGATGGGAAGGCAATACAAATTGCCCTTATCATTTCTACCTTATCATTTAGCTGACTGAGAAACTACAGAGAGCAAAAGTCAAAAGTTCACACAAGCTCCAACTAGACAGAAAAAAGTAAAATGGCGCACAAGTGCTGGTACCTACAGAGAAAAACTACATTCGCACTTTGCAGATAAGTGACCTGTACCTGGGTTTTGTAGACTTCTTTAGCATAACAATTCTAAAATGGTGTGACGGTGTGAGTAACTCAGGGCCTACAGGCAAACTCTGCCATTATCCATGCAGATAGATCCATGCAATAGAATCAAAACAATCTTGGGTCCTGATGAAAAATGAAGAAAAATTAAAAATCCTGATGTAACACTACACCAGGGTCAGCTATCAACTGCTTGGCCTTTGAACCTTCCTTACTATGGGAGCTCACTATGGGAGTGGTAAGTTGAGCCATAAAAAAACGTTGGGTGTCCAATGTGTTTTTCATTAAATGCATGCACTCTAGTGAGCAAAGCCAGGAACAGAGGGGAGAAATCAGATTTAATACTGCAGGCTTATTTGGAGTGCACTTCCAGCATGCTTTTGAGGTGAGGTCAGTTTTCCAAACAAACATGGACATACCCACAGGGGCTGGTGGAGAAGGAGAAAGAAGTTTTGCAGGAGGCATACATGTGAACTACTAGGTGGTAAATCAAAATCCTGTCCTTTTGCATGCCAAAACATTTAGTACATACAAGAGCATTGTGCTCCATGAACATTTCAAAAATTTGGCCTTTCTTGTTCAGCCCCCACAAAAATCATGTAGCCAGAAATTTTCAAATGATGAGATACAGCAGTACTTGGCTTGGTGGGGCTTTGTTGTATCGCTTTTCTTCAATCTCATTTTACTGACCATATTTGGCATGGAATCGGAGGCCTTTTTCGGGTGCAATGAGCTGCTTTCTGAGCTGAGGGCAGTTAAGACGTGCATGTGTCGCACCTGAGATATACAGTCCTGCCAAACATGTGTTGCCAAAATTACATGCTGATACACATCATTGCATAAACAATGCCAGAGTGGTGTTACAAGAACAGATCCCTGATAGTCACGTTTGTGTGATGAACAGACTTCATCAGTGTATATTAGGAGTTCTTGGGGGAATAACGAAAAACATGTTGTACTGCTAATCAATATCAGCCACTGCTTCTAAGTGCCTCCTTACATTATATTCCAAAAGTACAGGCAGAAAATGACACTTTTATTAATTATGGCAGTACCTCTGTTTAAAAATTGACTTAAACTGGTAGCTTTACATGCAGTGGTATACCTGAGTTATATTACAGCCTTTGTAAAATGTCCTGAAGCAAATCAAGTTAAACAATCTTTGGACGAATGTCAGATAAAAGTAGCATTTTAACATACTTTGGAAGTCGTTCCAGCAGTGACTTCAGTTCCTCACATATCAGTTTGACAAGTCCACTCTTTATGTTGTTGTAGGAGACATCAATCATGAAGATATAAGCAGGAGGATTGGGAGGCTTATTGTTCTGAGAAATAGAACAAGAGAAAATTACTTACCATGGCTTAACTGTGTCAAATTACTGGCAAGAAAAACATTACTTATAGGCACAAAGCAGCTTTGTTTTGAAATAAGCTCAGTGATAATTACAACTAACACTGACAAATTTTTATTTACTGGCCTCTGCTGCCAGGAATTAGTAGCCAATGCCCAATTAAAAACAGGACTCCAATAGTGGGTGTATAATATTTACTAGTGTAGTGTAGTATGTACAGTATATAATACTGTATATTAACTACATGTTGATTTGACTGACAATGCCATTGGGGCATCTTAATTCTGAAATGGATATTTTAGAACTTTAAAAACAGCCAAAATTAACTATTATGCCCAATATAATCACATGGACCAATAAAATGATAGCTGACGCATCCCGATATCTACTGTACATTATTATAAAATGTAGGACTAAGTGCACTCTGTTTTACTTTCTGGGTACCAGTGTGTAGTATAAGATCATCCAAGGTAATTCTAAGCACAGATGCTAAAAACTTTAATTACCAACTTTACGCATCAATTACTAAATTAATATCATGGTCTACTAAGTGAAAACAAACACAATCTGCTTAAAGTATTGACAAAACAAACAATTCTACTTGTTCTTGCCAATACTAAATTCCCATTGTAAATGTTCACAGTTTAGCTTCCAGTTAAAAAGATGAGATGGTAATTGTGGGTTGGAGATTCTTGTTGCATGAAGGTGCATGAAGGCAACACATGCTTTCTAAAGACCTGGGTGTTCACCAACTCATAATAAAACAGATTATCTACAAATGAAGGAAATTCAATATTGTTGCTGTTCTCCACAGGCTTGGACATCCTGCAAAAATGACACCAAGAGCACAACGCACAGTGCTGAAGGAGGTGGAAAAGAACCCAAGCGCAACATGAAAAGACCTGCAGAAATCATATGTCCACTATAAAAAATTTAAAAAAAACGCTGAATGGTTTTAATAGAAGAAAACTGGTCTTCCAAAAAAAATACTTCTCATCTTCAAATTCAGAAAAGAACCTAGCTGTTCCACAACATTTCTGGTACAATGTTCTGTGCAGAGATGAGACAAAAGTTGAACTTTTGGCAGAAAAGAAACCCACCAAAGCCTCATCCCATCTGTGATGCAAGGTGGAGGGAGCAACATGGTTTGGAGCTGTCTCAGGGTCTGGACAGTATAATCATTGAGGAAACAATGAATTAAAATCTGTTGCAATCATTTTTTACGGTAGAATGTCAGGACAGCAGTCAAATTTTGGAATGGCCAACTAAGAGTCCAGCCCTTAACCCAGCTGAGAGGTTGTTCATGCAAATCTCAAAAATACTGATGGACTGAAGATGTTTTGTAGGGATTAATGCTCTAAAGTTCTTTATTGTCAATGTGCATGTCTGATCAGTAGCTATAAAAATGTAAGGTATATGTTATTGCTGTTAAAGGAGATTGTACCACTTTTTAAATACAAGGGTTCTCATACTTTTTCTAGCCTGGATTGTGAATGAGGTATCAATGTGTATTATTAGTTTAGGCAGATTGTGTCTCAGATAATAGGACCGGATTTCGAGTTTGGTGTAAGATATTCATTAATTATGGCTTTAAGTCTATTTAGGTTTTCCAAAAAAAGTTGCATGTTGTTGCAACTATATTAATAAACAGCAGACAGAGAAAATTAGGCAACAGTAATGATGGTATTACTAAATAATAATAATAATAAGTGGTACAGCCTGTCAATACAATGGACAAACCCCAAAAACCATGACTAGGTGCCTTGTGAATTTTGTTATTTTTCCCCTGCTCATGCTGCAAGTGAATTTGCTTCAGTTATCACTTTCACAATTGACAGAAGCACCGCAAAAATAAAAGGGAAAAAGTTTAGTGATACTGTATGCAGTTCTATTCGTATGGGCAAGCCATTCACCTAAGTCCACTTCAGGCATCAACTTCTAGAAGTTATACTTTGTGTACTTCCCACTGCATAGGGCAACTGTGTAATGTACCATAATATCTTATTATAGCCGGAAGAAAAACTTAGACAACAGAAGTCGGACGACGTCACAAAGTCGTTTACTCTTTACGTTACACTGACGGTTCTTATGTAGTTCCATTAGAATGTTTCCTGGGGCATACTGTACCCTTGTACTGAAAAATATTATGTTATCCACATAACATTAAAAATATTTAATTCTACATTAAATGCTGAATGGCTTAGCAAGATCTACCATGTGTGATTGTTGTAAATTGTCATATTGTTCAAACATGTTTTAAATAACACCAGTTTAAATGTTCACATAAATACTCAAGAATGACCTCATTTTCAAATGCAAAGTACATTCTTCCACACATGAAACCTCAGTGATCAGTGTATAATGTATTGTTGAGAAGGAGCTGTAAATAGAGCATTACTTTGCAGTAATCCAGCGTAGCAGCAAACTCATAAGAACCCAGGGACAGCTCTGGTCTTTCATATACATCCACTCTTCGGCCCATATGGTCCAGGTGCTGGAAATACTGGACAGGAACTAAGGAGGGATANCTGTGGTACTGACCCTCGCTAACACAGCTGCAGAAAGCACACTGGAAGCGCCTTCCACCATCGATGAAGAGCATAAAGGGGCACATGTAGGCCTTGCAGCGGTTACAGCGTATGGGTCCTGCCTCCCCATGATTTACTATGTATAGAGGAGTCTGATGTAAACAGAATCAAGAGAAGACAAAGGAGACGTTTATCATTTCAAACCTGTAACACAGACCTCCAGTTGCTTAGGTTTATATAAAGACCCCACTCATTCATGGTTCTCTTAATTGATAAATAAATCAGTAGCTTAAAGAAACACATGCAGAACTAAGCAGAATGACATCCTCTCTGTGTAGTAATAAGTTGTAAATTACGCTAGTTATGCTCTGTTTATTTCCATTGCAGAAATATTAAGAGAAAAGGCTTCACCCAGTGTAACGACATATATGTTGTATAATTTACATTTAGCAGCGATACCTAATGATAAATATTTAATGATAATGTAATATGGCCACTTGTTAATACTAGTCAATTAGGAGGACTGGAATCTTTTTATTATCTAACATGTTCCCCAGAGCTTGAAGTTTAAACTAATTAGCCTCTTGTGAAAGAATACACTAACATTACCTAAAAAGGACCGACAGCAATAGTGCTGTCACAGACAGAAAGGTGAGACTGACTGAAGAGTCCTGGACCACACAACATTCGCAGACCTCAGCAATCAAGAGTTTAAATGAAACATATTATCATGTCACATATAAGACATCATAAAATAATGTATTTGATGTGAAGTTATTATCTAGAACACAGCTGTCATACATACAGTTACAAGTTACTTTATTATTTAACTTCAGTATTAATAACTGCCCTTATTTTTAAAGGCGTAATTAAGGCTATAAGAGTACAAGTTACTAGTGACCCAGATGCCTATTGATGATACACAACTTTGTTTTGGCTATGTGTAACAACATACTACTTTAAATTAAAAGATAAGGACAAATGACAATGATCTGGCATACATACCTCATTTTTGGGCACTGTGGCAAAAGGTTTGATGATGGCTGCCAGAGGCACTTGCCACTGCTTGGCAAGGTCAGAGGTACAGGGAAATGAGTAGGTGGTGCATCGAATGAACCTTGGGCTAGCATTTCCTGAAACAACAATAAACAATTTGGCTAAGAAATAGCTTCTTTTTTAATCTACTATGAAGAGATTCATTATAGTTTATTTATTTGTTGCATCACTCAATTATAGACCCCTCAACTTGTATTCCTGTACCACAGTCAAGGTTTAATGGTATTCTTAGACCCTGGATTGTTTGTACAAGTGTAAAGAAATGGTTTTCATTAGAGACCACAAAGCACTTCAGTGAGTCATTCGGAAAAAAGGCATCTGCTAAATGCTGTAAAAGTGAACGCAAACATAAGTCAGGTACTTTGCCTCAGAACTCACCTTGATCCTGAACAGTGAAATTGGTCGTGACTAGGGGCGGCACTTGACCCCTCAGATTCGTGGTGTAGACCTGACCACCTCTCTTAGCCTGGTCACTTTCAATCACTTGTATCTATACAGTGAAAAGTAATGACATTTTAGGGAAACATACTGAACAGGGAAGTGCATACTGAATTTCAGATAACCTAAAAAAATTTATTTTCCCAACTATAACTACAAACAGCATATCAACTTACCAGCGTCATCAATACAGAAGAGCATTTATACACTCTGTGCAGACAGATGTGTCAACAAATTAAAATGTTTTAAAATGTTTAAATGGCATAAAAACAATATTAATAGCAAGACATTTAGACATCAGAACAAAACTGACTGAATGAATTAGCAATTGTTTCCCCACTGAAAGATCAGTCGACTGAAGAAACAATGATGAGGCTTGTGTTTAAATGCTGCAAGTGACTGTTACTGATACTAAGTAATAATTATAGCTATTATTCTTATTATTACTATTATTATATAATGTAATAATACAATTTATTAATACACACACACACACACACACACACACACACATAAAATAAATAAATAAATATATATATATATATATACAATTATTATTTTATTTATTTATTTTTAAATTAAGTAAATAACCCAAATAACCCAAGTCGACACCCATGATGGTGTTCATTTGCAAATTAGGTAATTTTTAGTATTTCTTTGTTTACACGTGTCACATCCTGGGACTATTACAGTGTTATCAATCAGTTCTTACTGTGCTAGGTATGGAGTCTGGATCGAGTTTCTTCTGAGGAGGTCCAGCCATGTTGGCAGCTCCTGCAGGGAAACCTCCTGGAAAAGCGCCTGGCTGAGGCCCTGCCATCGGTGACCCTGGCATCTGTCCTCCATATAATCCTGTAACCACAAAGACATGTAGGTTACAAACTGCCTCATCTCAGTCTGCATATGATTCAAGAGCATGTTTCACATCAATATTAAATGACTGTTTTATAACAAAATGCCAAACCTCCTTTTACCTGGCTGCTGAGGAGGAAATCCCTGAGGTGCTGGTGGCTGTTGGAATCCAGCTCCACTCAGTGGAGGAGGGTGAGGCCGTGAATTAGATAATCCCATTGGCGGAGGCCCTGTTGCACTCATAGGTGGACTAGCTGCCATTGGTGGACCCATCGAGAGAGGCTGAGTGCCTGGAGGAGACATGGGTGGATGTCCCATTGTTGGTGGTGGAGACATTTGGAAAGGCTGTGGTGCTGCTAAAGACTGAGGAGTTTGCACAGGGCTTTGGGCTAGATAAAACAACGAAAACATAACAAGTCAGAGGAAATAGCAAATTTAGTCACAAAGAAAGCTTTATATTAAGAAGGAGAACTGTTAAGCCTAAAATTACCATATCCATCAATGTGCATAGCACTCATCTGATTGGCTATTTGTTGGGTTGGCGGCGTGGACGGAGCCATGCTGTGGTATGGTCTTTGAGGTGGCTGTCCATAGGGAGACAAGACAGGTGCAGAGACTGCTGAAGGGGGAGGGAACCTATAATGAAAAAAAAGTAATAAGACTCAATTTCAACTGCAACATTTTACAAAATTAAAAAAAAAATTGTTAATCTAACTCTGGGTAAAGAAAGTTACTTCTGTGGGTGTGCGCCATTTTGTTGAATAGGAGATCCATATTGGCTAGACGCCAGTGGTGGAGGCATCCCAGAAGGAGAGGAGGCAGCTGGTTTGAGCATACCTGAAACATAACATTTACAGGACTGTAATAAGCAGCCAGTAATCAGTGACTGGGCTATTTAAATACAATTTATACATACATATTATAGTTCTAAAGAGTAAAAGTTCGCATTTCACACTGGCTCTAACTGAAGCTCCTTATACTAATATTACACATGCAGTTGTGCAGGGACAAAAGATCTGGACAAATGGCCCAAATGCCAAGACGTAATTCTACAACTGCATTTCACAAATGTATAGATCATTACACCCAGTTCACTATTAATCACCAAATCAGAACAGCAGCTAAGAGTCATAAGCTTAAATACAGCTTTGTATTAAAATATATAGTCACCAGAGCCAGTGTGTGCATATGAACAGCATACAAGAGAAGACTTATTCTTGTCAAAGTGAAACTAAAGTAAAAATAGAAAGTGAAGGGAACTTCACTGTACCTGTTGGTTGTGGAGGAAAGGACTGTGGTGGAGCTCCATAGTGCCCATAATGGGATTGTGGAGGGGGAGCCCCGAATGCAGTGGGGTATCCCCCCATTCCCGCCTGGGCCTGCGAGTACGGAGGCGTAGCAACATAACCCTGCTGGCTCATCCTGTTAGATGTATTTCATTCCACAAATAAAGAAGAAAAGCAATCTGTTGAGTTAATATAAATGAAGCTTTCAAAAGTATTGAAACACCAACCATGATAACATCCTTATACAGTATGACTCTTCCCATTACGTCAACATTCATGCCTCCACCTTTAGTGGTGAAGGCCTCCCTAGGTTGCAATGCTTAAATTGCTTCAGCTTAGGCAAATAACAGTTTATTCAATCTGTAATATGAAATTATAGCCTACTGCAGCTTGGTTCATGCCATATTGCATGGCAACTCATGATCTTGTGTAAGATGGACCTTTACCAATGAACTATTCTGAGATAATGAGAGTGATAAAACACAGAGTGATCTCATTCTGTTTGTGTGTGTGTGTGTGTGTGTGTGTGTGTGTGTGTGTGTGTGTGTGTGGTTAAAGATCCATGACTGTAAGGAAACGTGTCTATAACAAAATAAAGCTAGAGTAACCTGTAAACTCAATACTTGCCTTGGCTAAAATGTAAAGCTTCACTGGGAGATATACTTTTTAAGTTCTTTGGCCCTATAATGAATTCTCTGACCTGTGACACTGTTCAGATGTTTAACACCTTAAAATGTTTGCCATCTCTTAACTAAAGTCAGTTTTAAGGCTAAATGAATCGATAATTGTAAATAAATAAATGCTCAGTGATGGATAATAGATGGATTCATGCTATAGGAGGCTGAAGCAGTGCTTTCCCTCCCCACAGTTGCCACGTCAAAGATGAGTGTTAAGCATGTTTTAAACAACAACAATACCTGTTTAAAACACAACGCGACACGCCAGTGTTCACGAAAAAGCCCTTAGCATCAGTTTAGGCGCCTACATGTGAGGACTTCATGCTTTCTAAACGCTGTTTAATGTTTAATGTCGGTAGCTCCAGAGTTGCTGTACATCTCCTGAGCTAACTGACACAGACGGAACTCACGGACGACCCAAACTTTCCTGCTTGCTTAAGTCTATTTAAACACGACTAACAAAACATATGTATAACATTATACTCCGCTTCATAAGACGTCCGAGATGTCTAGGCACTAATACAACAAAAAAAATAAAGAGAAAGTACCTGTAAGGTAGAGATGACGCCGAGCGTGCTGCCTATTGAGAACGCAGACGAGCCTAACCAGAGTGCCACGTCAAACTCCCGGCACCGGCCTCGGGTATTTTGCTGCTTCTGCGCATGCGCGCAGTGGTGGGAACCGCTACACGTCAGCAAAGATGCACGAATACAGACGTGCGCAGAGAAATCCTGTGCTCTGACTGTGTTCCTGCAAGCAGAGCACCCGCAGATCAGCTCTTCCTTACATGCAGCTCAGTTTCTTCAAACACTGAGTATGAAACACCATCTGAAAAAGGAAAATAACACCAGCTATGTGTGACATTGTTTTTCTTGACTACATCACATATCTGTTTCGAGTTCTGTTGTTTTAATTGGTCATTTATGTTTGGTTTAGCAAAAACAATCTATCTATCTATCTATCTATCTATCTATCTATCTATCTATCTATCTATCTATCTATCTGTCTGTCTCTCTGTTCTTCACATGTTCTCTCTGTGTCAGTGTGGGTTTCCACTGGGTTCTCCAGTCTTCTCCCACCTTCTAAACACAAGCTAGTAGGTGGCTTGACTGATGAATTTCCTCTCCGTGTGAATTAGTGTTTGGATGGTGCTCTGTGATGGACTGGCGTCCCACATCAGCGATTACAGAAAGTGAGATTGTATATACAGTGGATATAA
>CM074948.1:14287814-14383795 GCA_037577455.1 Pangasius macronema | reverse complement strand
TATCCAGGCTTGGGACCAGCACTGAGAGTACACTCAACACCCAGATTGGTTCCCTGCCTGGGAATTGAACCCAAGCCACCGCAGTGAGAGCAGGGGATGCTTGCGATGTGAGATGATCAATGAAAAAAAAAAAATAAAAAAAATAAAAATAAAAAAAAAAAGGATCCACAAAGACATCAGCCCAGGTCACTGTTTTCCTATGTCTAAATAGCTGGATGTTTTCTTTGGATGGAGCCCTGTACATTAACTGATTGAATGTTGTCTAATGTGACTTTATTTATTACACATAGGAAGTATGTTTTTTATAATCATATGTTTTTTATTTGAGTTGCACTTTTTTTAACTATTAGGAGCTACTAGGTTGTTAAGATGGTTATTTAATTAAATTGCACAGCTATTTGTAAATTACTTGCATCCATATTACTGTGTACATGTAGCAGTGTGCAACTGTAGTGTCCTTTACTCCAGACATGTGTCTATTTTTTATGTTACAACCAACTTTGGTACACACCTTACAAATTCCATAAGATTTTACAAGATTCTAATGATTGTTAAAATTTGAGAAAGGACTTTCAAAACAATCAAATATGCAATGTGTTAGCTGTGGGGACTATCTTGGAAGAATTGTCTATTATATTGTACAAGCTGGCTGTCAGGACTGATTTGCAATGTGTACTGTCATCTTAAAGGTTAATGTTAATTTTACACTTTAGTGCCACTGCTGCTCCTCTTTTATGGACAGCCTTCTGTGTCCAAGAGAATCATTTGGTCAAGTAACACGCAGCTGTCATGCTGCATAAAATAGGGGCATGTCTGTATGCTGACGCACAAGTGCTCAACAAAAGCTAGGAATCCAAAAACATTGTTCTTTATTGTTTTTATTGAGTCAATAGATACATTATTTTATCTACAACTTTTTAAAGGTTTGAGTTCTTGCAAAGTTTTTTTTTTTTTTTTGCTTGAGGCAAGGCATGAGACCTACCTGAAATATCAGAGTCATATCTATTTATGTAACAACAGTGATTGTGTTGTTATATTAAAATGGGCTTACTCTTGGCTGTGTTCTTTCTTAAAGGTTGAAGAAGGCAGCCATGCATCCAAGGCTGGTCTGTGTGAGGATGATGAGCTTGTGTCTGTTAATGGCGTATCCTGCTCCAGCCTCAGCCTTGCAGAGGTTATTGTTCTCATTGAGAAAGCCACTGACTGTCTGCAACTGCTGGTAAAAAGGTACTTAATCTTTATAGTGAAACTGAACTAGGCACCCACCAGAAAGCTGTTCCTTAAGATCACCAAATTCCAAAGCTAAAATTTTAATCTCATCTCAAATTTATAGATAGACCTAGGATAAACAAATGCAGAACTAATATGACTATTATTATGCCACAGCTCCATGTGATGTATCTAGTCTGATGTCCACTTTGCATTTTGATTGTTTCTGTTATGGAGAGAGCAATTGTTCTCTTGCTAATGACACATATGACCTTTGACTCAACCAAATGGCAAAACAGTTGCTTTGTGTTTGGTTCCCAACACTAACTACCCAGCAAGATAGCAGTTGGCTTTTGCTGGAGATATACCAGTGGATTGTGCTTTCTGATTGTGTAAAAGTAACCCACACTCAATGACGTCCTTTATCAAGTTTCATTTACTCTCATTTCAATTGCCAACAATTGCTGAATGGTTTATGTGTCTCTTTTTAAGTGTGACCTTACAACATCCATTGAATGGATAAAGTCTGGGCCATTAAACCCAATGACCTTTCTGAAAGGCCTCTCATTTGACAATTTTTTACGATTCAACATAATTTGTAAGATAATAATTGATTGCTGTGGAAGTACAAGTATATGACCAATATAATAATAGTATACACCCATGTAACCATCAGACCCCTCTTGTTTTAACCATTATATCTTCCTTACAGATGCTGTTTATACCCTCAACAGAAGTCTCAGTCAGTTAACACCAAACTCCAGGCTTCCTGGAGGGAATTGAGGGAACCCTACAAATCTGAAAATCAGTATGAGGCACATTATGGAGAGACAAACAGTGATACAGAGTGCCCTGCAGGGAACACCATGGTCCGAACCGAATTTTGCATTCCAGCTCCTAAGGACAGAGCTGGACCAGACACCTCTAGTGATGGAGGGCCCAGATTAGAAATCACTCCAGGAGCTGTAGTGGAATTGCAGTTGTCACTCTCTCAGACCACCCTGGAAGATACAGGCTGTACCTCGTTAGGAAGTGCTCGTGGAGTTAAAGGAGACTTGTGCCATCAAACAAACACTGAAAATGACAACACTACAACTAGTGCACCAGGCTGCCCTTTCTATATACCACTGCATGAGAGAGAGCCTCTAGGTCAGCGAGGCGTGCTTGTCAGTTCTCCCTCTGCTCTGCTGGGACAGGTGGAGGTTACCATACAGCCATGTGGGAGGGACTCTGGAACAGAAAAAGTGGGGGCCATTGGGACTAAGGCACCAGCTAATGAACAACAGGATTATGCTGAGGGAGAAGGAGGGCACACTGAGGAAGATCCCACCTCCTTCTCTGTCTCCTTTGGAATTCTATCAGAAGAGGAGGACTCTGAGTCAGAGAGGGAGCTCAACAAGCCCAACAAGCACCGGGCAAAGCACGCCAGTAAGTCTTTTATTATCATTTAACCACTTACCTTTTTTGTTATTTATTATCCTGGGTGATTAGATACATTCATGCTTACTAAACTTTTTTAAAATCTGTTTTTCTATATACATTTTAGTAAGTTAGCATATTTCATATCATAAATTGTTCATAAATTGTACAAACACTGTGTTATGGTTACATATTTGTACTAGTACTAGAAATGGTTAAAAAGAGTATAATGTAACAAGGACAAGAAGAAAATGAAAAACGTACAAAATGTAAAAATAAAAATAATTTAAAAAAAAATCTTGATGACAGTAATATATTTTTTGTGTATTCGGTGTTATTATGAAGTTTAAATTATGAAGATATCCTGGACCATGGAACTATGCATGCATAATTTCAAATTAATATTACAGTCAGTCTGCATTAGGTTAATGGAAATTATATGTAATTACAATATGTATCTGATCACATATTTAATCAGATATACTGTTATATCTATAGTCAGTTATCTTGAACTTTGTTTCACATATTCTATGTCCCATTAGGTTTATTTGTATTGTTTTAGATTTTTGTACTCTACAAGGAAAATAAACTGGAGTGAATATCTGTGCTTCATGCTTGGTGGGGAGGGGGCCTAGATGGTGAGGATAATAATAAAACATGGGTATGCTAATGCTGCCTGCTGGAGAGTTCTTTGACAGACACCAGCATGTGTGACACTGACTAGTTACCTGATCCTTTAAAACTGGCCACCTTAGCAGCACTGAAAAGGGAACTGTTCTGTTCTCATCTGTAGCTGTCCCCACCATGAGGTTGACAATTCACATATAAGAATGTAAGTCTATAGCCAGACGTCTCAGAAATAATCTGTAGATCATGCAGGTAAATACTCTAGAAAAGCTTTGACAACTCTTAATTTTTTGAGTCACATTTACTATTTACTACTGGTCATGTAATTTTATGTTGTTTTTTTAAACTGATTTTCTCTTTTCAACAATTTATTTATATTCATGGTCATGTATTCTTTTGAAACACATTTACATACATAATTTTAATGTAATACTTATGGAGACAAGCGACAAATTAAAGAAGAAAAAACAACATAAAATGCATAAATTGTCTTAGTACAGTTTTGGGCCACCATTAGTTGCCAGAATAGTTTCAATGCCCCTTGTCATAGATTCTAAAACTCTTGAAAAATCTTCAATAAGTGTTGATTATGGTTGTCGAGAGCAATTAATGTCCAAAATCTCCCAAAAGATGTTTAGTTGGCTTGAAATCTGGTGACTGTCAAGGCCACAGCATATGATTAAAATCATTTTCATACTCATCAAACCATTCCATGAGCCCTCATGACCTGTGGGTGGGGCATTCTCATCCTGGAAGAGACCACTCCCATCAAGATACAAATATTTCATAATAGAATAAAGGTGGTCATTCTTTTCACTGATTTGCAGCTTCCCTGTAAGAGGACAAGTAGGCCAAACCATGACAGCATACAACAGCATAAAAGAGCCACCAGTTTTTCATTTAATTTGTCTACTCTAAAATTCTCAAATTAAATTAATTAATAGCTTAATTAAATTAATTAAACTATTTTCTGCTCTCTTTTAGCCATTCTATACCTATTAGAGAAGTGGACCAGAAAACTAATTATTTGAAACATCTCTTTAATGCTGCCCTTGCTGTCCTCACTATTCTTTAATCCCCTTTTTTCTCTCTTTTTCCAAGGGCTCCGCCGAAGTGAAAGCCTGTCTGAGAAGCAGGTGAAGGAGGCCAAGTCTAAATGCAAGCGTATTGCCCTCCTCCTGACTGCTGCTGCCCCCAACCCTAATAACAAGGGGTTGTTAATGTTCAAGAAGCATAGACAAAGGGCCAAGCAGTACACACTTGTAAGCTACGGAACTGGAGAGAATGAACCAGAATTTGAGGATGTAGACGATGAATACAGTGACAAGGAAACACATGCTGTTGAGTTCACAGTTCTAGCCACCAGCGAAACTGAAATTGATGAAGATTTTTTCACAAATTCCTCAGGACGCAGGAACATTGTAACCTTTGATTTGGATACTGGACTGCTTGAGATAGAACGCAAGCTCCACAACCAAGAGGATATGAATGCACTCCCTGAAACCAAGGGCAAAGGGGCCCTGATGTTTGCACAACGTAGGCAACGTATTGATGAAATAGCAGCTGAACATGAAGAGATGAGAAGTAAAGGGATTCCTGTTGAGGGTATCCAAGAAGCTGAGAAAACTTATCAACAGGTGAATCAGCACTCTTCCATTCAGACTAATGACAGCCAGAATTATATTGATGTAAATGTGCACCATCAACAGCAACACCAGCAGTACCAACAATACCAAGAACACCATTATCAGCAGCAACAGCAGCATCAATATCAAGAATACCAACAGCAGATGCAGTACCATCAGCAGCAACAGCATTACCAGCAACAGCAGGAATGCCAGCAGGGGCAACAATATCAGCCTCAACAGTACCAACAACAGCAGCAAGTACAACAATACTTTCATACTATGAATGGTGTGTCTAGTCACCAAACGAATGTAGTGCAATCATCAGTTATTAATAGAAGTGCCAAACCATTCTCAGTTCAGAATAGAGCAGCAGCCCCATTTTCACCATCTGCAAACCAAGAACAGTCTTATTATTCAGATGGACAAGGGGAACAAATTGCTTCCAGAGATGAGCGAATTTCTGTACCTGCAATCAAAACAGGGCTCTTACAAGATACAAGGAGAAAGAACAAAGGTAAACCCATGTTCACTTTTAAAGAGCCTCAAAAAGTTTCCCCAAATCCAGAGCTGCTGAATCTTCTCAACAGGAATGACAAGAAGACAGGCTTTGATTCTGGTACAGAGGAGGATTATCTGAGCTTGGGGGCAGAGGCCTGTAACTTTTTACAGTCCACTAAATTAAAGAACAAAACCCCACCACCAGTTGCTCCCAAACCTCAGATACAACCAGTTACTCCACCATGGTCACCACAACCAGAAAATGCAAGCCAGCAATTTCATCAAGATGCTGAAAATAACATCCCTGTAACTGCCAGGGATCCTGTCCCTGAAATGGAGTCCTCAGCCATACCAGAAGAAGAACCATCCACAGCACCTGCTTCTGATCAACATGAAGCTTCTACCAAACTCCACTCACAGTTTCAACCAGAAGCAGTTCATGCATGGGGTCTATCTGAGACACAAATACAGTCGGGTCAGCAAATAGACAATTGGCATGAGACTCAATCTCAGCCACAGTTACACACAAAGCCAGAGCCTGCTGTTAGCTCTTGGGGGCCTTCTTCAACTCAGGCTCCCGAGCAGCCGCCAGTAACTGCTTGGGGTCCAGCTGAGGTTCAATCACAAGTCCTTGCCCCGAATCAGTCACAGGCGCAGCCATCTTGGGTGACACAATCTCAAGTCCATTCAGAAGTGCAACCACCTGCATCTGTTCAAACACAGTCACAGCCCCAGCCTTCCTGGGTGACCCAAAGTCAACCCCAACATCAACTCCACCCTCAGTCTCAAATGAATACGTGGGTAACAGCTCCAACTCAATCACCACAGCAACCATCATGGGCCCAAAATCAAGTGGCAAGACAGGCCTCTGTCAGTTCTTGGTCCCAAGATCTAAATCAGCCCCAAGTACAGCCATCCTGGGCCCAACAGCAACAAGAATCTCAACCAATACCACATTGGACAGCCTCTCAACAGCATCTCCAGTCCCCTTGGATTCAACCTCAAAGCCAGCCACAGCCTCAACCAAATTGGGTCTCACAGACCCAACAGCAAACCCTGCCACAACCACCAGTAAATACATGGAATCAGTCTCAGAGTCTAGCTCAAACACAGCCACCATGGACTCATCAGGCCCAACCATCCTCTCAACCTCCAGCACAAATGCAGCAGCAACAGAATCCTTGGACTTCAGTACTGCCCCAGTCACAACCACAACCAACATGGGCACAACAGCCTCAAGAGCATCCACAGCAAACAATGAATTCCTGGGCACCAGAACAGAACAAAATGCAGCCACCCTGGAGTCAGCCACAATCTCCAGCTCAGGCACAAATTCCATGGTCTCACCCACCTCAGCAACAGACACCACCACAGTCTCAGTCTCAAACAGCTTTCAGTACATGGACACCACGACCCCAGCAAGGTCCAGTCATTACCACGGGTTCTACTGAAAGTCAGAAACTGGCTCAGCCATTCAAACCTTGGAGTTCGCCTCAGATCTCTCAACCTCCTCCTCCACATCAACTGAATTCAAATACACCTAGATCAAAGGTACCTTCACACATGCCGGCAAGTACAAGGCCTGGAATGGGTTCAGCCTCTGGAATGGGTTCAGCTTTTGAGATGCCAGCCTTGCGAGGGAAAGGTGCTGAACTTTTTGCTAAGAGGCAATCCAGAATGGAAAAGTATGTGGTGGATTCTTCTACAGTGCAGGCTAACAAGGCAAGATCTTTGTCACCTTCTCCATCTTTACCAGCCTCATGGAAATATTCACCTAATTGTCGTGCTCCTCCACCTTTGGCATACAATCCACTACAGTCACCCTCATATCCACTAGGTGCTATTAAGCAACCTCCCTCTTCCAGCTCTTCCTTAAATAACAAAAATAAAGTCGCAGAGAAAGGGAAACCTGCAGTCAAACCACTTAATGTTTTGGATGTCATGAAGCATCAACCTTACCAACTAAATTCTTCCCTTTTCACCTATGGGCCAGCAGCAGAAAAACTTGCTGTAGAAAAAGAAGCAGTTGAAAAGCTTGCTGCTCAAAAAGCAGCTGAAGCCCAAGCTCAAACCCAAGCCCAAGCTCAGCCTCAAGCTCCAGACCCCTATGCTTTTATACCACAGCAAGAACAACCACCCCAGCAGCCCTGTGCTATACCTATTCCCTCTCCTGCTATGCATGAAGGCCCTTATCACCACACTCATAATAGCTACCAGCCCACCCCTGATGCTTATCAACAAGTCCCCTATCAGCAAATATATAATCCACCACATGCTTACCAACAACCACCTTCCAACTCTTACCAACAATCACCAAGTATTCCCTACCAGCAGCCCCCTCCATATCAAGCTGGCCCATATCCAGCTTCCCAAGCACCATGCTACCAACCAAATCCAACCTCTTATGTAGTGCCTACTTGTCCAGTAGCAGGAAGAGCAGATTCAGCTACAGGATGTAGCACTCTTTCTGCTCCAAAACCAAAGTTCTCAGCCAAAAAAGCTGATGCACAGGTGTGGAAACCTAGTGCAGCTGAAAGTGTTGATAAATAGTCTATCTCACTTAATTGGCCTAACAATGTATGGAACCAGAGCTGTATATAAAGAAAGTTCATAAAATGCAGTATTTTATCACAGAGCATTTGAAACCTTGATAACAGCAGTGAAAGTCTTTGAATTTTGATACATACAATTACCAGAAAGTACATACTTGCTATACTTCTCTTACAATATCATATTGTACCAGTATTATTTTTAGATAGTTTCTTGAATTAGATTTTTGTAACTTGAGTAAGTAAATGATTTAGAATGTTCATTTGGTTGTGAATGAAGAATATGGATATGTAATGAATGGAAATGCATAAGGATGGAGATTGTTTGAACAGGCAGAGTAGTCAGTACAGAAAGCTCTTGAAATCTATAAGACAGACAACTATACCTATGTCAGTGGTTTAAGTGGACAGAATGTTTTGTAAGAAAGTATGAATGGATTACAATATACTATTCAGTTAGTCTTTGAAAGAAGTTGTAGTGCAGCCTTGGCCATATTAATCAGACAGGGATAGTCATTTATTTAACATATGGAACATAAATTTGTCATTTTTCAAGTTAAAGTATATATTATTTAGGCATAAATATATTTAGGCCTTTAATGTATTTAGGAATATATATGATATAGAGTATAACCTCTCAAATGATGTGTTTAAAAGTTAAGGTTGGAGCAGTGCTTTATTTCACTATATTTAAGATTTTGTAGATACTGTGTGGTGTACTTTAAAGAGTTTAACTGGTAAGGGTTTATTTTTCCAGCTTTCAAATTATGATGTTAATTTGTAAGAATTAACACCTGGGCGCTTTTCCTGCTTCACTCTTTCTTTCTATATTTCTTATTCTTTGTGAAAAAATTAGTTTTCAGAATTAAACAGTTACCATAAACAACTAGCAATGTTTATCTAAATGTAAAGACACTGACAATTTGGAAAACATTCATTTTAATAGTTTTGTAATTTGGTTGCTTTTTTGTTGCATTCTTTCTCATGTTTTCTTTTTCTTTTCTGTGGGTTTTCTTCACAGTGCACTTTCTGTAAGACTTGCCACAGTGCTATTAAAACGACTCTTGAGTCATTCTGTTTCAGCTTTCTTTGGTTCACATTCGCATGCATCTCTTGATTTCTCCACGCTTTGTATTAGCTTCTCAGTTTGTCATTTTCTTCTTCAATTCTTTGATCAATATGTTTGCATTAGGAAAACAACTGTCACAGTCACTAGAAAACAATTCTGCCACACCACTACTTTGTAGTGGCACTGAATGGCCTACCAATCTTGCAAAAGTGTTTTTGAAATATATTAAAATAATAGTCCAAATCATGGTATTCACCATTTTAAACAGAGGTAAGTAATAGCGACCATTCTCTCATTAACCCAACAACTAAAAGGTTAGAGGATAAGTTATTATTATAGATGCCTTAAACATGGACTTCCATGGCATCGTGCAGTTGAGTGGTGCAAAAGGCTTGTCATTGCTGAAATATTGAAGTAATATGACTCAAGGCCCACTGCTAGGCCAAGCACTGGCTATTTTTGGAAGAATATGATACATGGAGAAGATGAAGTCACAATCACTGTACATTAATTTGGTGGGGAACATGTCACACCATTTTGATAAGACTAATATTCCTAGTATAAATTGAACATACAGGCTAATAATTAATATAAAAATCCCAAGACTATAATTACAAAATAAATTAGATTTTAGACATATGTGGTATTGTACATAGAGCTTCTATTTCATTGTACCATTTAAATAGATTGATAAGTATTACAGGAACCCAGGGATGAGAAGAATTATACTAAATTTGCATGTCATTAACAAACTGAATTATGCCTGAAAAAACCCTGTACCCCAACTGAAATGCTGACTTAGCACCAGCTGCTAGTGCAGTGACTCATGGTGCAGCTGGTAAGCAAATGAAGTATAATTTTTGCACCTTTTAAACAGCAGGTGGTAGCAGAGTCCTTCTGTTTAAGTTCTGCCTTATGCAATTCTGTTTGCTAATCACAAACTCTAATAGAACCATCATGGAAACCGTTACGAAAAGTTGAAAAAGAGACCCCTGGACGCAGGTACACATAACACATCTACAAGGTCACAGCTTCCAGTAAACAGTCTAAATGTGGATTACTCAGCAATAAGGAGATGATGATGATACACGATAAATGCCACATGATAAATGCCATTCTTGAGGCAAAACAACCTTTAGAATTCTGCAAAAAAAAGAAAATCTATAAGCTTTTGACCTAAAAATTGTACTGATAATTGGTTGCCATAGTTCAGCAAATGTAATGTACATTAATTTGTATGTTGCAATGATTTTACTACATTTTTCCTTAATTGTTTGATTAATATTTTTTTTCCAGGCACTTGGAAGAAGCTCCTCACTATCGCCTCCTGTTAGACTGTCACCATTGGGCCTTAGTTCCAGGTCTGCATCTGTTTCCCCATCACCCACACCTTCATCTCATGCAAACTACACCTCTCGTTCAACAGAGAGGCAGGTATTCTGGCTGGAGAAGGGACGCAAGCCCCCAACCCCATGGGAAGCAGCGTCACGCCACCCACTGGGTATAGTGGATGAAGCCTTTGCCCATCAGGACATGCAACACTCTATTGCTTCTAATCTGCGCTCAGCAGCCCATCGCAAAATGCTACCCGAACCTCCGGCTGAGTGGAAGGCCAAGGTTGCATATGAGTCGCCACCAAGGAGCCAGGGCTTGAGAATGAGTCAACCATCTTTGTCTTTCCTTTCCCCAACCAAAAGCACAGCATCTGCCCCTGCTGCTCCAGTTCCATATGGATCAGCTTTTAGACAGTCTCAGCCACCTAGATCTATGACTGAGGCCAGTCTTGGCTCCTCTATGTTTGGGCTACAGTATAGAAGGCCTCTGGGACAGTCAGTATATAGAAGCACATACAGTAACACCTGGAGATGGTAAATTCATGGTACTATTTTTAATAATTGGGTTTCGACAGTCAGTGCAAATACAGCAGGTTCTGAATGCTTTTGTACAGAGTTGTTTTTAAAAGTATCCTTGAAAGGACTTACCGGGCACTGTAATTTCTAAAAAGTAGAAGAGCAGGTTCGAACAGTGTTGAAATGTTGTTTATTGGGGGATTTAGAAAAGTCTGAAAGATGGAAATGTTAGGTGCAGAATAACAGTTTGTGATGAATAACATGCAGCTGATGAGGCATGAACCTCCAAATGCTTGAAATATTGCCACGCTTCAATATTGCAATACAGTACGATGTGTATACAATACATAAATACATAATATACTACTGCCAGCTTTGTTACTATACGTTTTCATATACACAATAATCAATCATACAATTAACGAGGCCTATTGGTGAAAGACTGATGAGACTGGATTAGAGGTTTCGTGGAAAATGCTCCATATTTCTATAGCGCATTAGTGGCATATTAAGTTCACATGAAAAATTTCTACATCACATAAGTGGCATGTTAATGTGCTTTAAAAAATAAAAACAGTTCAGAAACTTAAATTAACATTAGGCAATGTTAAGTAATGCCTTTGTTAACATGAAGAACAGGCAAGCTACCACTTCAGTAATGGCTACTTCATGATTATTGTTGACTAATTAGCATTAAATAATGCATTTCTTAACAGGAATAACATCAATTAAATAAAATGAATGTATGTTTAATAATATTTATTGCTAAACATGCATTAGCAATGTGTTTAATAATACTTGTTAGGTGGTACTGATGCATTCCTCCATCAGGAGTTTGTTTTCACTGTACTCCAGGCATATCACATATAGTGAACAAACACTCACTGCTGTTTACTAATGGTTAATAGGTGGTAGGGATACATTACTAAGACATGATCAGTTTTTAATCTGGAAGCAGTTTCCTTTTTAATGCATAAATTACTTCTATCTTGCAATTTAATACCACCAAAATGATAATTTAATATTGGCTATGTAAAACATTAACTAATGCAGTTATTACTTGTCTACTTAACATGAACTAACCATCATTGAAGTGGTATGTTGTGTGTTGTTCATACTATAAAGTGCATTACTTAATGCTACCTAATGTTAGTTAGGTCATCTTTTATTGTAACCACAGTGTTACCACAATTTCTTATTTCGCATAGGCTTATGTTACATTAAGCATAGGGTTGAAAATGCATGCATTCATACACATACATGCATTCATACATATACATTCACATGAACAAACGTGTGAACGTTTTATTGTTGTGGGGTTATGAATTAAGCTGAAACCTTTGAATTATTGCAATGTAGTTAGGTGAAAATTATGTGACAGACAGGTGACAAATTAAAGGAAAAACCTACATAAAGTAGCTTTAGTAATACTGGTGGGATGGACACCACTGGAGGGATGGAGGGATCCCTGCACTGGAAAGTACTGGAGGGATGAACACCACTATCCCAAAAGTTATTCCCTCAGTTGGTGTTTTGATGGTGTTGGAGAGTGCTGTCTAACACGTCAGTCCAAAATCCCCCATTAGTATTCAATTAGGTTGATATCTGGAGATGACATAGAATTTACATCATTTTCATCCTCATCAAGTCATTCAGTGACCCCCTCATCCCCTGAGGATGGGGGCAGAGTCATCCCAAAAGAAACCACACCCATGAGGATAGAAATGTTTCATAGAGTAAATGTGATCAGTCGGAGTAACTTTTCATTGATTTTCAGTCATCCTTTTGTTTAAAAGGACAAGTGGACCATAACCCAAAAATATGTCAGCAAAATATCCCCCACAGCATAAGAGCCACTGATTTTTTTCCCTTTAATCTGTCTACTGTCTGTAGTTGTTACATAAGTCTGAATTTTATTTGATACACAAGGTGTGTCACTGTTAAGTGCAGCCAGTTAAGCTACCACAGCCCCTGTAGAAATGTTGTTCCATTTATGTGAGTTTCAAGCCACAACAATGTGTCATGTGTTTGACATTATTTTAGCACAGAGTTTAGTTTGTCAAGGGTGACAGCTTGTGCCTTTCTTTTTTTATTGTCACAGTCATTTTTTTAATGTCACAGTCATACCAATTTTCCAACATTGCATGCTCTCGTACTGTGTTTAGTGCAAAAGATTTACATTAGTCACTGAAACTGACAGTGTATAGTTTATCAATTGTTAGTTAGCTTTTAGCACTTCCTTTGCCAGAGACAACATTTGTGAGAAAAGCACTTCTGAATCCACAATTAAATTGAGATTTGAAGTTCAGATGATGTTGCTTATTATTATTTTTCTAATGTTCTCCTCTGCCTGGTTAACCTCCCTCATTATCTGTTATACCATGGTCACTAAGAAATATGTATACCTTTCTTCTTTGCTGTATATGTAAGGTTGAGTGGAGTGCAAAAGTTGACATTTCATTTACAGAAGGAGACATTACATTTACAACCAGGTATTTAATGTGCATCTAATAACTTGTATGCCCACCCTTCATTCTTATAAAAGACACAAACCTATTTCATATACCATAGCTATTCATGTTATTTCATTTAGGGAAATGTAGGGAAATCTTTGCTTTTAAATCATTCTTTTTATTAAAATTGTCCAAGGTGAGGATTATTTTTGACTGTTACTTCAGTCAAAACTATCTGTAGTATTTAAAGCCTGAACTTTAAAAAACAAAGAAGAAATACTCTAAATACAGTATGAACAATGTCAACTGCAGAATGTTTGCACTGATCTGGTTTACTGTAACAGCTCCTTTGTTGAATACATTTTTTTCTCTGCATCATTGTCATGAATGGGAGGCGAAGACAATTTCTTAAGTAATGTGCAAACAAACAACAAATAAACACGAAAACGAGAACCATAAATGAACTGTGAATACGAACCAAAGAACATACAGACTATAAGCGATACTGTAGCACACAGCAACAAACAATAACTACAAAAAGCTTGACGATGAGACGCTGACAAGCTAGAACTTAAATAGTGGTGCTAACAATGCATAACAAGACACAGGTGAGAGTGATTTGTGAGACGCGTCGTGCAGGGGCTGATGGGTAGTGTAGTTCTGCACCCCTTTGGCGATACCATGAGAATCACATATTATTGTAGAGATACTTGTACTAAAACTGTTCATAAACATACACTATATGGCCAAAAGTATGTGGACTCCTGACCGTCACACAAATATGTGGTTCTTCCCCAAAATGTTGCCACAAAGTTGGAAACACACAATTGTTTAGGATGTTTTTGTATCCTGTAGCATTAAGATTTCCCTTCACTGGAACTAAGAGGCCCAAACCTGTTTCATCATGACAATGCCCCTGTGCACAAAGCAAGCGCCATGAAGACATGGTTTGCCCAAGTTGGTGTGGAAGATCTCAAGTGGCCTGCACAGAGCCCTGACCTCAACCCCACTGAACACCTTTGGGATGAATTTGAATGCACCTCAGGCCTCCTTGCCTTACATCAGTGCTCGACCTTACTAATGAATGATCATATCCCCACAGTCACACTCCAAAATCTAGTGGAAAGCCTTCCCAGAAGAGTAAAGGTTATTAGAACTGTAAAGTGGGGCTAAAGCCATATAGTATACAGTCACATATTAAACATTTTTAAGAAATAGTACACCATGAAAAAAAAAATTTTCATTGATACAAATGTTGCTATTTGAGTTATTTACACCACATAAATGCAATAAATAAATAAATACATACATACATACATACATACATACTTATATTAATACATACATACATACATAAACTTAATTAATTACTTAAATAATTGCCATGAGGAACAGATAAATTCCAGTGATTAGTTACACCCAGAACTGACATTGCCTAGCTTCACCAAACCTAAACATAGTATGTATGTGTGTTCTCATACTATATTTAACTGCATACAGTGTAAGTCACCCCCACCCGGTGAGCCACCTCCCCTTTACCCCCATGGTGTACTTGGCCAGACCCCCTCGGTCCTTGGAAGAGCCGGGTCACATTACTCAGTCTGTTTCTGATCTATATCCCCTAAAGGATCCATATACAACCAAAGTCACCCACAGACACCTCCAAAGCACAGGTAAGGCCCTCCTTGCTCAGGTGTGTGTATTTTTGGGTGTATATATTGAGAGAGCAGTTGGATGAATCTGACCATTGCCCTCCAGTCATCATCTGCTGTGCTTGTGCTAAAGTGGGTATAGGAAAATTTACAGTCATACACTATAAGGCTTAAACGACATTAAGCATATTATATATAACATATAGAGAATTTTATCATTTGTAATTAAGTGCTACATAGTTTTCTGTTTTACACTTGCTGCACTTTCCGTAACTCTGATAAATCGCTTGTACCATTTTTTGCTTATGTGTATGTGTATGGAGGAAAAAGCACACTTAAAAAAAACGTGAAATTCTGCTTAGTACTTTGAAATGGTTCCAGACTTAAAATGATGATTTTTTTTCTGGCTTTTCTGTTGGCTTGGCATGTTTGCTCTGTGCAAATCTCAGGCCAAACATTCGGGGATTCAGCCTTAGATGGGAATATGGGAACAAAATAGCAGTGCAGAAATGATACATAGGGACATAAATTTTCACTTCTCTTCCCTGTAAAATTTCTCTAATGTTATGTACAAGTCCCTCTGGCTACACTGTTTGGACCAGTCAGCTTTACAGGCATTTTGATTGGCTGTATGACAGAGTGTGTCTGAATAGTGTGTGTTGCACATGGGCATCACATTTAATAGCCTGAGGTTATTTAAGGGATGTGCTAACTTTGTCATTTAAACACATACAATACATTTCATATGCTGAACAGGGTGTGAAAACTTCTGTGAATTGTTTCTGTCTTTGATACAAGAACATGGAATAAACTATATGCATGTAACTGCTTCCTTTTCTGCACAGGACACAATGTCACAGCACTCCTTAATGACAATAAGAGAGAGGAAAATGCAGGCAGCAGCCATTTGCAGAGAAATTCAAGGGACTGATGGTATGAGCTTTACTTAGCTATTAACGAAAACAAACAAATCTACCCATTTAGACTTTTTAATGATATGTGTGTGTTGTTGACAACATTTAGGTTCCTGAAGGATGGAACAAAAGATATGCTAGCATTAACATTCTTATCTTTCACTGTGTTGTTTTCTCAGCATTTGCATACATTAAGCCCAGGCAGATACTAAACAGTGTTTATAGATAGTAGATACTAAACAGTGTCTTACAGAAAAGTCACATGTGAAATTTTGTCTTTTTTTCAACACTTCACTTATTATGCTTCACAGATTTTTCACATGTACTGTTTTTATTTTCCTGTGTTTTTACACAAAATTTATTTTGCCATGTTAATTTTTAATATGTAGGCATGTTTTTGATTTTTCAGATGTGACTTTCCTCACAGGAATAATTCTGTTTCACTTGTAATGTTGTGTTCATATTTGTTCATATGTGCACACCAATGCAATTTCATGTGTATTTCATGTTAGAGTCGACTATAGTGATTATAATCGCTTGTGAAAAGTGATGTGAAGTGTAAGCAGTGATTAGAATATTTAAGCCTATCAATTTGGATTAATTAAAAAAACAATACTCCACAGTAAGCTGTATAATAAATTAATTATATGCATTCCAGTAATATTTCTTATATTTGTCGTAATTGATGTGATTCTAGAGTATAGCGCAGTGCATTTATATATTTGTACCTATGGACTTTTACAGTAGCTGGCGTCATACTCACTCTTCCCAAACAGCACCAGTTCGTAAGGTTTATTTTTGTAATTCACCCTCTGACACACCCTGGCTGGGCTGTAAATAATCCAATGACATGTTTTTACAACTGAAAGTAACTAATACTTTTGTAGTTGTCCATATGAAGCACTATTTCTGGTAATGGAAAACTGGCAGCTGAGCGAATAAAGATTCTTACCAGCTGTGGAAATATGCTAATGGTGTATATTCCACAATGTTTGGTAGATCTATAACACCTCTGTAATTAGCCAGTGTTACAGAGATCAATATGAACTGGACAAATGAGATCAGGGTCTAAAAAAGAGCTCTGTGGGAAACCTAATGGTGGCTCTCAGGTCAAATGAAGCATAAGTGGTACACATTTTAAGTGTCACGGAAAAGAATTAAGGTCTGGGTGAACTACTGTATGAAGTTATACGAATTGAATGGTTATAGAAATATGTACTACAACATGAAATGTAACTGCAAATGAATCACCTACCACTTGCCTATCAACTCGAACTGTTTTTGTGGTATAAACTAATTTCTCCTACTGTACATAACTGATACAAATAGATTAATGATTAAGTCTACACCAGATATTGTCCAGTCTGCTAAATTAAATGTATCATTTGCAAAACAATTTTGTGTAATTTAAAGAAACATTAAGAATTTATTTTATTATATATACTATATGGTCTTATATATACTTCAGTCACAAGTGCACTAGTGAGGTCAGGCACAAATGTTGGACGAAAAGGCTTAGTGCGTTGTTGCCATTCCAGTTCATCCCAAAGGTTCAGTGGGGCCAGGCCACTCAAGGTCTTCCATTCCTGGATTTCATGCTGGAACAGGTTTGGGCCTCTTAGTTCCAGTGAAGGAAAACATTAATCCTACAGCATACCAAGACATTCTAGACAATTGTGTGCTTCCAACTTTGAGGCAATAGTTTGAGGGAGGGCCCACATATGGTTGTAATGGTCAGCTGTCCATGTACTTTTGGCCTTATAGGGTGTTTAGACCAATTTTAAAATTATTACTATTATATGTTAGTAACTGTTCAAGTATAAATGAAATGCATATATTAATCTGTTTAACATCACATAAACGAGGGTACCTGTCAAAATCAACATGCTTGTGAGACCCCAGGTCCAGTTTGGAAGTGGTAGTGTCTTGATTTTAGTGACACCACTGACAATTTCATATTATTCATTAGCTGATGCATTTTTACAGAATCTAACATAGGACTTGCTGATTCCCACAGGGTCGGAGATGGATCTGGGCCGCAAGGTGAGCACACCTAAAGAAATCATGCTGGAAGAACTATCCTTAGCTTCAAACAGGGGATCTCGACTCTTCAAGATGCGCCAAAAACGCTCAGAGAAATACACATTTGAGAGCATCCAGAATGCATCTGTTCATATGATTGTAAGTATGAGTAGTTTGTTAGAGAGTAAACCAAGTTCAACAGTCCACCAATAGATCAGTATAATCAATTTATTTAAGCAATGGAATATGAAAGGGAGTTGCTGCATTGCTGTGAACAACATCACAGATAATATTTCATTATTTCCTCTCATTCTTTTCCTCTGTTCAATGCTCCTCTCCTTCATCATTTTTGCAGGATGGTGTGATTCCTCCTGCACCAGGTATTGAAACCACAGTTATGGAAACTGAAGTTAATGGTGTAGGAGTTGACCAATCATCAAAAACTCCTCCAAACACACCTGACCCACATACCATGCCCAATCCTGACAGTATAGCCCCAGGTTAGTGCTCATACAAATGCACAGACTTTCAAAAACCCCACGGCTAGAACATTAATTAATTGTCAAATGTCCTTATAATAAATGTAATATCACTGGATTTGAGTTGGGAGTTTCTGCCACACTCTTTCTGCTACACTCTTCACTGTTAGCATTCCTCTGTAATAGCCCTGAGCCTCCTCAGGAAGTTTGTCAGGCATTTCCTGTATCTTCTAGGTTCTGGCCCATTGCAGCAGCTGTCCATGATAGTATCTCTAACAGATTTTATCTTTTTATATTCTCACACTGATCTGGCTTACTGAGCCTACATTGTACTTACTAGCTTTGCTGTACTCTAATGTGCGGTACTGCCAAATGCAGTAAATGTAAATGTACAAGTAAATATTCTGGTAATAATATAAAGTCAAATCTGTCTTGTTCAGTACATCATATATTCAAGAATATTCTTAAGCTAAAGTTGAAGCTATGATTGAGTTAATACCAGTGCACAACACAACAACATATTAAACAAACATAAATACATCTAATTGCACTTTGGATGAAATCACTATTTCTTTTTAACCCCTTGTAGTCACTGTAAATTTCCATAGAATATATAATAAATATCCAGTCCTCTGAATATTAGTGCTGAACTAGCTCAGCTGCCCATAACCTTTCTTGCTGGTCTTGACTCTGGCCAGGCCATCAGGCTTCACTGGGCCTGCTAAACTAAGCAAGAAATATCCTTGTTACATAACCTCTGTTTTAGTTTTGCTGGCCAGATTTTAGGGATGCTCATCTAGATGGACTTTTTTTCTTCTTCTTCTTTCTTTCTTTATGCAATGACATGTAATTATTATATAATCATTTTTATAGTGCATTAATTCATAAAGGAGGAGAAAGCAGGCGGTGAAGAAAAAACAAACAAACAAAAAACATTAGCAGCACGTTTCTAAGAATATCGGGGACTTGGAACGTCAGTAAATTTGAATTCAGAGAAGAAGGAGAAAAAAGGGGATGAAGCATAAAACTACTTTAACGACTGGCCCTTTAGAGTGAACCTAATTCGAAAAAGCCAGCAACTGTTCAGCTGTGGGGGGAGGGCTGATTCCAGTGAAGAATGAGACATCTAGTTATAATGGTACAATATACAGTTATATCACACTGGAGTGTGGATATCGAGACAAGGATCAACACATGTATGTGGTATGGAAGAAAAGCAGTCAAAATCAGACTGAAGCAGAGAAAAATTAAGCCACAGTGGGTCAATAAGTAAACATATGGGCTCAGGTGATTATGGCTGAATGACAGTTGAGCTGGTTGTTCATAGCAAGCTAGGTCTTGTACAATACACAGTGAACAACTGAATCAAGCTAATTTGGGATCAAACTGAAGAGGAGTGACTATGGAGTAAAACCATGTCCCAGTCGACTTGTAGATCATGTTCCCCTAATTCTTTGTCTGCCCGAAAGATGGCGCCAAACCTAACTTTACATATACTTAACACTTACTTAGTGTGTATGTTCATCTGGAACGTTTTGAGCTAAGTTGATCTCATTTTCCACTTGGGGTGTACTGACATTATGTATAGACATTATACTGAATCTATGAATAGGGTTTTTTTGTGCCAGAAAATGGAGATCCTTCCTAAGCTAGAAGAATAACTTCTATACTTTTATCTCTGTATATAACTGTAGTGAAACTTCATCTTAGGTCTAGGCCTTCAGTATATCATTTCACACATTTTCATGTCCTCATGAACCTCAACTCATATCCTCAGCAGACCTGCTGGATCACACAGTGCTTTTAATTTACAGAGCTGTAAATGTAATTTACAGAGCTGTAACAGCTGCCTTGGAAGAAAAAGGACACATTGTCAGTGTGCCATTATACAGCAAGGCATGTGGCTGCTTGTCATTGTTAAATCAGCCTAGGAGCATATCATACATGATATGCTATCAACCACTCAGCAAAGAAAGCTGACTTACTCTCTGAAACTCATAGCTCCTGACTAATGGCTGTATGCAATGTGTCTAAATGTATACTTCCTAGTTATATTAATGGTTAAACACTTATTTACGTTCATCCAGCTCTTAAAGTCTGCTAAAGATGAATTATCTTGGCTGTATTTATCTGCGGAAGAAAAAAAAACTAATTCCTATAACAATCTATTTCCCCAAGGTGCCCTAGAAGGTTCTGAGTCCTCCCCTCAGACAAGTGAATAATAAAGATCAGTTATTTTGATCTGTATTTTAATTGAATTTAGATCTTGGGCTGGTTTACTGACAGCATATTTTTCAACACTTGATGCTGATGTGTGGCGAATTGTTTACAAATGCATTTTATTTCTAGTAATGATACTTCTACAAAAAAGAATATCTTAGTTCAAATAATAAGCAAATATTAGGGAATGTTATCACAGAAAATATTCCATAAAGAAGCCTGCTGGCATGGTGCATTCTTTCCCCATGAAGGCATTGCAGGTAACATGTCTTCCTGACCTGTGGCTGCCTCTCTGCTTGGGCAGGTCAGGATCATTTCTCACCTTTGATGTGTACTCTTTAGGTTATGGAGGTCCCTTGAAGGATGTTCCAACAGAGAAATTCAACCGCACAGCTGTTCCCAAATCCTATCACTCTCCCTGGGAGCAGGCTCTCATCAGTGATCCCTCTCTAGCAGACATGGTGCATTTACAAATGCCTGAATTGGAGCCCACACCTCAAATCCCACAATACAAGAGCTTTAATCGGTGAGTACTTTTCATCATAAAGAAAGCCTATTACTGCCCTGTCTATCTTATTCAGTGGTCTTTCAACACTCCTTAGGGATATGGCAGAATCCAGGAATGCTGCTTTATTGGGGAACAACTATGTTTTCTGAGCCAAAAGATGCAGCATGGAAATATTTGAACCTTTTTCTGAAACTATTTTTAGCACTTAAAAATTGACTGGGTAGAATACAATGTTCCACCACAATTTTATTCAAACTTGCTATTGTGTTTTTTGTTGTTGCTTTTTTTTTTATAGCAGATGTGTCTTCAGGCAGTAATTTCCTTTAGTCATATTAGTTTCAGTAGTATTAACATCTAATGTACTGTCTGATGCTTAGGGTGGCGACTCCATTTGGTGGCTTTGGAAATGCTGCCCCGGTCAAGTCTATTGAAGTGAACGTTCTCCCAAGTGCTTCCAGTCTTCCACCTCCAGAAGCTGTTTCTGGCCCCGTGCCCTCACGACCCTCCTTCAACAGGACAGCTCTAGGCTGGTTGAATGATAGTGCCCCTCTGATCCTTGCTTCTGCCACCCTGGAGCCCAAATCATCCAGGTTGCCTGTGTTCCTCCCTGAATCTGATGAACTTTGAGTTTCACTTGCATTGATAATGTGATAAATATGAAGCTTTGTTAACTATCTAATTTAGGGTGGGTATTCAGTTTACATTAAATTGTATAGTGACTGAACTGTATAAGTTTCATGTCTTTTAAAGAAAAGCATTGCAGTTAGTATCACATGTTATCTGTTATATGTAATTTAAAAGTGTAAATTACCTTTCTAGATACAGAATTACAAATATTTGTTTAATTGCAATGACATTAGAAGCTGCATCCATACAGTATAACTTATTTAACTATATAACAGTATAACTTATATAACTTATTCTATTATACCTATTATCAGTATTCACCTGTATGTCCTGGAAAAATCTCACATATCACATTTGATTATGTGTGTAATATTTGGCCACATGTTAAAAACATGTGAAAGTGCATTACATACAAGTTATGCCCAATTAACACATGGGAGCTCAAGTAAACACATGTATCACCAAGTGAATAATATGTGACAAAAATAAAAACAAATGCCCTACATGTGAAAAATTAACATGGGAGAGTTACAAGTTACATGAGAGTTTAATGCCATCTGCCTAATATTGTGTAGGTCTCCCTTGTGCCATCAAAACAGCTCTGACCTGTCGATGCATGGGCTCCACAAGACCTCTGAAGGTGTGCTGTGGTATCTGGCACCAAGGCATTAGCAGTAGATCCTTTAAGTCCTGTATGTTGTGAGGGGGATTGGACTTGTTTGTCCAGATGCCATGTCCCACAGAGGAGCTCCTCTATGGAATTTGGAGGCCAAGTCAACTTTTTGTCATTTTCCTCAAACCATTCCTGAACAATTTTTGCAGTGTAGCAAGGAAAAAGAAAGAGGCCTCTGCCATTAGGGAACAGTGTTGCCATGAAGGGGTGTACTTGATCTTCAACAATGTTTAGGTAGGTGATACGTATCAAAGTAACATACACATGAATGCCAGGACCCATGTTTCCCAGGCTTCCTCCACCGGATTGCCTTCTTCCCATAGTGCATCCTGGTGCCATCCCTTCCTCAGGTTCTTGAAGCACACGCACCCAGCCATCCACATAATGGAAAAGAACATGTGATACATCAGACCAGGCCACCTTCTTTCATTGCTCCATGGTCTAGTTCTGATGCTCATGTGCCTATTGTAGGCACTTTTGGCGGTGAACAGAGATCAGCATGGGCGCTCTGACTGGTCTGCAGCTACACGACCCCATACGCAGCAAGCTGCAATGCACTGTGGGTTCTGACACCTTTCTATTATATGCATAACTTTTTCAGCAGTATGTGCTACAGTAGTTCTTCTGTGGGATCGGACCAGACGGGCTAGCCTTTGCTCCTCACATAGATCAGTGAGACTTGGGCACCCGATTGCCCTTCCTTGGACCACTTTAGGTAGGTACTAAGCACTGCATAACACACAATGTTTACACAAACTGAATAGATTCAGCTTTAAGGATTGCTTCTAATATTCCAATATTTTTGTCTAATGTCTGTGATAATTTGCTGTACTGTAATCACTGGAACACCGGCCAATGAATGGCTTCTTATGTACAACTTAGGCTGCTTAAGTTAGTACTATAAGCACTGTATGTCTTAATCAGCATGTGTGTTCAAGGTTACAATCTCCAGACCTGACAAATCCTGAGAAGACTGGATAACTGACATGTCTCTTGCCTTTTGGCTACATTGCTGTCTTGCGCATTCAGTCAGGCAGACAATGATGGGTTCAGTGCATGTCCGTCACAGCTCACTGTTCCTCATAATTCACTGTAGCAGGTCAGTTTTTTTCCTGGAAGATTGAAGTAGACTTAGAAATGCTTGATTGTGATAATGAATTTTCACAAGAGCTACTTTTTGCTTTGTAAGTAAAAGGAACAAACCAGCACTTTTTACCCCCTAAGCTGATTTTGCATTCCAACATTGCTACGAGTACATGGCCAAGTTAATATACGTTCAAGTAAGACAGTAGCATTAAATTGATTTTAAAGCTGTGTGGGACTGATCTGCAGCCTACACTGATTTTAAGTGGGCTGAGGCTGCAGTTGAGCAATTCTGCAATTTTTAAACATTTACATAAAAATGTAAAAATAAAAATAAAAAATTATAAACCTTGAACACTGCATTTAATTCAGTGCAGCCCAACAATATATCCATCTCATGGGTGAACGGGTTCTTGCTGGATAGAAGCCAACCAATTAGCCTGAGAATCACTGCATCAAAGGTAGTAGATTACACATTCATCCAACTAGACAACAAATAATCTTCCTTGAGCTACTGTATGATTGATGCACAAGCTCACATCATACAATGTACTGTACTGTACTATACTGTAACACACACATTAAAGATGCTGATGCTGACAGAATTGCTAGCAAATTGTTTTGGGGTAATGACACGACTTTTCAGTCTCAATCCTGGACATGGTAATTGTCTGATGACTTGTTAAATGCGATAAAGATGGCAAAATACAAAAGATGTGCAGTGCATAGAAGGAACCAGGGGATTCTGAAAGTCTCATNTCATCTCTGGATCTTCTATCTAAATAATTACTATGGAATATTTACTACAGAATATAGGCAGTGGTATAATGATGTATAATGGGAAAATGATATTCAGTCAATCCAATTTGTCCAAATTTGTCCAAATGGGCAAAATCTAACCAAACTTGAGGGGCTACTATTTCATTATTATTATTATTATTTTTATAGTTAAGCCTTTAGGTGTGCAGTGGCAACGATCAAATATTATACACATAGGTGTCATCTGCCTGGATGGGTGAAATTGACCAATTTTAAAATGAAGGGATTTTTCTATAAATCAGTCAGAAATTGTATATCATCATCATCATCATCATCATATTATTATTATTATTATTATTATTATTATTATTATTATTACCACTATGAGATTTAGGTTTCCACTCACCATTCACATAAACCAAAGAGGGGGTGAATGGCTACTTTGATTATGGTGTACCCCAATATTCTGCCAAAGAAAACTGATAACAGAAATAACTGTAGTGGTTGATAGAGCTGTATATAATATACAGCAATGTTTATGGGTTTCACTGGAAATTATTCTTCAGACTCCCAAGAAATGTTCTTTACAGCATATTTATCATAGCTGGGATTTCAGTCCCTATGAACACCACAACAAATTATGGCAGAAAATATTGTGAAGGCCACTTTGGTCATTCACAACAGCCTGATTCTCTTATGATAGCATTTTTTTTTCATCATCAAACAAGCAAAGATAACTAAAGACCTACCCAGGCATGAAGTGTTGAGTTGGGAGTCGCCCGTTTGATGTGTTCGACACAGGGTTCAACAGTTCTTTGATCAGCCCTGAACCATGCTGACTTTGAACCCATCTGTACTCCTTTAAATATGATTCCCCACGTTCAGCAACAGATATAGAGAAAAACACCTCACCGTGTAAGCAAAGGCTGCAGCATGAGAAAAAAAAGTTTCTTTTCTGTTATTATCTGTCCTTTTGGATTATTATGGAACGGATTCATTTGGCACCTACTGTTAACAGGGTTTATAATAGTCTAAATCATTCTAGTTCTGCTTGTGTTAATTTCTCTTGTGTTTGTAGTGCTGTAATGCTGATTTCTGCTAGTTCTGAGCACAGGGATCTTCTGTTGAGTCTTAAATACATTCCAGGAACCAGGGCTGGCTTCAGACTGAATTCAACACACTGCAATTCTACAGTAAGGTATTACTTAAAAAGAGATTTTGGGCGAAACACCCTATTTGCCTTTCTCTTTGCGTTTCTTTTGCTCTGTGATATAAAGCATGCGCACCATCAACAAATGACCCCGGAACAAGTGGCCTACCTGAGAGGGTTACAGTGCACTGTACATCTGTAGCTGGATTCAGAGAAGAGAAAATATCCAAGGTCAAAAGGATGGTGTTGGGTTGCAGGAAACTTAGCAGCAGTGTGTAATGTGTCAAATGTGCAGGGTAAAGCTTCTGCTTTTAAAGCAATTATATCCTGAAGCTAAATTAACCGTGTTTAATTTAGACATTCTTTGTGTAAATTGATATCATTTGTGTTTTGTCCATATGAAAGAGTTAAACAAAGACATAAGGATTTATAAAGAACTAAAAACCAGTGGCAGCGAATCACTGCTGGTACAGTAGCTCTATAAATATTCAATGTGGTAATATATACAGGAATGGAAAAATAAAATTCATGTTAAGCAGCACAGAGCTTGAGAATCTCTCCCTGTCGTTCAGATGGAAATGGGATCCTCCAGAGTCCAATTAAATCCTGCACAAAGCCAACTAGTAGAGCATGACCTGTTCTCCTGAGGCTGATGTGAATGATGCATACAGCTGTTTCAGCTGGTTGAACCACCACTGAACTATACATTCTTCACTGATGCATTGAAGCTTTAATTTTACATGCTGGTTATCTTAAACCAAGCTATATGTTATCATGCTGACATCAGTCGTGAAGTGAGAGAAAGATCAGGGATAAGAAAGTCTTTGATGGAGTGTACCAGCAATCTGTCCACACAAAGCAATGCATGGCAAGACTTTTCCTCAATGATGTGTCAATGGAAAAAAAATTATTTGTATCTTATCCTGAATGTCAGGGACTGCTCGTCTGCTCTAGCTGTATCAGTGAAAGCCTTTGCTACCACGGCTACAGCAAACATTAAAAGGAAAATACATCACCAGCACCACTTAACAATGTTCCAGGGTTGATGTAACGTGGGTAAATGCCAGAAATTTGTTCCTGTGTTCAGACAAAAGGTTTGCTTCACTCAAGGCTTAGAGCTGTTCAGTTAAAAAAACAAGTGAAAATGAACTAATATTTTTAAAATAAATTATCGTGGATATTAAACTAATGTTGCCTCCCTGTAGTTCAATCAGATCAGACAGATTGTATGCAAATAAATCTGATTCATAATCAATTTTCTGATAATGTATATCACTGGCCAGGTATCATCATATCTTTCTTTCAATGGGTCAGCATGCACCAGCATCAAACCTGCATTATACCTGAGAAGCGTAAATATCACTAATGCTACAGAGGCTAAGGTACATATAAATTAGCACTTTCTTTCTTTTCTTTTCTTTTTAAGTGTTGTCTTTTGTATTTTTCATACTATACTACCTCCCCAACCATGTTTTTAGACTGATAGTAGTCTTTGTCCTTGACCTAGTGAACTAGTATGAGGATTTATTGATAGAGATTTATTTCAAAGCACTTCCATAAGTCACTCTGGATAAGGGCATCTGATGCCATAAATGTAAATGCATAAACTATAAGATGTGTGTGACTGTAAATATATTTGGGTTGTATGTTCTTTTTGGCTGTTTTTCCCCCTCTTTTGTTTTGATTTGTCTTTTTTTCCTGTGACTTTTCACCAATATAAATGAAATATAAATATGAACTTACCAGCAATATGCTTCATGATATTTAAAGAAAAGAAATGAAAGTATTGGGCCATACAGTATATCTGCCATTCTAATTTGCAATGCATGCTGTAAACATCTGCTTAAATCTATTTATTTATTCCAGTTTCTTATATGTGAATAACAGTTGGGAGCAAGTGCACTGTTTGATATTTTATCACAGTTCCTGGAAATACATCACCCCACCTCCCACATAGTTGAATTTTTGCGAGATTTAGTTGCAGACCTTACTGAACACACCTAGTTCTTCTTATCAGCTGCATAAATATTCCTCAGGATGCTGCTTGCCTGGACATAGCAAGGCTACAGAGAGCAGGAGTCAAAACTGCATACCCATTAGGCTTGGCATACCTGTGAGCTACAGTATTGCATCACAAACATGGAATGCTGTTTTTCCACAACAGAGAAATTTATTCTCAGTTTTAAAACCAGTAAAGAAAGACAGTCATACTTCAAGATCGAATCTTGACAGCTGACTTACAGACAAATATTGGGAGCCTACAGAGGGGAAATGCACTGACTCTTCAATGGGCTTCTCAAGTGCTTCCTGAGGAAAAGCCTGCTCCATTCAGATACAGCATGACCTCTCATTAACCACTCTTTATTACCTGCTCTGTTTTCTCTTAACAGTTAAACAGCTCGTGCTCAGCAGGCATACATATAAATGACTGACAGGAACCTCTGCCCTGGGTGTTACATTTATTAGCCCAGGTTTAATGGGATGTAGTGCAGCAAATTTTAGAAACTTGAATATTGTGCACATATTACTTTATAAGTGATAAAACACCTGGATTATAATAATCTATTTTTATTTAACCAGTTTTGTTAATGGAAACCTGCACAAGTAGTTATTTATTTTTCATGCATGTTAAGGCAGTTAATAAAAAAAGTAAAAAAAAATAATAATTTTTTTTAAAAATTTCCTACTTTATTTTGTAATGGTATTAAAATGGATGCAGTTTATATTAGAATATCATATTTATTATGATGATTATGACAATTATGATATTGAGTCTTAAGTAGAGCTGTAACAGTTTTCTCTCCACATTTTTATGTACAGGAATTAGACATATATGTTTTTCAGATAACAGTGGACCTACATCATGTTCAGCTGGGCTTTTTACACATTCACCACTACAGGCCAGATGCATTTGTTTACAACAAAGAACCTTTCATTTTTACTTTAATTTTTTTAATGTAGCATTATATTTACTTATTGAAAGGGAAGTGAAGTGACGTGTGGCCAAGTGTGGTGACCCATACTCGGAATTTGTGCTCTGCATTTAAGCCATCCAAGTGCGCGCGCGCGCGCACACACACACACACACACACACACACACACATTTGTAAACACACACCCGGAGCAGTGGGCAGCCATTTTAGCTGCGGCGCCCTCAAGGGTCTCACCTCAGTCGTGGTATTGAGGGTGGCAGAGAGCGCTGGTCATTCACTCCCCCACCTACAATCCCNCACCTACAATCCCTGCCGGACCCGAGACTCGAACCCACGACCTTCAGGTTCACCTTCGGGTTACAAGTCCGACTCGCGACTGTCCCCTATATAGATTGCATAGACTGTATAGATTGCATCTATACAGTACATTATATATACAGTATATTTTCTGTTACACCAGTAGCTTACTAGATGACTATTTACTCAGGAAATGTTTTTCCATCGCAGTCTGGTAATTCGGTTGTGCAAATCTACTTCGCTAAATTTGCACAACCGGTATATCAGTAAAGTACAGCAACGGATGGAACAGGATGTGCATGTGCGTTCCTGAAATGAGTAGACCTTTGTTGATTGTCGGTAAAAAAAAAATATCAGTACCGAAGGTTATCAGAAACATACAGCTCCACCCTCATGCCGGAGGACAGCACGTGCGCTGTTCGCGGCTTCTGTGAGCTGAGACTGCAGAGAGCACGGGGCTGGACGGGTGGAGAAGCTTCAGCCCGATGCTGGATGCATGGGCGGGGCTTCAGTGCAGGGCTGTATGCGGGGGCGGGGCTTCAGTGCAGGGCTGTATGCGAGGGCGGGGCTTCACCTCGGCGCTGTACACTGGGAGGGGCGGGGCTTGAGCTCAGCGCTGGAAACATCACTAATCCTGAATTTCAGGTGGCTGCAGCGAGTCGACTTGGGCTCACTACCGCCGCACACAAACACTCGCTGTAGAGGGAGCTGCAATCCTACTGGGACGCTGCGATTCAGCGTTATACTGAAATCCTGAGTTCTGTGGAGAAAAAATGAAAAGGCTGAGAAGTCACTACTTCAGCACAAAAAGTGATTTTCTTTCTTGTCAGTCATCCTGTTACTTTACTTAAGTGACAACTTCACTAACGCACTCGGCTCTTCCGCCTTTGACACTGACACCGAGAAACAATGTTGACACTTGGGAATATTCGCTGATTAAGTCGATCGGAAAGAGGCGAGAAGATACAAAAATTATCCTGGAAAGTCGTCCACATGGTGAGTAATATATGTCGCGATACTGATTAGCTGTCTTTTGAGCAAACTTTCCTCGCCATTTTCACGTCGCCCACTGCGCATGTGACGGAGGCGGAAATCTACCTGATTCAGGTGATCCGGTTTTGTCGCTCCCACCATAGCAAATTAGAGCTTACCACCACATAACATACTACAGAATGTATTTTAAAAATCATTATTCATTTCAATTGTGTGCTATTACTGATTAAAATAATCTTTGTCTGTATTTTTTCAAGCTAAATCTACCGTGAGTGAGAAGCCTGGACAGCTCGTATAGCTTCCTCTCAAAACAAACGTACGAGGAACCCAAAACAAATTAGGATACTCTGTCATACCTCTTATTTTTCGACTAATGTTTGTTGTTTTGTCTCAGTGGTGTGAAGGTGCTCAGGTTTTGGGTCTGTTAGGTGTCATTTTGGGAACAAGCTATTCTCTGATTACGTTAATTCAGTGAAACTCCCATCGATACCACCAGCTATACTACAGCACTACAGGAATTTCTTCTCCTGCTCTTGTTTACTTCTTGAGTTTTATATTAGCTCCTAGTCGTCCTCTTAGCTCGTCTTAACATTATTTTAAAATGAGGCCTAAAATATGTTAAAGGAGCTTATTCCCAAATGAAGATATCCAATAAGTAATTCATATTATGAATAAATGTGCTGAATCAGTCCACAGAGTTCTGGTGTGAGAGTAAGTTGTCAGGATGAGGATTAGCCCAGGAAGCTATACACTCCAAATTAGCATTAAACCACAGGAGTATTTATGCTCCAAATATGTGAAAAGCAGCAAATAGTTCAAATGAAGAAAACACGATTGATAACCTGGACATTAACCTGGCATGAAACTATGCTGAGGTGATAGAGAGTAAAGGAATGGTTATTGGGGCTTTTCCAAATAAGCAGCTGTGTTTTAACTGAGTCTCATGTATTTAACTCAGCTTTACTCCTGTGCTAAACATTTCCACAGCCAAAATATGAGAAGTATTCATTTATATTTTGTGGTTAAAGATGTGCCAGAGAGTTGCATTACTCTTCATACATGCTTATACGCTCAGCAAATAATGCTGCAAATGAATTGTTTACATGAGTTGTCTTTTCTTCATTTAGCTTTTTGCTGCTTTTTCGGTATTTAGATAAAACTACTAAGCCTCTTTCCACAACTGCATCTGAGGTCCCTCCCTTTTGGCACGAACAGAACAGATAATTTAAAGTAAGTTTAAAAGCACAAATCGTGTTCCTTTTAGAGTGTAGGAAGGTATATTTTTATGGTTTAGTTTATTGTAAAATGCTAAAATTGTCACATGGCCAGCTCTTCAGCATGTTTACCTGTAGAGAGTGAAGAGAATGCACAGGCATGCTGAAAAACCGGCTGATACTCGCCACGCTGCCGCTGCGATCTGCTTTAACATCAGCAATGCTTTTCATGTTGTTGCCTCATTACAGACCTGCCATATCAAGCAATCCCACAGCAGTCACTTGCCTCCTTGTGGAAATGAATAAAAGATGAAAAAAATCTTGATGCTAGTCAGTTACTGCATATCAATCCAGTAAGGCCGAATATCAAAATCACTGTCCTGAAAAATAAAAAAGTCTAATGACATTTGAGAAACCAGGGGTGAAACACAATGTTAGATCATCATGATTAAGGCAGCTTATAAAGTGAAAAAGGAAAATTTCCAAAAAAGAATGCAAAAATGGGAAGTCTGGATTCTTGTAAAAGAAGTCATAATAATGAAGCTGAATGAACATTTAATCCCTGTTTGAAAAATCCCATTAATGACGTAGAAATTGAACGGAAAGAAAACTTGTTGGCTGCATTGTGGCACTGCCGTTAATCATCAAGCCCCATGGAAGTGAGAACGTGTTTAGGAAGTGGTTTACCACATGTAGGGGACAATATTCTACCTCTCGGAAATGCTATAGGAAAAAGGCTCTGGGTTATTTCATGTTCTGTTCCTGAGGTTGGGTGTGTCTGTGAGAATGAATGTGGTGCAAAAAATTTGTCTAGGTCTTGGCTGTTTGCATTCAAGACTTGGTGATGTGAAGTGTGTGTGTGTGTGTGTGTGTGTGTGTGTGTGTGTGTGTGGGGGCGGGCATGTACAAACGCACTACCTGTACAGTCTCTCAGGATTCAAAGTGCTGACTGCATGCTGGAACACAGTGCACAGCGTACAGGAAGCCCACACAGGAAACGGCCACTGCATTGTTGCTGGAAGCCAACACGTCCCACTTCTGTCCGCCGGGAATCCAGCCGCTCCCTCAGTGTTGTTTCAGAGTTTCAGGAGCGTGTCACATTTCGCGCCCTACGCACACTCATACAAAGGCTAAACGTCCTTTTGCTTGACTGCATCTGGCATTGGTGTTTGTGTGAATAGGAAGAGAATATTTTTCCCGAGAGCAGCAGTATGTGTCTTGGCCCGTTCCACAGTGGTGCACTGCTTCCTATATTTCTTACATTCCTGTTTTATTGGCATGTAAATGCTAAAGCTGCCATTGTGCATTTTTGTTTATTTTATTTAACTAGGCTAGTTTGTCTATTGTCTTAGAGGTTTTTACTCTACAACTCAAAAGTGTGTGTTATTTATGGCCTTTGTGAATTCTGTTCATTCTGACAGCTACTACTCAAATTCCTACCTCTGTTTGGTTCATCACTTGCTTGTCAGTTCAGAACAGTGAAACCTGTATTTATTGTGGTTGATCGTCTTGTACCTGTTTTGCAGAGTTTGCATTTCTCACATTCACATCTCAATTATTGGTTGTTTGTTATTAGTTGCACATACACTTTTCTTTTTTTTTCAGGGTGTTTTGCTTTCATCATTATAGTAATAAATGAGGCCCTTATTTCTTTAATAGTAGTTTGGTGATTTGGTGAAATGACCCTCTGTGGCTGTGAAGTTATTTACATGCCAGACAATCAGTGAAGCAGCTAGTCAGATAAGTTTCTGATTAGAAAATAAGAAATCAATATTTTCCGATTAGGCCATCCAAATGTGTTATGATCCCGGGTTCCCGGTTCGATCCCGAGCCCTCGTTACTGTCTGCGTGGTGCTTCTGTGCATATTTTCCTTGTGTCTATGTGAGATTCCTCCAGGTTCACTGGTTTCCTTCCAAAAATATACCAGTCAGTGGATTGGTTATGCTACATTGCCCCTAGGTATGAATGCATGGTGCCCTGTGATGGACTTGTGTCCCTTCCAGAGTGTATTCCTGCCTCAGACCCATTGTTCCCTGGATATGCTCTGGTTCCACTAGTGACGCAGACCAGGATAAAGTGATTGCTGTAGGTGAATAAGTGGATTAATACGTATTATGAGTGTAATTAAATCAGGGAGGCATTGGTGTATATATATTACATGCCTTGTGCAATGGCATAGTTCACCTCTAATATGAGTGTATGAGTGTTAATTTAGACTGTTTGCTGTTATTGAACTCATTTGTCACCTGGAAGTGTTTAAGTTTTTACTTGGGAGTCTTTTGAAAAGCTAATAATTTAGAATGATTTTAATTACTGGCCTATGAAAGGAGATGATAAAAGAAGCAACCTGATACTGCCTGAAAGGAACTATGTTTGTTATACAGCTATACTGATCTAGGGTTAATCTAGCCTGATGTGGCATACAGTTTTGGAGACAATAGCAAAATAAACCCAATTATAAATTCCCTCAAAGGCAGAAAAGATCTTTTCAGACACGATTAGTCTTATGAGTTCTTTTTCTTTCTTTTCTTTTTTTTCTTTAACTAGTGTGTTTTTTCCTGAGCAATGGAAGGTCTCAGTGTAATGATCAAAAGGCTTAATGAGTGGACTACAGGAAGTCATCTCGCATGCAGACTTGCCCTCTGTAGGAAGGGTGCGGGCAGAGTTGTTTGGTTTAAGCAAGGCCTGATATGGTGGTTCAGCTGGTCAGCAGAGGCAATAATAAGGAGAGATGTGGCCTAATCAGAGACCTGAGCTGTTTGGAATAAACTAAGGTAATGCTCTCACTCTGACTTATGCACATGTTGCATAAGGTGTAGGAGTATGATTAGTCTGAATCTATCTCAGAAAAAGGCAAGTCTTTGTGTGTAGGAGAGATGAAGCTTATATCTAGGCTATCAGTCCTAATATAGAATCTTCACTGACTGTAGGCCAGACCTATGCCATGGATGTTATGGATGTTATGGACTCTCTAGCTGTATTATATGAGATATAGACTCATCATCTTTCACATTCTTCTTTAATGCCTGGGGATGAGATCATGCTGGAACTATAGAGTGTGAGCCATGACTGAGTTGAGCTGACGGGAAAAATAATTGTTTAGTATCAATGCGATGGTGTATTTCGCACTCTAATTGTGAGTCGTGAGTCATCATCATCATCATCTCTCACTCTAGCAGCCATAATTTTCTCTCTGATGCCTTGTTCCCATAGAAATGACTGCGTACAGTGTTTATTAGAATCAAATGTTGGCTCATTCACTAATAATATTTGGTAAACTGTGTGATATTGGATTAAAAGATGCCTAATCGAAATGACTAAATGAAATAATTTGGCAGTTGGGTGAGGTACTGGCAGAGGAAAACACATTTTTGTAGCACATTCCATGCAGGCATGATGGTCGTCTGCTGTAATCCACTCTTTTCATATTAATCCTTAATAATTTGTGAACGCAGGAAAGCAACCTATTTGGTACCTATGCGTGCCTCTGTTAAAAATGCTTTTACCTCACCATATGCATGATTGCTGCTAAATGAAGTAAATAAAACGTACTGTGCTGCTACCGATAGTAGATTAAAATGCAAATAGTGGATTGGAAAATTGATTTGGTAAATGTTCATTCAGCTTGCCTGGTCCAAACCTTATCACACTCTTCCAGTGGTTTGGCAGGTTGGTGTTTTTATCACCATGATTGCTTCTTGAAAACGTGCGGACACAGTGTACGTGTTTTTGTGGTTATATACTGGTTGCCTTGGTAGTTTTTTTTTCTTCTTGGAAACCTGTTCAGCTCTTCAGTCTTACTCATTGTATCTGAAAGCTATATGAATTTAATTGTTAAATTGTCTCATTAGTTTCAGAATAAATACCATCTGATTGATTGCAAGTGCTTACTGTGCAATGTGGAGATGCGGCTCCAGTCTCGAAGCACTGAATTTAATCCGAAAGGCCGGAGCTCTTCAGCACCGTGAGGCTTAAGCGATCACCTTGGAATGCTGTTGCTATGGCAGGCAGTGGACATGTTACAAATGTGCAGAGGGCCTCCAGGCTTCAGACAGTAGGGGTGGTTTTTTTTTTTTTTTTTAGCTTTTGGTGATGTTTATCACTTCTTGTTTGTTAAGATGAGAACATTGAAATCCAGTCTGGTGAAGAACATGGCTAGTGAAACTGCAAACATTCCCCCAGTGTTTCTTCAGAACTTTTGAAGTACAGTTGACTCAAACATGTCACTGAACTGGTTGGTAAATGAGAAGTTTTGTGTAATGTGTAATGAAATTGCTGGTGCTCATACACTCAAACAGGAAAATACAAAATCTCCTTGGAAAGAAATAGGGATTCTTCTGTACCATTTATTTCAGACTGAGTATGAATACATTGTATTTTTTTTTGGTACTCATCAGTAACTATTTCAATACTGACGAGAGTAACCTACTTAGTATTAATTAATCAGTGACTTCATGGAACAATTTATTTGGCGCTGCTTATGTTTCCCCAGTTTAAATAGTAACCATGAAAAGCACACACACGCATGTGCATGTTCAAGCTACTAGGTTCACGCTTTATAACGTTATCTAGTTTATTTTAAATTTAGTGCATTATCTAGCTACATTAGTCACCTTGGATCAAGTATGGTTGCAGAGGAGAGCAGATTTTGTTTCGTTTTGGAAAAGTGCTTCTGTGCAGCTATAAGTAATGCACATTTTATTATCTTTATTATAGTGGAATCCCTCGTTGTTAAGGACCGATAGCAGCTGAACTTCAAGAACAACATACTGAGTAAGCTCTATTATTATCATTCACCTAGACTCGTTTTAAACTATTTTTCTCTCTTGGCTAAGGTTTGCTGCCGTGTCTGCTTTGCTTTGAATGCCATCGTACATACAGATCGCGGTCATTTTCTGTCGTCTGGTCATGAGTACAGCAGTGTTCACTAGGCTTATGTGGCATAGTATCATGTGGTATCGGTTTGTATTATCTCAGCATTTCATTTTTGTTCTAGAAAGATCTAACGATCGAATAATTTGACTATTATTCAGCATAGGGACCCTTAACAGATTTTGGAACTGAAAGCCTGAAAAACGTGTCCATTTCCATTCTTCGGAAAAAAAGTACTACAAAATGAGAGAGGGTTATAAATTTCTTAATTTTGGCAAGTTTTACACCAAACAAACTGCTTGCATGTTGACACTGAGCAGACATTCATTCCACAGTATTAACCAAAGCTTCTAACCACAAACCAGGAAGTGCACATGGTGTGTGGATAAAAAGTGAAGTGCTGCTATGCTACAGAGGACTGTTTATCCTTCATAGTTTAAAATATAGCTTATAAGGGTACACATGTCTTACCAAAATGTGCTGTGAGCCAAATGGATTGGCAAGTTAATATAAACCTCCGGACATCAGCTCTTCACATGGACAGTAAGCCAACCTAAAATATTTTCCTATCAGTCGCTGGATCTTGGAACTTTCTAGACAGCAGAATGGAGAAATGTCTGTTTACTTTAGGTACCTTGAAGAACTGTGACAGGCTTTTTGGCAGTAATTAGATACTGTAAGTGTCGATGAATGAGCATGACTGAGAGAACAGGAGGCATAACCTGAATGAAAGAAATTTAACCATGATGATGAAGGTATTTTAAGAGAAACAGTTGTCACTCATTACTACCACGTCACTTGCTAAAACTGCTAATTTTGTATGAATTCGAAGTGTAAGAAAGTTAATGAAAATAACTCATGTTGTAAAGGATTGTTCACATAAATGAATCACACAGCTGTGCTTGTGTAGTGACCTGAGAAGAAAGAGAGCTACAGTAATTGGAACTGGCTATTTCATTCATTCATTAATCTTCTAAAAGTAAGAGCTTTATCCTTGTCAGGGTCGCTGTGAATCCGGAGTCCGTCCCAGGAGACACTGGGCAAGAGGTGGGGACGCACCCTGGGAGGGGGTGCCAGTCCATCACAGGACACCATGCTCACACATTCACTCACTCACTCACACCTAGGGGCAATTAAGAATAGCCGATCCACCTACTGGCTTATTTTTGGGAGGTGGGAGGAAACCGGGAAACCAGGAGGAAACCCACACAGACATGAGCAGAACAAGGAAAAAATGGAGAAAATGAATAAAGAATGGATTTTTTAAAAAATGATCTAATCGCTTGCTTTATCTCTTCAAATCGTTCGAAGAAAGTTTTCCTTCTGGAAGTAATAAGTTAATGCTTATAAATCATCATACAAGTTTTATGACTAAACAAAACTGGTGCTGGTTGGCGTTCCCACTGTGGATTTGTTTTTCTAAATCACAATTAACACCTACATCTTTTTGTTTCTCCTAGGTTGGATTTTATGAGGATTCATTCCTGAAGTACTCATGGAGCAACACCTAGGATATGGATGACATTCCAAACGAGCTGCTAAACTATGAAATGTCGGATATGGTCAAGGACTTATCAGAACCTGGATCCACTTCAGTAAGGGAATGAACACACAATCGAAAGACTCAAGCAGATATCTACCACTTTCTGGTCAGGCCACAGGTCATTCGATTGGTTGGTATAACCTTGGAGACCAACTTTTAGTGACCCTCAATGGACATCAGCCTCATGTGTGAAGCAGTTGCAAAATTCTACTCTGATGTTCTACAACACTTCAGCTTCTGCTTGTGGAATTACATAGCCTCGCACTGAAGAGGCTCATCCAGCTCAAGGAAACAACACCAGACCTGCGTCAGTAAGAGCCTCTGTTCTAGCTGGAAGGCAGATTTTCCTCTCACAGACAAATGGCTTGGGTAAAGTTCTTCAGGAAACCAGGGGGCAATCTTGGCAGGGTTTACCAGCCAGGATCTATGCTGTCCCTGGCACCTACCAAAGGACTTCTCAATGAGCCGGGACAGAACAGCTGCTTCCTTAACAGCGCAGTGCAGGTATGTTTTATTTCTGTATATTCAGTGGCCTGTTGTCATCTCACGCCTCCTGCTTGTTGTTTCATTGCGACATCTCTCTTGGTCATGTTCATGTACATCTTGGTATCGACAGACAAATATTTAGTCCATCTTGACTCCCACCCTCAATCCTCCACAAGTGACTCAGAGGGCACACTTAGTCATACTGCCAATCTGTCTGCTTGTTACTAGAAGGCAAGCTGTGGGTGCATGGGCACTATGACTGACCGTCTCTTGCATTGCTTCCTTTTTTCTTTTTTCATCGTTCATCACGCTGTAATGAGGTCATGCTTAGGGTATGATTCAGTCCCACATGTCAGACCTTCAGGCTGAGCCATGCAAGTAGGAGTGACTTGAAAAGGGAAAAACAGAACCAACTGTCTCTGGTGCTTTTAAGATAAGGACAATGTGACCAAGGATTTTTAACTAAAATTTAAGTATTTAAATATCATATTAACCGGTAAGGGACAAACTCTGTGTGCCAATGTGCACTGTGCAATGTTTATGGATAATATCTGTATTGATTTAGATCATTTTGGGGTTTTTTTTAAGCTTATTAGGTCACATGGTGTTGTGCAGGATCAGACCAGTTACCTAAAGACATTCAGTACTGTAACGTTTTGTGTGTGTGTGTGTGTGTGTGTGTGTGCTAAACAACTCCTAATACGCTTAATATCTCCAACAATGATTTGCTTAGGTGCTGTGGCAGCTTGACATCTTTAGACGGAGTCTACGACAACTTCCCAACCATTACTGCTTAGGGGAAGCCTGTATCTTCTGTGCATTAAAGGTACTTTATTCAAGCCACAAGAACCTCGATGCAAACGCCTGTAACGTCAGCTGGTGCTCGTATTAAGGTCTTGTATTGTTTTCTTTTACAGGGAATATTCTCACAGTTTCAGGACAGCAGAGAGCGAGCGCTACCATCAGACAACCTGCGTATTGCCCTGGCAGAGACATTTAAGGACGAGCAACGTTTCCAGTTAGGCTTTATGGACGATGCCGCAGAATGCTTCGTAAGTGTGTGAGGAGGAGAGAGAGAGGTCTGGAAAAGGATACATCATAGCAGACATTCTGACAAACTTCCCCAATTATTATGCACACACACATACACACAGAATACAGTTCTCGGCCCAAGTAATTACATAACCAAACCATTTTTGGGTCTCCATTTTTATGTAGTCTGACAGCTGTGTGTCACTGGTTCTTTTTAGCTCTGCAACAAGCTTTTATGTGTACCCATATTTAGGCTATATTTTTATGGTCCCTTTTTGTCTCGTTTAGATATATAACAAGGGCAGTGTAAGATCTGATTTTTCCAAAGTATTGTATTGAGGTAATAGAGAGAAGCCTGTGTACACTGTATTACATCACTGTTCCAGGCTCTACAGGCTTTCCGATTCAGTCTCCGTATCCAAGGGATGGAAGTACGTATTGTCCTCTCGTAAGCCTGTATAGGATTTTTCTCAAGCAGCATAATTGCAGTGGACCTGCTTAGCAAGGGGACCTGTAATCATCATTTTAGCAGAGCTATATAGAGTAGGTCATTAAGCTCTGTACATTTACAGTACTGCCACACAACAAGAAACTCAATGAAGTCATTCTATCAGGGCTTAGGTGGGATGCAAGCTAACCAGTATACAAGTCAGTCATTTCTGATCCCACTGCTGTTATAGCTGCAGTTAGGAATAGTTTCTTTGTTGATCTAGCGTCAACATACATTTCTCTGTTTACACACAAACGACCAAGGAGAAAGTACTACAAACACCACCATTATGAAGCATTTGCCTGAAAGAGTGCTCGAGTAGATAATAATACACTTGAGGAAGCCTTTGTTTACTGTGTGTCTAGTTAATCACTGGCACCAAAAATATATAGTTTACAGAGTCTCACAAGTTTAGTGTGTTTCTATGTTCCAGTAAAACTTCAACTCCTCAAATCTTTAACAAGCTGTACAGATGGCTGATCTTGTTTCCTTTCATTCGGTGAAACGTTTAGTTATGACTTTTGTTTTGTTAACTGGCAGAAAGAAATATGTGAATGATCACATGGTGAAGTTTTGACCTACTATATCTCCGTACTGTATGTAGTTCTGAAGGTGTTCCTGTAATATGTGAACTAAAATATGTTTCTCTTTTGCCTGTATCTCAACTACAGGTCAAATTCTAGCATTTTTTTCTATCTAGAGCATTTTTTTTATTTATTTATAGTGACAAAGGAGGAAATTGCATGTGAAGACTGCATTCCTGCTGCACTGCAGGGGACTCTCGAACATTTTTGCAAGCTGCTGCCTGATTATAAACTGACTTGCTTATGTCCTTTTCACAGTGACATGTTATTCAACAACGTGATCAAAAAACTTCACTGTGCGAAAAATTCACACATTACTAGCAAAGTTTACACATCTTTATGCAGGTTGACTGTTTTATTCCCATGTTTCATACACTGGCTTCTCACCCAGTAGGATCTTTACATGGTTGAACAGTAAATAAAATATTTCCATGTAGTTTTCAAGAAAGGCCTCTTAACCCAATGATATTATAGACACAAAACTATTTTTGGCCAAAACACCACCGACATCCAGTGGATTTTCTCAGCCTGCTACAAATACTTCTAAATAATTAATAACAAAAAAGTGGACCATTGTTTAAATATTCTCATATTTTTCTTTCTTTTTTTTTACTGTTTTTTTCCTGTTTATTCCTAATACATGGCATGTTTTTATTATTGTGTCTAAAGGAGAACATTCTAGAGAGGATCCACCTCCATATTGCTCCTGATGTCGATATAGATGCCTGTACATCCAAACTCTGCATCACGCATCAGAAGTTTGCCATGACTCTATATGAACAGGTATCGCTTAAAAACAAACATGCATACTGGCAATGAGGAAAGTGATCAGTGCTTTAGGATTCTATTCACTTCTAGCTTTATTTATGTATTTGTGTTTGTCGTCTTACTCTTGATTACTGTTTACTGATAATATGTTACTGGAAAAACTGATATACATGCTGTATTCAACATGCAGTGTTTATAGCGTAGAATGTGCTTGGTGAAGAAACCAATTTAATCTTACCTAAACAGCTAAGTCCCCTCCTACGGCGTAATGACATGGCTGCAGAAGTAATTAGCATTTAGCAGTTGCCAGGTGGCACCTAGCTGAGTGTGTGTGTGTGTGTGTGTGTGTNGTGTTCGGCAGGCTGTCTGTCGAAGCTGTGGAGCCTCGTCTGACCCTCTGCCCTTCACTCAGTTAGTGAACTATGTTTCCACCACAGCTCTTTGGTAAGCTGAAATTCTCTTCTGCGTGTGACACTACACGTGCCGATACCGAAACTCAACATTTGTACTTTGTACTCTTTTTTAAAAAGTATCAAGCACAATAAAACAGCTTTTAAAAGTTAACGTCTGATGTATCATAAAGACGATTGTCGCATTTCGTGACACTTATTAACAGCTTTCAGCTCTACGGTTTAGATTTAGATATTTACCCATTATGTGTTAAAGCTATTTTTCCTGTCCTTTCTTGATCCTTACTCTCTCCATTTGTGTCTCTCTCCTCACTCTTGTACTGCTCAGCCAACAGTTCTATGAGAGGAAAGATGAAAAGCCACGTTCTGACATGTTTGGTGAACTGCTCCAGGCAGCTGGCACGATTGGAGACCTCCGCGACTGTCCAGTAGGTGACCTCGTGTGTAGATCATGCTTTACCTGAATATACATGTAATGAAAGACCAGTAAAGATTAAAACACCACGGAGAACGCTTTTACCATCATGAAATCTGCAGGAACGGCTATTTATTTATTTATTTATTTATTTATTTAAATAAATCAGTAGTTGAATTTAATGTTGTGGAACATTCACGACACAACTTAGTTCCTGTTATCACTTACATTATAGCAGCTATAAACAGTCATTTCCTCATAAACAAACAGGGGAAAAAAATGCGCAGGCTTGTCATGTTGACCACATCATCCTCTGACCTGAAGACTTTCCCATGGTGGGCTGCTTACTCACTGTCACAAAGCACTGACACTCAACACTCCTTCCATAAACATTATGTTTTCTGTATGAGGATGTTTAGTGCACTATATCAACCCGTATCAACTGTTATACACGTTTTTCTGTGTTTTTAAATGTGCTTATTTATTAGGTTTAGATTATATCTACATAATATTGTGTTCATGTAAAATTCTGTGTATGAATGGTTAATATAGGACCTATAAAGTAAATTAAAGAGCGCATTAATATTAGCCCTCTCATTTAAATTACAGTAAGTACTATCATCAGTCAGCAGATTAATCAGCACCTTCTGACAAATCAAATTTGAGAATTCAGCAGCACTGTGGTACAGATGTGGACAATGTACATCAGTTGGCAGTCGTGCTGGATGAATTATTGAATTAAGACGAACTGTTTTTGTTAATAATTTATCTGGGTAAGTTATTCAGATGGCATTAGAAGTAATTGTAGCGAGGCATTGCACCTGCATATCGAGTCACATTACTGTATTTATCAGAGACCTAAAGCCCTCCAGTTTAACACTGCTGCATGAGCGAGAAAGGCGACTTGACACATGAGGTGACGTCTATAAAATATTAAAGTACACTGCATTTTTAAATGGGCATTAGGCAAGCTTGATGGCTGGTTCATACACAGACCTGTCATATATGTTAGAAATAGGAAATGAAATTTATTTGGTAATAAAATACTTAATCGTGCGTCATCATTCCTCTTCATTCTGTTGCTCTGTGTTAGCTTTACAGTGTGTCCACTGATATTTTTAAACTGTTTATATGCTAATCCGTGTTCTGTGTGTGTCCTTCACCAGAATAAGTGTGGTCAGGTGAGAAGGATCCGGCGTGTGCTGATGAACTCGCCAGAAATCGTCACCATTGGTTTTGTGTGGGACTCGGAGCAGTCTGACCTGACAGAGGACGTCATCAGATCTCTCATACCACACCTTAGCCTCTCAGGGGTAATACTGAAAGAACACTAACAGATTCAGAAATCCTGCTTTGGTTTGATCAAGGGGTTACAAATACAGGAGCTTTAAAGACAATCTAAAGTTCATGTTTACTCTGCACAGTGCCTGGCTGTGCCGGCAGATTAGTCCAGCCTGATTATGCTTATAACAGAACAAGTCCTAATGACATCACTGTGAGCATACAATATAAAATACTTCTGTTAATGTAAACTTCTTGATGATGTACATACTTCACAGCGCTGTAGTTTAACTTATTTACAGTCAGGATAGGTTTGATTAAATAGCTATAAAGGGATTTGTTTGACGTCACAGAAATTCAGAAGAAGCTCTGACTGTAAAGGGTTGTTTATTTTGGTGCTGCCAGGCATATGTGCGAGAAACTCTGACTTTATCCCCTTTATAAGGCTGAAGTTGTCAGACAGCTTCGTGGGTGGAGTTGGCCCACACTGATGACCAGACCTCTGTGATGGAGGGTCATCTGGTGTGTGTTTGTGTCATCTGGTGTGTGGGTGTCATCTGCTGTGTCTCTTCTTTGCTCTATTAGGCTACAGCTCTTTAGTGGTGTAATGGTGTAAGGCTTGGCTCCTTACAAGATTTCACACAGCCCTATGTTCTTAAATATTCTGCCTTTCAAGGCAAGAGCTCCCTGATCTAGGCATTTTCCCCTGTGGGCAGGAAAGCACACATTCTTCCCAACGCCCTGTTCCCTGGATCTAGACATGCTGCAGTAGTGAGTTAGACTTTCAGGAAGCCCACGGGTGACTACAAAGGCCGCAATTCATACTTCAGCTGTTCATGTGATGCTGGCGGGTGTGCAGGAAAATAGCTTCCCTCCTGCGCTATGAACCATTGTTTAGGACGATTCAATAAAAAATCAGCACATGGGGACCTGGGGCTGGAGGGCAAAGTGACCCTGGCCTTGTGCAAGCAGATTTTAGCCTTTTCATTACAGGGCTTAAGAGTTTCATAATGGAGGCAGGACCTTAATCTTGTTGTTATTAAATACTTTTTTTTCCATGCAGAAATCTAGTTGTATGGACTAGGGCTTGCACAAAAATTGTATTAAAATTTCGAACCCTGTTTGTTTCTCAGTGCAGTGCACTTCAAGTCAAGTGCTGATTCGGGACAATTTGCACATGTGCAACAATTGCATAAAACAGAGCACCATAATTCCTTCTTATTCACTCTGACCAATGATTATAGATTTTTTTTTTACCAGTATGACCAACTTCGTGAGCCTAAAGGGAAAAAAAGGGAGAAGCAATGTCAGAAAGCTAATCTGGGAGTGAGATTTAAGATGACTCAAACACCCACTTGTAGTAAGAAGGAATAAATTTGTCTTAAATGTTTATTATCGTGTATTGAATATTAAATTCTCAGTTATAAAACACGCAAGGACTAAAGGTATGAAATGAATGAATGGGGCGAATGGGTCGTAGTTGCATGTGTCATCTCACTCCGAGCTCGACAGTGATGCATTACACACAGAGCACACGCATCACGACCTAATTTTACCCACAAGTGGCTTGTATGTTGCTATCAGAAGAGGAACAGAAACATTGCCCCAACTAATTATTTAACCAGCTGTTAATACTGAGGACACATTGCACTCGTACTACGAATATGATTCATCTTTAACATCAGTTTGTTTTTTGCTGTGGATTTTGGCTATTGCAGCACAAATGTGCCATCAAATCAGTAATTAAAAACGCAGATCATCATCATTCACAAATATCTGCTAGGCAAATGTAGCTACTCTGCTGCAATAATGTAAGAATATATTATAGATACATATCAGCTATAGTGCTGCAAAAGTACACAGAATTCTATATATCATATGCAGTCATATGCAGATGTAATTTGCAGATGTAATTTCTCTGTTTCTCCCCCTCTCTCTCTCTCTCTTTCTCTCTCCAGCTTTTTTACCATGTCACAGATGAACAAGCCAAAAAGAGTGACCTGCAGCTGGTTGGGATGATCTGCTACACAAGCAGACACTACTGCGCCTTCGCTTTCCACACAAAGTCCTCCAAATGGTTCTTCTTTGATGATGCCACAGTCAAAGAGGTGTGTGTGTGTGCTTCAGTCACGTAATATAGACTGAAAAATATTGTCCTCCTTAAAAGCATCATTCAAATCAAATTGCTCATCAAATTGCATTGTACCTTTTTAAAAAAAAAAAAAAAAATTAGGCTTAGTGGTTAGCACGGTTGCCACACACCTCCAGGGTTGGGGGTTTGACTCCTGCCTCTGCCCTGTGCGTCTGGAGTTTGCATGTTCTCCCCATGCTTCAGGGGTTTCCTCCAGGCACTCCGGTTTCCTCTCCCAGTCCAAGGACAGGCGTTGTAGGCTGAGTGGCATCTCTGAATTGTCCGTAGTGTGTGAATGGGTACTTGATTGTGTGTGTGTGTGTGTGTGTGTGTGTGTGTGTGTGTGTGTGTGTGTGTGTGTGTGTGTGTGATTGTGATTGTGATTGTGCCCTGCAATGGATTGGAACCCGGTCCAGGGTGTCCCCTGCCTTGTGCCCCGAGTCCTGTGGGATAGGCTCCAGGCTCCCTGAGACCCTGTCTAGGATAAGCAGTATAGAAAATGGATGGATGGATGGATGGATAATGTATACCTGCTGGTGCTTCACAATATACTGAAATTTCAAAAGAGGCTTTTTATATATATATCAGTGTATTATCAGTATTATATACTACAAGGCTTACTGCGGAAACGATGTGTAACCACAGCTTTCTACTGCACACATATTCCATAAAACAATCCACCCTCTCACCTCTGTTGAAGCAGCTCTCTCCTTCCACAGCACACCTGGGGTTTGATTTTCATTTAGTTTCTGTAACTATACACTGGTAGTTCATGTTCTCTCGCACACCGATTACATGCAGAACCGGTTCCTTCTCTCGCTTCCAAGCAGAAACTTAATTCCTAAACTATTACCCATTTTCCATAAACATTAACTACTAATGCATTTGTAGGAGTGGCTGCCCAGCCGACCGAGGCATCGAGAAATAGTTAGATAGTCGTCACGTCGCGAACACGACACACACGTGAAGTGGCGATGCCTGGCTGGAAGTGCATGTCTCCCCAGAAAAGATGAATTACCCCCGTCTCTCACACACACACACACACACACACACCCACACCATCAAATATTGCTGCCTGTTCACATGACTTGGGACAGGTATGTTTCTTCTTAAAGCAGTAGAGAATAGGACATGTTTTTCACTGTCTAATTAAATAAGTACACGGTTTCATTGTATCGGAGTGCTTTTAAGCCTCTGTGTGTATTCTAGCTTCTCTATATACTTTTTTTTTTTTTAACTACTACAACGTGAATGTCTCTAGTGTACACACTCATGTCTTTTGATTGTTCAGTAATCCCAGTATTGGGATCAGAGAGTACATGTGCTGTGCTTTAGGATACCATCACGCTTCTTCTCCAGTCTGCTCGTACTGCTTCTCGGTCTCATTGGAGACACTTGATATCTTCTCATTCTGTTAATTAATAGCAAGGTTCCATCTAATGCATGGACACACCCAATAACCCATTACATTTTTTCTAATTTCTCTTTTATTTCTAATATTAAATTTGGGTAATTGTCTGGGGCTTTGTTTTCCAGATGATAAAGATTGAATCAAAAGCTGACAAGCGTGTCTTTTCTAATATTGTATAAGCAGGATAGCAGATTTAAGGTGGCATGGTCATGCAGGGTCATCACAATGATGGAGTGTGGAAAATCCCAAAGGAGACCCAAGAGGTCAAAAGAGGTTGGAGGGTTTTTACGTCCATAATTGGTGACTCTAAATTGACCCTGGGTGTGAATGAGTGTGTATGTGCGTGCATGATAGACTGGAGTCCCATCCAGAGTGTGTTCTTGCCTCGCACCCAGGGTTCCCAGGACAGGCCCTGAATTCAGCCTGACCCTGAGCAGGGTATAGTGTTTACTAAAGATGAATGAATGAATGAATGAATGAATGAGAATAGCAGATTTAATGCATAATCTTGCTTACATTTCAAATGTGTCTGTGTGTGTCTGTCTGGTTATGTTTGTAAAGGTGGGATCTAAATGGAAGGATGTGGTTACTAAATGCATCCGAGGACACTTCCAGCCACTGCTCTTGTTCTACTCCGACCCCGAGGGGAGCGCCGTGAGAGGAGTCGAGGTCCCTCGCACCGAGAGCTCTGCTAGCCATCACAAGCCCTCAGCTAACGGTGAAATCCCAGGTAGAGTATCGCATACCGTATAGTAGTCTGGCGTTGAAGCACTGAGAAAATAGTTTATTACAGTGAGTATCTTTATAGAATATTAGAACATTAAAGCACATTCAAAACATTTGACAGTTACTGTTTTTGAATCCTAAATATGTAGAAATGTTTGGAATTGTTTAAATGAGAGAGCTGGTTATGTCAAGGCTCTGATATCCTGGTTTGACCCCAAGCAACCCAGCAGCTTGCTGACCTTTTGGTAAAGCGTGCCCTGTTTGTACTCAGCCGGTGCGGGATGTGAATAGTCGCTCTTAATTAGTGCTGATTCAGCCACGTCGGCTGGCGCTGATGTTCATGCTGTATAGGTTTCTGTGGTGAACTGCTGAGCTTCAGAATTAATAAAACATTACAGATTAATAGAATCCTGTGTAGGTGGTTAATTAGAGCTTGATTGTGTGTGTGTGTGTGTGTGTGTGTGTGTGTGTGTGTGTGTGTGTGTGTGTGGAGGGGGGGGTGAGGTTTAAGAAGGGCAAACAGTGATCCAGTTGTTGTTGAGCTGAGCTCATGTATCGATCATACAAATCGACTACTGTATTCCACTTTCGGTGCCAGTGCAGTCAGTTTACATTTGCCACTTTGATAATTCTCTGATGCCAAGTGCGGTCTATTTAGAAGGATTTCACATTCTTATAAAGTAATTCTCAACTCTTGAAATATATAAGCTGAGCAAAAAAATAGTATAATTTGCCGTGTGATAAAGACGACAGTGGTGTCTGACACACAGTACCTATGAAGGTTATAGCTATATTTAAAAACCTGTGTCTGCTTTCAAAAACCAGACACACACAATGCTGACCTGGGCCGAGGGCAGACCTAAAAGCTGATGTACCGTGCACTGAGAGTGCTACCGCAGTCGTTTGGAAGTAATGTGTGTTAGTGTTCTTAGTACTTTTCACTGAGAGATGAACTTTGTTGACCTTGCATACCCTGAACGACTACTTGCTGAGTCATATTCCGCTGCACAGCAGTGCGTTTGCAGTTTAAGTTGTTCAGTCTGCCTTAAAATAAACAGTGTCACTAATGAGCATGTTTGAAAATCATATAATGTATTAATTAGAATCCAGTTGTTTGCATTCCAACGTCTTTCTTTTTGTTCTCTCTGTTTGAATACACACACACACACACACACACACACACACACAGGCACCCCGCAGCCAGGCATTAAGAAGCTGGAACTGACCCGAGAAAACCTGAGTGCTCTGTTGTCAGGTCACGGTACTTTAAAGCAGAAGAGGGTCGGAGACAGTCGCAAGTTCGCACCGAGGTTGGTCTGGTCGCCGCCCTCTCCTGGTCCATATTTTGATCGTCGTTGCAATAAAAAGCTAAAAGAAAGCTAAAACCAATTAGTTGGAGTGACTCTATAAAAAACAATACACTCTCCAAAAAAAAAAAAAAAGAGTAATTTTGTAAGAGAGGTGAGCAGAATGTTGGCCGTTATATTGCTTCCGATCAAAACGAAGCATCACCCACTGCTGCTGTGGTCTGTTGTGCTATGCGTGGGGCTTGTCCTGAAATGTGGAATCCTTCTAGCAGGCATTTCTTTAGTTACATCTATTGCGCAATGAGGTTTAAAGGACAGCAATGTTCTTTCTGTCTGTAATAACTCAGACAACGTGATCTGTTTCCACTCAGCTTATCCTGGAGTTTTTAGTAGAGAGGAATGGCTTAAGGAAATGTGGGCATCCAAAGAGCTATAAAAGAAAAAGCAATAAAGAATAGCGATCATCTTTTATTATTGGACATTCCTCTCTTATGACCACCTGTAATCAGATTATGCCTTCTCTATTATTGTCAATATTATTCCAATAACCAAAGCTTTCAGCTCACCTTTGTTGTGTTTTTTTTTCTCCTGATCTTGAGCTCTAGAGGGTATCTGTTCTGGCTGAGAAACAGGAAGCCAATAAAGCAGGGTTAATGCTGAGTTAGAAAGGGGTCTCAGCAGTTACAGGGAAAAGTAACTACTGTAGTAGATGGAAGGTTTTATTAGAGTATGATAAAATACCTCGTTAGGCCATCACATGTCTTGCTTTGTTCTGACTAGAAGACTGCAGTTAGTACTTATACATGCTATTTTTCCTATTTTTATTATCTTTTTTTTATGGTCTTGTGACTAGACAACCCACAAGTTCCTTCCCAATTCCCTGCGCTTGAAACACAGATAAAATTCATACTACTTTGAGTCAGACCTTCCCACCTCCGACCTGTACAAAGGAGTTGTTCCACGTACTGCATTGCCGACACACATTTCGAAATCTTGTATGGCCTCAGTATATTTAGAGGAAAATGCTGCTTGACTGGCTGTGCAAGTGTTCAGCTGCACAGCTGAATCTGAAAGTTTCATCAAGCAGTGCACACTCCCATCCTGTCAGCACATAACACAGCTCATGTTTCCCCAGTGCCCTAAAACACCCTAAAATATTCAACATTTTAAAACCTCCCTTTGTTTCCTCTCCCATACTGCTGATTTGGTACTGAGAGGTGTTACAAGCAATGGGAAATCTTTCCTGTACAATGTACTCATTCCTGCACTACTGCACTTGTTTTTCCCATACACAGCAGAAAGCAGCAACGCGCACACACACAGACACACACACACACACACACACTCATCAAACACACATCGACCCTTTTAAAGTCTCGCCAGGCTTTCCCAGAACCCTCAAGGGTGCAGTGAATGAGTGTGGTAGCAGATATTTCTGCCTCTTGTCCAAGTAATGTTCAGTGTAGACATGCCATAAACGCAGTGTAAGGATATACAGTGAGGGCGTGAAGGTGCTGCTTATGAGTTATGAGTTAATGGTGCAGCAATAAAACAAGCTGCTCAGTAAATATATAAATATATATTAACATGTTATGAATACAAGCAGATGCTCATGTGGACAAGCTACTCTCACACACGGACTGTGGTATGTAAGTTATATTACTGTGAGGATGTGTCAGTTTGACAAGTTTCCTTTGTCTTACTTGGCTTATAAACTATAAATCTAGTAAAATCAGACCGTTTATGAGTCCCATGGCAGTCCCATGAAGCTGAGCCGAGTTGTTTCTTTAAACAAAAAATTTATTTATTTATTTATTTATTTTTACAGTAAAACTAAGCAGTGATCCAAAGGGCTTCTTGCGAGAGCTCTCCAGAGAAGTAGCCAGAGAAGCCCGCAACATTAACATCATGAAGAGAGACACTGATAAATCGAACCAGAGACCAGAAACACCAAGACACAGAGGTGAGATGGAATATGCACACACACACACACACACACACACTTTTTAAGAGCAACAATAACACTGTACACAAAAAAGACAGGAAAGGTAGTACGAAGAAGAAAGGGAAGAGGGTCAGGACAAAAGGTTTGATGTTGGAAAAAGAAATGGATATTAAAGTTCACCATTTTATACCAATAGAAATAGGTTTTACTCAGCAAGAAAAAAGGGAATAAACGAATAAACATTGCCCATGGGTGAAGGCATTCCAAAGTTTGGGGACCTTGGCACTAAAAGATCTGCTCACACTGATGTCATTTGGGTGTTAGGCAATAGCAGTAGACCAGTATTCCAGCCCGGTGTTGTATAAGCGATGCCTTTATAATGGTGTTAGGAATGGAGTCATGCTTTTTTGGAGAGTGGGTTAGAGAATTTTTCCCAGCAGGCTTAGCTGCTTCCTTGTAACATGTTCATTTAATACGTATGATATTTAACAACTAAAAGCTACAAATTAGCTGAGCAAGGCTGTACACACGAGCCAGCGCTTGGCAGTTTCCAGATGTTGATGCATATTAAATAATTGTACAATATATTGAGTTTTGTTTGTTTTTTTTTTAATATTATGTTGCAAGTTGCTGAACCTTAGCGACTTATACCCGATAACGAGCCTGAAATAGCGTTGACACTATACGTTACTAGAATATTTCGTAATCCATCCCATTTTAACGAGCACTATGTCACATTTATTAGGGCTGACACATTTATACAAGTGATAAATTTGATCAGTAGCCCAAAGCCCGAGTCACTGAGCCACCACTAACCCACTGCCACTAAACACGTATATCTGTACCTAGACAAAGGAGAGCAGTATTGCTGAACCTGAGCAGAGAAGGAGGAGTTTGTATTTAGTTCTTTGTAAAATGGGTAACCAGCGTCAGGTGTGTTTGGTATTAAAGTTTGGTATGGTATGTTTGGTATGTGCTGAAAGTTTGGTATGAATAAGGAATCTATCCCCATTCCCAACACACCATAGACACCCAGCCTATAAGCTGGGAAACATCGCTTGTTACGATGCATATACTCTCCATAAATTAAAGTCGGATAAATACCAAGACTTTATACTATTCTGACCACACAAGCTGCCATCAGTCAATGATAATTATGCGAGGAGCTTTACAACACAAATACAAAACTCTCAGCTGTAAAAGTTCAGAACTGAATTTTAAAATTAAATTGTAGGAAGTCATAATTGTCTAATCATATACAAGTTTGTGGACACACACACACGCACACACACACGCACATGCACGCACACACACGCACATACCTAAAAGTGGTTTTAGCATGATTTAAAGGCTTTATCCAGTGTTGTCAGCAAAATGTAACTAAATGGCTGCTGTAGCCAGAGTAAAAGCCCTGTAGTTTTGATTGATACAGTGTCCCAGGTGATATTAACTCTCGTATCATATCACATAACTGTCACTGCAGTACATTTACTCCTGTGCTTCTCTACTGTCTGCCTCGCTGAGATGTTTTTATGAGCTTGGATGGGAACCCAGTGCCAATCATTAACAGATTTTGCACTGTTTTTACACAAAGGTTTTGCGTGCGTGTACGTGTGCGTGCATGTTAAAATTATGCATGCTGTATGCATTATTGGAGCTATATGGAATGTGCATGCATGCCTGATTATTCTGACAATAACACTGACCCTTATAATGGCTTCCATTCTTTCTGTTTCTCAGACAAGTCTACAGGCATGAAGGGTTTGAATGGGCATAAAACTTGCACTTACTTTATTGATGCTAGCCAGGCTTATTCAGCTTCCAAACAGTGTCTTTTTATGCATTAACATTTATGTTATGTCCATACCCATGTAGATACGTACAGCCACACCTTTCACCAGCCTTGTTCATTCAACCTAAGATGAAAAGCAGTGGACCTGGCACCAAAGCGTTGTGTATTATCCTTATACCAGAGATCTAGAGAAGCCTGTAGATTAATTCGGCCTTGTTCAGACCAAAAAGAGTCACCCTTCCACCCTTCCTTCTTCACATGATGTACTCACACTGTGCAGTATTGAGGAAACAGTCAGTTTTGTGATTTAAAATTTGAATAAAACGCTCAAATGGTCATTCAGATTCAATTACTGACAATGGTTAACAGCACAGTAAATTAGTATTTACATCTCTGTATATATATTTTTTTCCTCTTCCCAGACACAGCATCAGAGCGGTCCTACTCACGCTCGCTCTCTCCTCCCGAGAATGGATTTAAAAACGCAGAGTCTCGGCTGTATAGAAGTCAGGGCAGGGGCCCGACGCGGACGGAGCGCTCGCCCCGCACAAACAGGCGTGTGGTTCATGCACCACGTTCACATTCTCAGCCTCGCATCCCAGTCCACCCTCCATCCATCAATCCGATCTCGAGAATAGATTTCTCCAGTGGTTATGATACAGACAGTAGCTATGACTCGAGAGAGCGGCCTAACGGAGCACTGCGCTCTCGTGCTAACCGAGGTTGGAAGCCTATGCGTGAGGTCCTCAATGTAGACAGCATACTGAGCAGTGACAGTGAGCACCCTCTCCCCAGCCTGGGTCAGCAGACCTCTGGCCAGAAGAGGCTGCCCTACGAGCGCGAGTCCAGTTGGTCTACGCGTGAAGAAGGTAAACCTAAAAGCTTGATGACTATTTATGAGGATGAGCAGCGTCATGAACTGGGCAGCAGGAGCTCACTGGAATCAGAAAGCCGTGAAAGGGAAAGGACTAAAGGCACTGTTAACCACTTGACCCTAAAAAAGGAAAACTGGAAGAACCAGCGAATGGAATCTGGCTATGAGAGCAGCGACAGGCTCAGCAATGGCTCGGCTAGCTTGGACTCTCCCGTGGTGGAGAACGTGAGCGCAAGAGAGCTACGGCGCGTCCCTGACGTACACCTGCTGAGGTAAGGGTGGCTTTCTCTCTGCATTTCTTTCAGCAGTGGTGGAACTGAATCCATGGTTTCTGCTTCTTACCTGACGGAACGAAAACATTGTTTACAGGCAAGTCAGAAATTGGATGAAATAGGGTCATTATGAAATATGAAAATTGGAAGTGACGTTTCTGACATTTGTACAATAAGATTTTGGCACTGTATTGAAGTGCTGGTGTTTCTGAGCGGCTGACCGCTGCAGCTCCACTTGTGTGTTGTGTATAATGGTGTTAGGAATGGTGCCATTCATTTCTGGTAAGTGTGTTAGAGCATTTTCAGTCAAGTTTAACTGCTTCCTTATAACATGTTAATTTAATGCCTCTGATGTTTCACGGCTAAAAACATTTTAGCATGCCTTCATCATGACCTCTGATCTCTATTAAGTAGTATCTCATTACTAAGCTACAGATTAACTGAGCAAGGCCGTACACATGAGGCAGCACTTACCATTTTCCATCTATTCATGCACGTATTACATAAATGTACAGTATATTGAGGCTTTTTTATATTATATTGCAGGTGGCTGAATGAAATGCTGATTAATCCGGCTATTCCGTAGATTTTATAAGAAAAATTTGATCAGTAGCCCAAAGCCTTAATCTCTGATCCAACCTATTACCACTAAACATGCTAAACATTCCTGAGCTGGGGTAGCACCATCATTTTATTAGAGTAATGGCAAAGGAGGACACCTTTATTTATTTATTTATTTAAATTCCTATTGCTGAAGCCCAGCAGATAATACTCCACCATCCAGACATCGAGTCACTGAGTGTGCTAAAGTGCTGTAGCTTTGTGCAAGCTTTCATTTGCTGCAGGAGAGCTCGATGGGCAGAATTGCTGTTGCAGTAATTTACAGACTCACTCATTGAAATTGAATGTCGGTAGTGCCTGGCACGATTCCACAGACAAAATAATAATAAAACCTTAAGGCGGTGAGTTAATTCCGGAGCTAAATTTTTCGAACTCCACTTTATTCACCGTGTCTTTACATTTGGGGTATAGTACCAATAAATCTTTAGTAGTCGTAACAGAAATCAGCGTTTTCAGAGGCACGGGTCATCTGTGTATTTAGATGTGTGTTTGATATTCTTGCTTTGAGCATACAGTAAACATTGATCTTTTTATTATTATTATTTTATTTCAGCTGTATTTTCATGGTTTCATATTTGTGGTGGTAATATACTGGAAATGTACCAATATTTAAGCTTAAAAAGAGTAAATATGCCATTGGGTACTTAGTATTTTATAACATGCTATTAGTCTGACTAGAGAATGACGGTATTGTCATGTGGGAATGTTACAGAAGTGGAACACCAGTGCCGGTAGCGTTAAACGCTGTGCTTTAGTTCCAGCCTGTTTTGGTTTGTTATTTGATAAACCTTTCACAGACAACTTGTAATTTAAGGTGTTGTCAAATACCTACACGGTGCTAGAAAAAAACGTTTCTCTGCTGAGAAAGGAGGTAAGGAGGTGGTGATCACATTCCACCATGGTGAAGCAATGGTTTTGTGTGAGGTTAAGCTCTTGAAAGCTCTTGAAAAGCCAGGGTGTGGGAAAAACCCGTAACCTGCAATATACACTGACAAATCCACATGAGGAGTTTAGCTATTGTGTCACTCACTTGATCAATTGTGTACTTCTTAGGGACCCAGATTACCAACGGCGGTATGAGGACTCGAAGGCAGACGGCTCACAGACTCCGTTTTCTTTCGGTAAGTGCCCTGATGCTGACCAGAGCAAAATAAGACGGAGGTCATCTCAGACAACACTGTAGAAATGGGCCTTTGTGGTTGTTGTTATTGTTGTTTATATTGTGAAAGAGATTATATGGCAAGAGAGAGGGCGGGTGTTGGGGAGGGCAGGAGTCTGAGTGTGTGCCCTGTCTGTTCATCCTGGCACACGGCTCGCAATAAAGATGTCATTCAGCCACCTCGTCTAATCCGTCCTTATGTTGTAGGAGCGGTCAAAGTCGTCTTTCATTTGTTGTTTCTGTTTCTTTACAAACGATAATCTCAGGCTCGCAGTCCAGGACAGTGGCTCTTTGCTTCTCTGCAGGAGTGATGCAGGATTAGCAGACTGATGCTCCCAGCTGTGCTCACACTGCCAGACATGACAAGAGCAGGGTTGTCAGGAAGGTGACATTTAAACCCACGTGAATGATTATTTTTATATATATATATATATATAAAGTGTTTTCGTTCTGTATCTGCTCTTGTTCTTTGATCTTTCCTATGATGTGTTAAAGGGGCAAATGGGGTGGCATCAGTCAGCCAAGCGTTTGTCCCAGTAGTGAGCGTTGGCTGTGTTTGTCCTGTTGAAGGTGGTTTATATAACAGTTATGAGTTGATGAATTGAGGCGGAAGAGCAGCAGTTAGAGCTGACCTCATGCTGGCCTGTGAGTGCCTCTGTACCCATGGACATGTTTGCTGACCTTAAAGGATTTTTTTTTCAGTCTATCTTCTGTGAGATAATCACTTATTTAATAAATCTTAAAGTTGATCATATGAATAACACTCAAGATTAATAGCAAACTGCTAAAAAGTCATTCTGAAGTCCCGTAGGTGCAGCAGTCTCTCATGTTCTTTCATGTTTGATGTTGACTTGTATGTGAGGTTAGTGTTCCTCCCTTCTATTTCATTCTGCTCCATTTTGCAGATTGTATTGACAGGCCACTTTGGCACCCGTTCAGACCCTTTGTGTCTGCAGTGTGAGTTTCACCGTGCTCACTCTGCTGAGCATTAGGATCCAATGTTTAAAGCTGCGGAAGAAAATGAAACATTTGTTATGTTTGGGATCAAACCTTTCGAGAGGGAATTTTTTTGTAGCCGATCTGATTTATATTTTTAAATCCAATTTTAGACAGGGTGTCTGTGTTACAAATTTTTTTTTTTTAGACTGCAGCTGAATTTGCTCATTCTATCCATGTTGATTGTTACAGTAGTGATGCATCAACATGAAGATTTTGCCAAAGGTGACAAATCCCTTAAATTTGGTTTAGACTTGTAACTAGTTAAAAGATTTAGTATCAAAATGCATTCGAATGCATTCAAATTAGACTATAATTTTATAATGCCACAAACAAAAACATTACGCTATACAGTACTGTACCATAGAAGGGGAAAACTGTCTCCTTCTTAAGCAAAAAAAATAAATATCAGTGTGCAGGATCATTTGACTCAAAAGGTTTAATTATCAGTTATTTATTTACCAACAGTATTTTTTACTCACGGATATTTGTACTGTGCAGAAATAAAGCGTTAACATGGTTTCCTCTTCCCTGTATAAACATATATTTAAGTAGAGCTAGAGTGGGTGAGTAAAAGCCTATTTTAACATTATACTGTGTATTTCTTTTGCCCTAAAATGCATAAAAGCTAACTTCAGTGCAGACTACAGCCACAAAAACATGCGTCATGCCATATATGTGACTTTGTGGCGACCCATACTCAGAATTTGTGCTCTGATTTAACCCATCCAAGTGCACACACACAGTAGTGAACACACATTTTAGCTGAGGCGCCCGGGGAGCAGTTGGGGGATCGGTGCCTTCCTCAAGGGTCTCATCTCAGTCGTGGTATTGAAGGTGGCAGAGAGCGCTGGTCATTCACTCCCCTACCTACAATCCCTGCCGGACCCGAGACTCGAACCCACGACCTTCAGGTTCACCTTCGGGTTACGAGTCCTACTCTCAGTCCAATAGGCCACGACTGCCCATATAGTTGAGTTTCTCCCCTGCCCTGCCTTCCTGTTTAGTTTTTTGTCAATATTCTTGTCAAAAATGTCTGATAGCGTGACGAGCACGTGAAATCCGATTACACTGGTCTTACTGAACCACATTTCCAGAAATCAGAATCTGATGAGATTTGAAACAACATATAAAATAAACTTGAGTCTAAATTTGTTGTTGTTGTTGTTGTTGTTGTTGTTTTAGGCCATCCAGAATGCATAAAATCTTTCCTGTTGTAATCAGTTATGCTTTAAAAAAAAAAAAAAAGCAAGCAAGACAAAAAAAAGTTTGTCTGGGTGTCTGAACATCTTTGTTAGTCTGTGTTAGTGCACTAACGTTTGCCTTTTTGAGAGGGTGCTTAGTAGAAAGCTGCTTGTTCTTGTGACTTTTTTTTCCTCTCTCAAATGCCAACTGCCCTGTATTTTGCTGGTGTTTGTTTAAGTTCAGTGCCGTGCTCAATAGTTCCGCGGCTGAGAGCTGCATTTGGTGTCCCACCAGCTGTAGCTAAAGGTCAAGTCAGCAGGAACTACTGAAAGTTCAACCTGTTAAATGGACATAGCCTTTATTGGGTCAGATTTAGTAGAGCATCTTAACATTAAATGAGAACTGTTTCTAATAATACTGTGTGTAAAAAAATTATCTGTAGAACCTGAGACATATATCTGACAGCAATCCGATCTAGCTGAGAGTTGGTCATTGTAGCTTTGTACTGATGGCTGTTTTTGGAACAGAATTTCTTCTGACGAAACTGCTAGTGACATGTGATTCATTTTAGCATTTGGCCTCCAAATATATCTTGACGGGTGGAGGTCAGTTATGTTTTCTACACTTTTGAAGATCAGTAGCTTGTGCTAGGTTTGTCATTTAAATCTTCACTATTGTAAATAGAAGCTTAGAGCAGATATGTTTGTATTAGATGTCCTTTGCATATGCTCGTACCTTATCTGTTTTTTTGGGGGTTTTTTTTTTATTTGTTCCCGGTTCTGAATTTAAATATGGCTGAGCTAACATACAAAACAGGTGTGGAGCAGTGAGCTGGCCGCGGCACTGCCGGTGATCTCACTCTCCCAGTTCAGACCAGATCAACTGAGTGTTGATTTATGGGTGCAGTTGTACCACCCCTAGCCCTTCCCTTCCAGCTGGGCTATCTTAAGCTCCCACACTGCCAGGAGCACTGCCGCAGGCCCGCCTCTCCACATGATACATTTATGTCCTTAATTAATGCTTCACCAAGTGTGAGGCTATCATTAGAATATCAGTGATCTGTGCCCTGGGCTGTGTGCAGCGAAGGTGTATACACACACACACACACACACACACACACACACGCAGGCAGTGTAGATGAGATCATGTCTCAAACTGTGGCTATTGTTTTTACTGCATAGAATTTTTTTTTTTTTTTAAATAATTTTTTATACCATCTCATTGTTGAAATCTCTTGTCTGATTGGTCCGAAGGTGTTGATTAATTTTCGGTAACAGCACTGATAGTGGTTCCAGCTGTAAATCAAATGATCAGTTTATATTAATCTGCTTATGCTACAAACATTATTAGGAGCATATGTAACGTAAGAGACAACAGGATCTAACTTGTCTCATGGAGGCTCCACAGCATTAAGTATAACTACACTATATGGCCAAAGCTTGACCACACCTGACCATCACACCCACATGTGGGTCTTCTCCAAAGTGTTGCCACAAAGATGGAAGCACACAATTGTATAAGATGGATAGGATTGTGTAGGCTCACATATATGTATATAATGTTTGCATGCTGCAGCATTACAGTTTTCCTTCACTGGAACTAAGAAGCCCAGACCTGTTCCAGCATCGGAATACGCCTGTGCAAAAAGCCAGCCATGTGAAGACATGGTTTGCCAAGGTTTGTGAGGAAGAACTCGAGTGGAACCCTGCAACCCTGACCTCAACCCCACTGAACAGGATGAACTGAAACGCAGACTGCACCCCAGGCCTCCTCGTCCGACACCAGTACCTGACCTCACTAATGCTCCTGTGGCTGAAAGAGCACAAATCCCCTCAGCTGGGCTCCAAAATCTAGTGGAAAGCCTTCCCAGAAGAGTGAAAGATCTGGACATATTATTTCTAATTGGAACTTTTGGCCTTTCCAGAAAATTGAAAGCTCAGCCTTCAAACTCTGTAAAAATATTCATTAATGCAGTGATGACTGTTCTGTGATTAATAACACCATGGTCATATTTCACTACTTCTGTGTGGGTATGACTGCAGTGCAACAGCTTTATTTGACTAATAAGTAAAACGTACTGCCCGTGAGCCTTCAAGCAGCAAAAAATCCACTAATGATTTGTATAAATCTTCACCCGAACAAGTGCCGTGTCTTCTGTTGTGCTTTCTGTTGATGGCAGCAGATACAGTATGATGCTATCGCTTTAAGCTGAAGCCATCAAATAGAGATCCTTTACAAGGGGCTTAGCAGCTTAAACATGATCGGCTTGGAAGAAGAGGGTAGAAGAAAAACACGAAACGAGGTCTAAAGTCCTGTCATAACCGTGTGCTGGCTGAAATGGACTTGGCTGCTAATGCTCCGAGAAAATAACAGAAGGAGGGAGAAAGCAGTGTGCTGACACATCACATCTCTGCCGTGCAGGCTAGTGCAGTTTCAGTCTCTGGGTTTGCAGGCTGCATCTCTGGGGAGAACTCGCACCATCCTGCACAAATGCTGATGTATCCTGGCCATGCAGGGCTTTTTTTTCTCTCCATCTTTGTGTTTTGTGGACTTTTATTTTTCTATCAGGCATATCTGCAGAATGCTCATCTTTGGACCTTGCAATGATGAGTGGAAATAATCTTGCAGTGACAATCTAATTTCCACATATTTCACATTATTTAATACGATTTAAGGTTTTTACATTTAAAATGATTTGTAGTTTTATCCGGCTGGACTTTATTGGGGATTTGGATACAGTCTGAAACGTTTAGTAAGTTTACTACATTAAACAAATGAACCAGTTTCTGTATGTTGTGATTGGGCTTTATGCTGTGTCTCAGACCACTTCAGCTCTAGTGTAGTGTATCTGCAGTGTGCGCTCCTCTCTGCAGCTCCTGGGCTGGATCCTGAGCAGCCCCTGGTGGTTTTATATGCTCTCACATTTTCCTTTTCCACTCTTCCATGATGTATCTCTTACAAAGAGACATGCTGATACTTTGAGGCAATTTAGATTTGATAAAATCTTATACACTGGTGACCTGATGGCAGTTTATTTCCTAAGTAATTTGTTGTTTACTTGTTGTTTACTATGTTTACTTCAAGGAGTTTTGCAGTGAAGTGGAAACACGTTTTTTTTTGTTGTTTATTTATTCATTTATTTATATTATTTTCTGGTGGCTAGGAGGCTGGCTTAAACCAGGAAGCCAGTGCTTTTACGCTACCAAATATGCATCGTCGAAGTTTCTTTGTCATTGTGCAAAGCCACATGTAGCTGAATTAATTGGGAGCTATTCAAACCAATTCTGTAAAGACAAACTGCATTCTTTTGTGCAGATGGAATGCACGTTTATGATGAGGAGCTCAAAACCAATTTGGCATGCAGTGGTAAAGTATGAGTCTAATTTCTATTCTCGTTTTCTTTTTTATAGGTGAATTGCGAGGGAAGACTCATGAACATATTCCCAGGTAAAGCATTGGTGAAGGTTTAAAAATGTTTTGTCTCTGAAACACATTGGGCACTTTTCAACGTTTTGTTTTGTTTTTGGCAAGATGTGTTATTTCATGTATTGTCTGTATGACTTGTAAACTTCTTAAATCAAACACAAAATCATAGTTAAATTAAATGACATGACTAAATGACATTTTGTTCTCGTAACAGACGAAACCGAAGAGGTCACTTGGACAGCACAGATGGAGTGAATAGTAGTACTGGGACTGGATTATTAAGCAAAGCAAGCAGCTCTGAGTGGAACAGCACTGATGATTTGGCCAGTCCTGTATCAGAGCAGGAGGATTCTTTATCTCAAACTGATGTGCCTCCGCTTGCTTATCACCAGCCACCCCAGAGTCTCTCTCACACCTCAGTTCCACCATTACCCCCCAAACCCCAAATCCTGAGGTCTGAGTACAGGAGCGGTCTGATCCAAGACTCTGCCCACATGAGACCCAAATCCCCGGCCTATAAACGAGCGGCTTTTTCAAAGATGAGCTCAGAGATAATGCTTGAGAACTCGGAGCTAAACATGCTGTCCTCATCAGACAGCAGCTCTAAATCCGGCTCGTCCGACCAGGAGAGGTACGATCTGTCTGCCAGTGAGAGCGAGGACAAGTGTCCCAGCGTCCCTGATGGTTGCATCGAATCAGCTGTCACAGGAGAGTATGCAATCCCCACCACCTACTTTTCTGTTGATAGCTGCATGACAGACACTTACCGGGCTAAGTACCATAAGAAAAGATCTGCTCCTAATACAGCGGCAGATTCTAAAACAGGAGAGCACACATCATCTAGCGAGAGCGATCATGGGGAAAGGGCATCCCCAGCTCCTGCAGACTTAAAGATCCCAGATCTGTCCAGAACCAAGAAAGAAACAGGTATTATCACCATGTAGTCCAAATTCTTTTACATCCTAATAACTTCTTGTAATAGACGAGTGTAAAACGTTGAATCTGACCCTCTCTTCAGCCCACACCAGCAGTAAACCCATTGTAAAATGGAATCCTGTTTCTGTAAGAGGACTGGATGAACATGGCTTCCTATGACACCAAACATCAGTCCCACCAGACATAAAGGTAATGATCACATGACGTCTTATGTGTTTATATAAAGTGTTATAGACAACGACGAAAACGACATTTATCGTGGAAATCGACGACAACGACTTGAATCAAGAGTAGACTCACACTCATGGTATACAACAATAAAAACACATTTTCTTTCCAACATTTCTTAGAAAAAATAAAAACACGACACAATTTTGTAGTCAATTCAACTAATTATATTGTTTATTAATACTTTCTAATAAAACTTAACACTTAAAGTGTAACTACAAATGAGTGTGACAGCGTAACAAAAATCTTATGACTGAGAAATTTAGATTTTTCAGCCATGTAAGGACTAAAACTTAAACTCAACAGGGCCATAGGATGCTGCCTTGACACCACTCCATCACTGATTATTTTCCTATACCTGCACATCCTAATCTGTCATATTCCTCTTACACCGCAGCAATCTTCCAGTGATTACATTTAATCTTGTGGAACATCCAGGAGAAAAGTTAGTTTGTGTTATCACCTACGTTATAGGAGCTATAAACAGTCATCCTTTCACCTTTCTTTTTTTCTCTCTCTTGGAGTAAAGACGAAACACCGCTTGTCATGTTAGCGAGAAACCACAACGTACGTGGCAGAAAACTTACTGACCCCGACTTAGCACTGACACTGGAGACTCCTTCCATAAATGTTAAATAAACACATCTTTATAGAAATCTTTACCATGTCAATGATTATTTTTTTTAAATAACACGTTTTAATCCGTTGTCCGCCATACAAGTCCCAGTGAATTTGCTGCTACATAAAGTTAACTAAAAAGCTTCTGACCAATCAGATTTTGTTATATAAATTATATTAAGGAAGACATCAGTCCTCCTTAATATAATATAATATAGTGCGTGTGTGTGTGCGTTTAATGCTTATATATTTTTATATATAAAAAATGTGTTTTTTTACAGTACATACACAAATGTGAAACTGTATTTTCTAAATATATATTTGCTTCTTTTAACAGAGAAAAAGTGAATAAAAATGGACCTAGTGCCAAAGAGATCAGACACTCGGAGACCTGAGACGCCTTTGCTCATTATTCTCCCTTTAAATTGATTCCGATCCATCCGAACAATTCTATGGACATTTTTGCTATTGCACATTTATGAGCCATTATACTATGAAAAATCTCTGCTTGACTTTTGTTTTTCTAGTCAGTATATTTTAATGTGACCTGTTGTGGATCTCAGAATGTAGGAAACTAATAAGAGCCAAGGCATGGATGACCCTCTCTGCTTGCGTCACTGTGTTTAGGGATGTTTCCAGTGCAACTGGATAATAACACTTTGGTTATTTAAATGTATGGAAGATGTTTTACTTCTGCGATGTGTGATAGTCTTCTGTGGAATGGGAAATGATTTAAAATGTTTATATTTTTGAGAGTTGTGGATTTTTTAAGATAAAGCCAATCCTGCTTAGTGATTATTTTTTCCCCTACTGGGTTTACATAGATGTCTATTCTCTTGGATGTAGTTGAAATGGTTTGGCTCTTATTTCTGCCTTCCTCACTATGTTCAAATGGCGGCTCCATGAAGCCTAGATGCACTAAACTGCGTTTTCTTGAATGTGCCTGGCAGTTATTACAATCAGATGACCTGCAGGAGAAAACACTGAATTATGTACTAAAGCACACAGATCTGTTTTTCCAACAAATGAAACTGATTAAACTTCTACCTGGCAGTCATGATTGTTTTTGCTGTATATTTTTTTTTTGCACTTTGACATGCTAATCTCCTTAAATTGATCAATTCAAGGTCTCACATTTTTGACAGTGGACTGGACCCTTAGGTTGTCATCTGTTATGGAAGTTGACGTATGACAAAAATATTTGCTTGTGCATGACTTAATTTGCTCCAGAATAGATGGGTACACTGTATAGTTTTATTTTTAAATTCTTTTTTTATGTCCTAGACACAATGTAAATTTTTTTTATATTTTATTTTTTTTAAATATGATTACATTTTGTACATTTACAAGACAAACACTAATAAAACAGTGCCTTATTTTGTATGTAAACAAAACTGAAAATACTGAAAATAGCTGATTTTATTTGTAACTTCTTTCGTATGTCGTTATGTTTCATTTCTACTGACCAACAAATGTTTAATAAATGATTTTCTTTTGATCGTGGTACTGGTTCAGTGTGCTGATGGCTTTAAAACAGTTTGATAGCACTTCTGATTCAATGAGTAGGGAGTGTATTGTTTGCCTGTGATCTTATCGGCCAGAGCAGTTTCAGTAGTACAGCGACAGGCAAATAGTGATGTCTCTTATATTATTAGTATTAAGGTATAGAATTCACATACAGTGAGGGGAAAGCAGTATTCAGGCACTTTTATTTTTTTGGTTATTTAATACACTTACAGTGCATATATCCATTTCAAATTTACACACTTAATGCCAGTTGACATTGTACTTATAAATAGGAAGAAAAAAAATATGTATTCATAAGCATAAACAAAGATATGTTGTAAAATAAAATTGGTAGGGAGTAAAATATTCAGACACTATATTAAAAAATATGTGTAAAGGTTACACAAATATAAATCAAGTCTTAGATAAAAAAAAAAATGCTGCAAAAAATGTTTTTTTGGCAAATTGCACCAGGTCATTGCATCATTATAAACGACATTGCCACTGGCTGGAAAGATATTAAATAAGAAAAAATGAAAAAGTGTCCAAATTCTCCCTCGCTGTACATACATACATACATAAATGAAAATTAGGTATCTAGGAGGGTTTACATGTACAGTATTGCAGTGTTGCTTTTGATTACATAAGTCATTCCAGTTTCAGTGTGCATAGCTTTAGGTTCTGATTGTAAAATACAACATTGCACACACAGTTGAGGTACTAATGTCTGCATCCACTATCAAACGTGTTCATCTGATGTTCTTATCACATACAGACATTATAGTATACACTGCCTCTTTAAATATTGTTATACTTTAATAATAATAATACTTGACCATTTACCTTCCAAATGCCAGTTCCAGTTCATTATGTACCATAAGCACTGTCATATATTGGATGGTCTCATATCATGAAGTAAACAAGTAATCTTAAGAGAGGGTGTAAATTATTTGGTAATCAGTAGCAGCTCATGTTTTCACATAGCACACAAATCGGTGTCCCTTTCCAGTCTTACAATCTCGGATTTGCCATTTTGTCTTCCTCCATACCAAAACACACTTCTTGTTGCCCTTGATTCTAGTTCGGGGTGGGCCGCGCCTCCAGTTGGTGTAAGTAACTGGCTCTCCATCCACCCATTCCCACCGGCCTTTACTTGCCCGGTCATTCAGACCTGTACATCAGAAGAGTTATCAAAAGTGCCCCTTAGCGTGCATAGACATGTTCCCAATTTGCATGAATTTGTATATGAGCTGAAAGAAGTGCTAAACAAATTACCAATCCAGAAGGGCTTCCTCTCACTGAAGTCCCAGAGCCAATCCATGTCTGCTTTTGATAGCACACTGACAAGGCTGCCTTGGAAGCTGGGCAAAATAACAATTAGAGTTGATGACACAAGGCTGGACTAAGAACAAATGCAATGTCTGTTGAGGTTTAGTGTTTTGTGTTTGATCTCACCTCTCTCGACAGGCCCTGGCAGCATCGTTCCACGTAGCTTTTCGCTCTGTGCTCAGCAGATAGCAGTGGTGGCTATGGTAAGTCCACCCCTGTGGACACTTCTGTGCATTCACAGCCTGGAAGTGTACAGAAAAACTCATAATATCAGATCATTTTAAAAAATCAATTTAATTAATTAAAAGGAATTAGTTGATGTAAATGTAAATGAGAGGTATGTAGTGTGAAGTATGAAGTTTAAGACAGTTTATCTGTCTTATGCTGATTACCTCATCTGTAGCAGCCCAGGGTTTCCAGGATATCCCATTGCACTGCAGGAGCTGGCCTAGGCTTGCATTAAAATGGAGAAATCCTGCCAGCTCTGGAGTGCAGGCCTTAGACTCGGGCCTAGAGAAAATATTCTAAACATAATAATAATAATAATAAACATAACCATGTATACATTGATTACATTGGGATAAACTTGCACTTAGATGTACTGAATTAGTTGTAAATATGCACCCTGATTTTAGCATACAAATCTTACCAATGACATACTGTATGCTCGATTAATGCTCAGCACTGGATTTATACCTGAGCAGCTGTCTCTCTCCGGCTATTTGTAGGAGGTGCTGTAAGGTGGCTTGGGCTTTTGGCTGGGAGGGAACGCTGCTGCCCTCTACTGGTTACCTGCACTTGAGCCTTCTTCCCAGAGTTCAAGGCTGTAGTTTCGTCCTCCACTGTCAGTGACATTATCCCATGATACTGCAATAAAGTGTAGAGAAACTCTTTCTAAAGTTTTAAAATAAACTGTAAAATTTAATGATGTAACATTAACTGACAATACAGCTAACTCTGAGGAACAGGAGGAATATTCTGCATGCAGAAACTTGATTATTATGGTCATGACTATAAGTTCTGCTGCTAGCGACTATCCCAGGACTCTTATTCACAATATGGCCATACTAAACATTTAGTACTGTTTGACTTTACTCTTCTATCCCTGTGTACTGTAACAATTTAAAACCGCACTATCCGGTATAACCTAGAAGAGGATGGGTTCCCTTTTGCATCTGGTTTCTCCCAAGGTCTCTTCCTCATGACATCTCAAGGAGTTTTTCCTGCTACTCTTACCTCTGCCTTGCTCATTAGGGCTCTAAATCTGAATTCAGATTTAAGTTAAGCCGCTTTGTGGCAATGTCTATTAGTAAAAGCATGAGAAACCCTGGTATACTGACTTACAGTGTAAAGAACATCAGATCCACTCCGAATGATTGAAGAGGGTCGAATCTGTGGGTGAAAATAAGCTATTACACAAATTACGCTGGAACAAGATATACATAGCCTACAGAAGGCACACATTTTCATAAAAGAATATCAACTCACAGACTTTCCATTGCCATTGGTTCTTAGTCTTTTCTTGGAGACAGGAGTAATAACTTGAGGCAAGTTATCGCCTCTAGCAGTCTCTGCCCCAACTCCCAGGGTGATGGGTAAGGTCTCTACCTGGATGGAGCCATGTTTGGGGTAGGGCCCTGCTTGGAGCTCCTTACCCTGAAGATCTGGCCCTCTGGGGGATTGTTTCTCAGCACACTGTCCTGTGGAAGCAGCCAGAATCTAAATGAGTATTGATTTGTCAATGTGTAAAATCTAAGAAATGTACATATTTAGTTGCCTATTCCAATGGTAAAGACTGTTGTCATAGGTCACAAATGCCACAAAGTAGCTGTCAGGTCATAAAACCTCTTTGGTACTTAAATATTAATTTATGAGCTGACCATTCTTGTTGTCCATTATTGTAATGACAGCTTTGTTGCTTCCTCTCTGTATTGCACCTACAGGGGAATCCAGTGTCACCTCAAACATCTCCTCAGCCTCCTCCAGAAAATCCTGCACAAGCTCCACCTTCCACTGCCGACTGGCCACGCCTGGGCACACACGGATTTAGACTTGAGTCTGGTAAATAAGTGCTTTTAACTTTCATCCTTTTGGTATGTTAGTAACAAGGCACTGATGCAGTATCTTTAGGTGAGAGCAAAGAAGGATTTTTATGAAAAAAAGAAAGAAAAAAAAGGAACTAGCAAGTACCAGGATCAAATTGAATCAGAGTTGAGGGAGCTGATATGAAATCCTTGCCTATAGCTGCTGTTAGCTCCTTTACCTGAGGAGTGAAGAGGACAGTCATATAAATATATAAAACAAGTTCATTTGCTTATTTACACTTTCCTGTTTTCTGAATTCCCCAGGATTCATACTGGTTATAGTGCACTAAAGGCTAGTTTCCCCTTCCCTTTCCTACTAACTGAAAATAGACAGCTACTTTTTTCACCTTGAGAGTTACATATGATGACTCTTGCATATTGCCCTTCCTCTGAACAGTGAGAGAGAGTGGTCCTTTGCCTTCACACACACAATACTCTGTCTCGGTCAGCTCTACACTGGCCCAGCTGAACTCTAATCTACAGATAGAGAAACAGAAATAACAAGATGAACATTGATGGACATTGATGTTTTTTCTTTTATTAAGCCTTGAAGGTGCTGTTTGCAACATTTAACGGTGTTTTAGACATGTAATAATCATAACTGCAATGTTGCAATTTTTGAAAAACGGTCATTTGCAATATTGCTATGCAATGGAACTGGCTAATTTCATCATTTCAAACTGTTTAAATGATTCTGGGATGGAAATTAACTCTGGTCAAAACAGAGCTGCTTAGCGCTGCCTCTTTTCCTGAAAAGGCCACTCTCAAGTCACATATACCTTCAACGAGGTGGGTTTGGCTGGGGAGAAGGGGAACGCTTGTCTGTTTCTATTGCAAATGCACTTCACCTCACAGGCAGCAGAGGGCTCTAAAACTGCAAACTGCTTCAGAATGCTAGCCTTCATTATGAGCTTGTGATGTATAAGCAAACTTTTCAGCATGCATTTACTTGTGAGATGGTCCAGTGTTGCCCAGTGGGTCAGAGACTGCAAACTCCAGACTGTCATTTAAGGCTTCCAGGGAAGGGTTGATTATATACAGAATATTCCTCTTGTTTAAATCCCTTTGAGTGAACTTGTGACGCACAAACACACCTGGAGACACAACAGGAAGTCTGATGGTAATATAGGACATTGACATTGATAAGCTCAGTACACCATTGCACAGTCGACAAACTCTCTCATATTCTTATAGGCTTAGTGAGCTTCATTATAAGCAGACATAGCAGTCATTTCTTGTGGAACTGTTGTATGTCATCATCTTACTATTGGTGACATTCTCCAAGTATCCAAAGTAAGGAGCTCTGAGTATGCGGAAGATGAGGTTCTCATCTGCACCATTCATATCCTGAGCCTTTAATTCTCTGGATGAGATAAAGATCCCATAACGTCCATCTTTTAGAAGCTCCACTTTCCACAGAGTCTCAAGCACCATCACGCTTGGAGAAGACTGGTCTAATGTTTCAATCTGAACACACACACACATTTATGGTCAAAAATACATTTGTACTCCAAAGACCAAAGACAACCCTTAAGAAAATTCTCTATAGTGTACCATGATTATAGTATTTGTACTTCATTGAAACACCACTTTAAACACTATGATGGGCTTTATACCACAGCACTACTGAATTCTCAAATCTGATTGGTCAGTAGTTGTTGGTTAATTTTCTATAACAGCACAGCTCTGAGAGTAGTGCTGACAGGTTTGGATTAATGCTCTCTTTCTAATTTTTTTTGTAGTAACAGCTCAATGACCCTTCTGTTTTATTCCTTACTTATTACATAGTCACCTCAGATACTATAGCAATGTTTGTAATAGTATAAAAGTGTCAATCAGTGGTCTTCTTTTGCACCAAAAATTCATAGATTAACACTCAACTCCACGCACCTGTATAGAAAAGAAGACTGGCTCTGTCTGCACCTTCCCTCCCACCAGGAAGCCTCTTGCCGTGCTATCAGCAGCAGTGAAAGTAAAGCGGTCAATCTGAGAAGCTCCACCTGAGTGTCTGTAAGCAACATCCAGGTCCTGTAGATTCTGCTGTGTGAAGTTGCTCCCTGAAGTTAAGGGAAAACCTTTCAAAATAAGCTGACCATACTGTGGGGGCTGCACCAGCATGAAGATCAGGGAATGGGGTGGGGTATCTGGGTCAGACAGACGCAGGTTATCAGTGGTGATAGTAATGGTGGAACCCTGAGGAACCTGCAGACCAGTCTTCTGCACTAGAACAGGGAGAACTCTATCAGTCATCTCCACCAGAATCTCCAGAGTACCGTTACGTGTGGATTTTCCATTACTGATGACAAACCTAGAAGCAATTTAGAGAAATCTAGATGTAAACAAAGAATGTGCATACACCACAGGTTCTGTACATTCTTCAAATAAAAGGTTTCTCAAGGGTTCTTCAAAAGGTCCTTTTGATAGTTAATGGATCTTAGCTTCTTAAAGGAATTCTCCCAGATAGGAAACACAGGGCTCTGCAAAGAACCTTTTAGGGTTTTCCCTTAGAAGCACAAACAAAAGAACTTAATGAGTCTAGATTTAAATTTTCTGTCCAAAAGTGTGAGGCCTGAAATTATTTAGCAAACCCAGTATAATTTTTTTAAAGCTATCATTTTCTGTATGGCTGAAGTTAGGTATAGACATTATGCTATTAAAGGAAAATACCCTTAAAGAAGTGTGTGTGTGTGTGTGTGTGTGTGTGTGTGTGTGTGTGTGTGTGTGTGTGTGTGTATATATGTCAGGTCCATAAGTATTTGGACAGTTTTCGTAATTCTGCCTCTGTACACCACCAGAATGGATTTGAAATGAAGCAATCAAGATGTGATCCAAGATCCTGTATACACACATATATCATAAAGGCAAAATAAGAATGGTCCTTACTGCACTGTCTCTCTAGGTGAAGTAGCCCTGTTGTCATGGACATAGCACACCAGATTTGCTGCAATGTCCAGCTGGCTGAAGGAGTGTATGGGAATGCCAGTGTGTTTGATATACTCCATATGACCGTGTGCTGGAGGCACAGTAATCACATAGAGCAGCTCTTCTGGCTTTTCAGTGCCATCTACAGCCAGCAAGACATCTGTAGTGATCACTACATGCTCTCCACGGCTAGCTTTCACTGGCTTTACAAACAACGCTATGTCTCCTGGGGAACAGAAATTGTGAAAATCCACATGATCTGATCTCCTATCAAACATGTACTCTATATCACCCTTTCTAATGCATATTATTATATGTAGCATCGTTTCTTGCTAAGATTAAGAACATATGTTATAGACAAAAACCTTTCTCTAGCTCCTTGAGTGAGATGTGGAAGTGTTGTGCAGGGGAGCGATTCCTGCCATCCTGTAGATGAAAGATGAAAAAGTCTTGTGTGTGAGCTCCAGGCTGAGCTGTGTGTACATAGCGCAGCAAGTTCATATCCACAGCTTCCTGGGAACAGTTCATTCCTGTTGACTGTGTCCTCCAGTCCAGGCCTGCCTGAGAAGGCACCAGAGAATTTTACATAATTGTATGATTATATGATGACATGCAATCGTTGGCATTTCACAAAAAAAACTTAGTTATACAACACCACACACTGCTATCTGAAACAATATAATAATTTACAGTTTATATCATTATTCAGAGACATTAATAATAGTCGATATCTGTTAAAATGACATGTAGGCTTTGGAAAAGTCTTTCTTGCGCACTTACCTTAATCTGAAGCAGGCCATGAACGGGAACACTCTCAAACACATAGATGATGTTAGTGGAGGGAGTGTCTTTGTCATAAGCACTTAGGACAGCACTGGAAATAAGTCTGGCTTCTCCTGGTTCCACCTCAATCCCAGTGTTCCTGCAGCACACACACATACACACACACACACACACACACACACACACCACAGCGATTAGCTTAATTCCATCATAGAATTATTTTAGCATACAATTATAATACGCTCGGGGTGGAAAATACTTAATTAATTGTACTTGGAGTAATTATACTATGTTATTTAAGTATTATATTGGGCCATTTATACTTCATTTGAAGTCTTAATCTCCTACCTAATTACATTTCCAATAAAAAATAAAACTTACTTTTTACTCCTTACATTTAATTACACCTTCAAATTACTCATTATCATAAGGAGTCTTCCAGCCAATGACTGTACGATATAAGCCACCTGACCATCAGACCCATTTGTGCTTGTTGAACATCCCATTTCAGATTTATTCCCCTTCACTGTTATAATAACCTCCACTCTTCTTGGCAGGCTTTCCACAAGAGATCAGAGTTAGGCTGTGGGGATTTGTCCATTCAGCCACAAGAGGGTTAGTGAGGTCAGGCGCTGATATTGGGTGAGGAGGCCTGGGGTGCAGTCAGTGTTCCAGTTCATCCCAAAAGTGTTCAGTGGGGTTGAGGTCAGGGCTCTGTGCAGGCCACTCGAATTTTTCCACTCCAGCCTTGGCAAGCCATGTTTTCATGGAGCTCGCTTTGTGCATAGGGACATTTTCAATGCTGGAACAGGTTTGAGCCTCTTAGTCTACAATCTACAGCATACGAAGACATTCTATACAATTGTGCAGTTCCAACTTTGTGACAACAGATTGGGGAAGACCCAAATGTGTGTCATGGTCAGGTGTCCACATACTTTTGGCCATATAGTACATCAATAGAATGTGCTCCTGTACATTTCATTTACATCGTATTTTATTTGCATTTTCATTTTATCTGATTTTAAAATATCCAATCTAATTTATTAATGTAGAAGAAACATGACAATTCACCATCTGCTGTGACCTACTTAATTTCATCAGCTAAAACATTTACTTTTTACTTTTCTAATACATTTAAAAGTAACATTTTGACTTTTACCTGAGTGCATGTTTGACTGAATACTTCCAATTTTAACCGAGTAAGATTTTACACATTATCTATACTTTCACTTAAGTACAAGTTATCAGTATTTTTTCCACTCCTGAATATGCTAGCCTGTGTTTATAAGGATAATGCCTAGACCACTAAAGTTATTTTCTCTGTGCATAGAAAGACAAAAAAAAAAAAAAGAGTACTTTCATTTTATATCAGATACCTTATGATACACGGCTTCTCATCATTGACAGGCATCACTTTGACTAATATGTGCCTCTGGAGCTGGTGCTTTCCATCAGACAGCTGGATGATGAAGCTGTCCTGCTCGCTCTCTGAGTCATCATGCAAATACATCAGTGTCATACCTGTGAGGACAGAGTCACCAAGAGGTTCAAAATCTGCTGTACCTGTCAGAATGCAATAATGACCAGAGTTTCCGATTCATTCATTCATTTATTACATGACTGTACCATTTCTGAGATCTTCCATGGTGAAGACTTGGACCTGAACATCTGTTCCATGATTTTGGATAGATCTTCTATAATGAGCCACATCATTACCATGAAGCCCGCCCATGATAGCCCCATGTTGGGGCTGCTGGATGATGCGAAATGTTAACTGATCTCTGGGAACATCTAAATCCGCAGCATTAATAATAGAGGCATCCAACTCCTTCATGTCTCCCTCTCGGACCTGCAAAACACATCTCCATATTTATTACTATGAAAAAGACTGACAGCATTTTCTGTAATAGGATGTAACATTATATATATATATATATATATATATATATATATATATATATATATATATATATATATATAAACACAGACACACACACNTATATATATATATATATATATATATATATATATATATATATACATACATACATACATACATACACACACACACACACACACACACACACACACACTGCATATTCCAGGGGTTTAGTCATCATGAAGCCATCATTGTATTAGCCAGGAAAAAACTCAAATATTTAATCATTTGTATATTTTAGCAATTATTTTAGACTCACACTAATGTTCCTGGCTAGGAAATCTGGGATTTCATCATTTGTTGGCTTGATGATGATGTAGAAGGGGATTGCAGAGTGTGTGTGGTGTTTGCCATCAGAGATGTACAGCATAAATTGGTCAGCAGTGGGTTCAGTCCTTTGGTGTCTGGACTGCACATAGTTTATGTGTCCATTTAGTACATCCCTATAGGAAAAAGAGGCTGAGAGATGGAGCAAAGTTGGTTGGTGAGCTTATTTACTCTACTTAAAGTTTAAAACTTAAGGTACAATTCTGGGTAGTCATTCATTAGCAGCCCATTGAAAACGATGACAGTGAGAGCACTGACCAATGCTGATTCCCATGTTGCTCTTCTCAAACCCTGGACTAGGCAAAATGTTCTCAATATAGCCAAACTGTGGTGGAGACACCAATACAAGCTGCAGTTCCTCCAGAGGAGTGTCCTGGTCAGAGGCTTCTATATGTGCTACAGTGATAGAGGCAGAGCCTCCTTCATCCACCTGAAGCACTTCACCTGTGGAGACAGAAAGAATTTTTCATGGAAAATAAGCCCATTATCATTATTAATGTTCATATATCAAAGGCTGTTATATATTTCTTGTTTGATTGATAGATATATGCCATGCTAAACATAAATGATATACGATTAACTAAGCACATCTACCTTGTATCAACTCTAATCTGACCTTTTTATCAGGTACCATAATATAGGTGCACTTTGTGGATATACTGCCTGTAGCACCTTTGATGCAGTGCACAAACTGTTATGCCTCCTATACCCTGTCCATCGTTGAAACATGACCATATAACCAATGCTGTGCCAGTTCCAATTCTCAACACAGCAGTGACTAACAGGGTAGTGAGACTTTAATGTGTGGTGCGGTCATAAAGAGCTGCTGTAATTATATACCTACAAAGTGTGCCTAATGTATATGGTATGTGTACCTGAGTGTAAGTAGCCAAATCTGTGCCATATCCAGTCTATGATAAATCCCCATTTTACTAGTTAAATGTAGCTTGAGTCAACAAGTATTGCATTTATTATTTAAAAAAAATTACTTATGTAAATGACATTATGCTTCAGTACTTCTTTCTTACACTTTGTTTTCTGAGGTCTTAAAATCCCTTTCAATAAATTAAAGATCATTTGCCTCACAATTAGAATTGATCAAATAAGGTATACCAGTAACAATAGATGGTGGCTGGTTGTCCACAGGATAAACAGTAATATTGAGGTCATAGATTAGCAAGGAGTCCTGGGGATATTTTGCTTGCCCGTTAAACTGAGAAGGTCTGTCAAAGCAGCATGAAGGAACCGGATCCGTCTGTTCATCAGAGATCACAAATGTGATGGTGTCATGACGAGGGAGCAATCCAACTTCCAGGCCTTTGGAATGTTATTTATATTAGTAACTATTCTCATTTCAGACACCATAAAACCATGTTCAAATACAGTCAAATACAGTCCAATATTTTGCAAATCCACAACAGGTCTAAATATGTTATAATTATTATGGAAAGCAATAGGTGAACAGGTGAGAGAAGGAGTAGTTTTAGTACCTGTATGTTTGTAGCTGATGATTCTGGTTTCTATATCTTCTTGAAAGAACCTGTCTACCACTATACCATTCTTTAGCACTACACCATGATATGGCTGGCGAGCAATCAGATAGGTCAGTTTGCTGTCATCACTGTCACCATCTGTTGCATAGATGTACTCTATGGTGATCACAACTTCCTGTCCCTCTGCACACTCTAGAGCAGTCTTCAAGCCTGGCACCAGTGCTGGCATTTCATCATTGACTAGTGTTACCTGTCAATGAATATAAAAGTCTTACACTTAGATATCATTTAGTAATAGGTTTGTTAATAAATACAACAAGTAAATGATTTAATGTATGTTAGTTATTTTACCTTAATATGTAAAACAAAGTCAACTGAATTCACCCCATCTGTGGCTATACATTCAATGTTATCTTCCTCTGTCTCTGAACTATCATGGTGGTATCTGTGTGGGGGAAATGCATGACCATCACGCATTATACACATATTGGAAATTCACTCACAAGTTCATAATACCAATTATGCAAATTTTCACGTAATTGAAAATGGGGAATGAAATGCTGTCATATCTGACCTAACTTTTAGGCTTTTCAGGTCTCTAACAGTGAAGGTCTGGCTTTGACTCAAGGGTGCACCATCCAGATACACGTCCCCATGCTGAGGCCTTCTCTTCAGTGCCACACGTAGCGAGTCCTCCAGAGAATCCACATCAGTCAGGTGCAAGTGATCTGCACTGACCCAGCATTCTCCCCCCTCATCCACAATCAACTGGTTCACATGCACCTAAGAATAAACAAAACACCATTATTCACACCTGTATGTAGCTACTTTTCATTTGATAATTTTTGTGTATGCTTCACATAAACATGATGTACAGTAGCATTATCTGACTACAAAGCAATGCAATTGTCAGTAAAGGTTTCCTATCAAATAGCGAACATACAGTCAGGTCCATATGTATTTGGACAGTGACAATTCTTGTAATTTTGCCTCTGTACACCATCACAATGGCTTTGAAATGAAGCAATCAAAATATGATTGAAGTGTAGACTTTCAGCTTTAATTCAAGGGGTTTAACACAAATATTGGCTTAACCATTTAGGAATCACAGCCATTTTTTTTCCAGACTAGCTCCATTTCCACAGGCTCAAAAGCCATTTCTCAGGCTTCAGCAACTGAAGGCAGCTGCAGTAAAATTTGGTGATGTCCATGGGTTCCAGACTTTAGGCAGTCACTGACTGCAAAGGATCCTTTAAGAATATCCTAATATTTATGATTGTTAGTTTGTTGCAGTACTCTGTAAAAAAAAAAAAGCCTATAATTTCTAAACAGTTAGTGCAATATTTTTTGTTAAAGCCCTAGAATTAAATCCATTTGCTTATTAAATTAATTGCTTGAATTAAATCCAATTGCTTTGTTTCACATCCATTGTGGTGGTGTACAGAGGCAAAATTACAAACATTGTGTCACTTTCCAAATACTTATGGACCAGACAGTATGTTCTATTTAATACACACTGCTCAATCAAACTGTGGTCTGAACAGACGGTTCTGGGGTACCTCCGGGGACTGGTTGTCTACTGGCAGCACTGTAATGTTGAAACAGATTCCAGTGGTAGTTCGGCCTTGCTCACTGGTCACAGACAGCACAAACTGAATATGCTGAGGATAAGGCCCAATGTCTTGGAAAGGAGGCATATAAGCCACTTTCATGTAGTTGACAGCATGCTAGTGGGAAGGAAGAAAGCTGTTAGCATTTACACCCCCTAAATGGCCAAAATGTGAGAAAGGGAACAAACCAATTTTTTTTTTACCTGTGTGAAAAGTCTAAGCACGGGGGCATTGGGATCCTTAGACAATTTTGGGATGCTGTCAACCAGGAACAACCGCCCTGCATCAGTTCCTCTGGCAAACACAAGTAGGTAAACTAATTTTTTAAATTCTAAAGTTGTATTTTAAAAAAAAAAATGTAGAGTGTGTTTATATTGTATGGTGGCCTTTAAGTGCAAAACATAAGTGCAAAACATAGGCTATTAATAAACCTAAACATGACAGCAAATCAGAAAATCCAAGAAAAAAATTCAAAAGTGCATCATTAAGGTAGATCCTTATTGAATACTGCATACTCATTGCTGATTGGACAAGGCATATGACTATCACAAGGAAAACAAATTGCACTTTCAGTCTGTTATCTAATTGGTCTAGTGAAAACTGATTTAATGCAGAGCTACTTATATCACTATACTGAGGTGTAATTCTTTCTTCTGAATAACAACACTTCCTTTAGGTGGATTTTAAGCATTCACATACTCATTAATGCTGTGCCAAGTTGACAGTATAATAACATCTGAAAAAAAATAAGCAAGAATAAATTATTAATTTAGGCTCATGTTTTCTCTTAGTCTAATCACCCTCCAGTTTTCTATTTTCTGCATTCTCTCAGACTGAATTCACCGAAGCCAATCAGAAATAAGCATGAGATGCATTTCCATGTATTTTCAGTTAAAACTGTTGTGTTTTGGGTTTTGCTGTTAGATTTTCAAATATGATGTATTTTCTTACACATAAAATTTGAAACCAAAAAGTTGGATTTTCCAAATTTGATGTTGCGTTTTTTTGTTTGTTTGTTTTATTACATTTTCTAATTTGTTGTCGCATTTTTGGCTTGTTAATGTGTTTTGCACTTAAGATCAATATTATGTTGCCTGTTAAGATATTTGAAAAATATCCATTACCACCTACCCGTAAGTGGTAGTGTAGAAAGGTGGGGTGGTCACCGTGTAGGTAAGCTCACTGTCTGGTGACTCCACATCAACAAAGTGCAACTGCTGCTTGGTTAAATATACCACATCTGTCTCTTTGACTATCAGATGTCGAGTTACTCCTGGGGCCTCTTTAGGTGGCTGATCTGGGACAGGTTGAATTTGAATCACAATGACCTGCAAAAGATTCATGGGAATTAATTTTAATAAATAAATAAATAAATAAAAGATGTATGGGAATTAATTCATACCCATATATGAAATCCAATGTGAAATGTCACATTACGCAGTAGAAGGGCCTTATCAAATAATGTGACGGTGATAGCGGGATTACCAGACTGTGCTTACAGAATTGGTGTTGGACGTGTCAACAAATCATACCTGAGGCTCTGAGAGATTGGGAGGATCATGAAAGTCAGATAACACCACTTCAAAAGAGTCATCAAATATTTCATTGCCAAAGTGCCTGTAGTAGATGATGGAATGAAAGAGATCCTTTTGTAGAAAACGCATCACAGGATAACCTACAAAGAAAACATGAATCCCCCAAGATGTTAGACAGCATACACTGATGGAAAAGACTAAGCTAAGTTTTTTTTTTTTTTTAAATAAAAACAAAACTCTTTAACCTGTAATTCCTGGACCTGGCAACTTCATGATCTCCCCTGCTTGAGGAGGCTTAGTGATGTTGAACAAGATGTAGTCATCACTGGAGTCCATATCTGACGCTTGAAGTATAGAACCTCGAAGAAGAGCAGTTTGCCCCTCAGACAGTTCCAGGACCATATTGGTGATGAGGAATGGTGGACTGTCATCCTTGGGTAAGACGTTGATGGGGAACTTGTGTCTGGTCTGGTGTCGGCCATCAGTGATCCGAAAGACCACAAAGTCTTTGGTGGTATCGCTGTCATCATGGTAATAGCGCACCACTCCAGCCTTAATGTCACTTACAGTGAACATGAACCCTTTTCCACCTAAAATATATTAGGTCTAGTCAACCACTAATACAGTATAAAGGCATGATCATCTTTTCAGGATAACTGTATCAATAATTAATGTAAGAACAAATGATTACCACACACCTCTGACAGTCAGTCTTCCATGCTGTAAGCCATCCACAGTGATGATTCTTACAGCCTTTAGATCATCGTTGTCCACAATTTGCAGCTGATCCCATGTGATGGGCCGAGACTGACCTTCCAGGAGACTGAGACCTTTATAATTAGAATCAATATTCAGTGCTCAGGAAAATTATTTAAATAATGTAAACTGTTGATAAGTGTAGTTAAACCTGTCGTCACTCAGGATAAAATACTCACCCATGTTCCATGACACTCTTGGTGCATTTGTGTCTGCTGTCCTGACTGACACATGTACCATAATAGGTGAACTTTTCTCAAAGTAGAAGTCATGGACTTCAAACTCTACCTAATTGAGTAAAGGCTAAAGGATTAGTGACAGACAACTGCAGTTGCAGGTTCTACGTAGAACTTCACAACAATGGGTTTAACCCATCATAGGGTTACAACACACAACCCCTTTAGAAAGATATGAATGCCTAACTAACCAAAGTACAGTTAAAGAACTAAGAGTGTAAGTTGTACATTGTGCAGTAAAATTATACCCAATGGTGAGTAAATGTGGTTTAATGGGTGAAATATGGTATCTTGTATAGGGTCTAGAAGGTACCTCATAGTTCCTGCGTTGCGTATGGCTAGAATTGGGAGGCTGGTAGCTGATAAGCATTTCATTGAGGTCCATCCAGGTGAAGGATGATATGGGCTTGGTGTGATCAGACAAATGAGTGATGAAGCCCTCACTGGGAGGCTTGGTGATATTGAACACCAGCCTGTTCTTTGGGGTCTCAGCATCTACCGCATCAAGGATGGCTGTGGACAGTGGAGTCAGGATGAACTGATCCACTTCCAGGATGAACATGGACATGAAGGCAGGCTTTGGGGGCTGGTTGGGAACGGCACCTTTAATGGTAACAGGGATCCAGGCTTGCTCTGACTGAATGATTAAAACAGCATTTTAATATCACAATGTGTGATGAGATAATAAGTGGAACTGGCTTGCACACTGGTCCATGCTTTTGTCATATATACCTGGATTATGCTGCCACTCCTTGTGTCTGTGAGGTCCAGTTTGATAGCAATGTAATCAATATCAGGTGATGGAGGATCAATATGCTGATACCGAATGCCCATCATTAAGAATTCTTCACAAGACACTTTTGTAATCGTCACCAATTTTAGTCCTTTCAAACAGTCTTCACTCTTGCATTTGGCTCTGGCTTTATTTTCTAAAGAAAGTGTAACAATGTTAAGAAAAACAATTAAAATATCCATGAATAATGTGGATCAAATGTGTACTTAATTTTTCCAAAAAATGTGCTATGCTGGCTCTAAACAGCATATTTGGTATATAGTGCATATTTTACATTTGAAGATGTCATACCTAATTGTTGTCGAATTGAGACAAAGCTGTCTGGCTCATCTCCTCTTGGCCCTTCTAGCTTGTTAGGCTCACCAGTGACCAGCTGACCATGTCCAGGTAAACCAGTTTCTGGTGTCGTCACCCTAATAGTACACTCTATGTTGGGTCGATGATCATAGTGGAAGGACATCACATTACCATCAAGCATATTGGAAAGGCCATAGGACTCTGGAACTTGCAATGTCTGTGGTCCCAACTTTATAACATTACAGTCAGGTTCCATGATCTCAATATGGAGTGAGAACAGTTCACTATATGTCTCTGTCTCTGTGAATCTAAAATACAAAACATTTAGGGTTTTTAAGTAAATAGCTAAAAATGAAGGCTATAAGTAGACAAAAGATGCAGTTCATTTGGTCATGGTTTGATATCTTCTCTGCATGTATCAGATAAATATTACACCATTCATAAACAAAACACATACCTGTACAATCGAAGTTTGACCGTATCTTCGTTTAAAATAGGACAGCCATTATGAGTATATTTCACCTCATCAGCCAAATAGTGGCAGTCAAAAACCTGATGTAAGAAGAGCAGTTAAGAAATGCATATAAAATCACTTTCACTGGCCTTTGCAAAAAGGCTAAATTTGTTAAATTAGCAGAGGTGCTTTAATAATACAACATAAAAGGGCAATTTTTTTCCACAACCCTTTCTGTAACTACGGCATGGTGTGGTGATACACCACATTTCCAAAGTGCCTTTGCAAGCCACATGAAAATAACAAAAAGACACAAAAAGCATTTAAAACAATTGTATCAGCAGGTTTTTAACAAGATGCAGACTTGAAGAATTATGTTTGACACTAGGTTAAATTGCTTGCAGCACTTTATAGGAATAATTACAAACAAATTGTTTGCAGCATGTAAAAGACTTTGAAACTTTAATGATGTCAATTTGTGTTTAAGAGATACGGATCCGTTACAGTATTGGTGTCACATTTCTTTTATTTTTAGTAGGGGGAACAGGTAGGTCAAACTTAACTGTAGTCATGCTGCCATGGGCAAATTGAGAATTCTTCACCTCAAACATATAAACGTTGGTGTAAAGCATGTACACACCTACAGACCTGCCAGATTAAATTAGCTGTTTACAATACAATCAATGTAAACCACTTCCAACTGTGGTCAGATTGCATCTAATTTATATCTTTTTTTCAGTTATTACGAATGAGATTAGGGTAATCCAAATTTGCCAGAAACAATCTGCCAACCCTGCTATACATGCATGCTTTCCATCTGAAATTCAACCTCAAGAAAAAAATGCAATGTCTGCAGGCTTTCATAATAGCTGAAAAAAGAGGAAATAGAAGAGTTGGGTTTTCCCAGTTAAGCAATGAAAGATGTCTGATAATAAGGATATTTTGCATTAATTAGGACATTACGCTATATCTCCATCTCCACCCTTGAAAATTCAACCACTAAAATACATATTTTATCTAATGTTGCATATTCTTTCCTGCCATCTATAATCAGTCACAGACTATTAATTAAATAGCCATAAATATAAATATTCTGCTTTAGTAATGTCCTATTAAGCATAAAACAGGAACTTTAGATATGCCTAGGTCAATACAACAAATCTTTTGCACAGTGGCATTTTACAAGTGAGTGCTGATCTGTCACCACATTCTCATTTACCCAGTAAGTTCACTGTGTATGCTGAAGTTAGGTCTAAATAGATGGCCAGACTTTTAAATGTGACATGTGAATTACACCTGCAGTGACCTTATTTCAACTATACTAAATCTAACACAGGCACTCTTTTCACAGACAAGCAGGCTATATTGCTATTTATGTGTGGATGTCTTTGCTATTAGCATGCTTAGTTTCATGCTTAACACTTTTCAATACCATTTAATGAACTCATAGGTATTTATGCAGTGACTAATCAGGAACAAATGAGTAGTACTACATTAACACAAATTACTACTGTTAAATACTGTACTAATGAATAATGGATATTTACTCAGTAAGTAATAATAAAGTGGTTTGGTATGGTTCGATGAGGTTCATTTTGTATTAAATAATTACAGAGTCTGATACTGTACATCTCCTGTATGAGTGATATTTGGAAAAGATATGGAAGTAAGACACAGTCATATTTATGTGAGCCAGCTCTGTGATTGCGAATGCTGATTATTCAGAAGAATTACTTACACAGTCCTGCAAAATTGAATGATGGGAGGTAAGAAATGTATTCTAATAGACTCTAGTGTTCATTTGAAGGCCAGTGTGCAAACTGGTTCCTACTGCCACATATAAAAGTTCAAAAAGAGCTTGGACGAGACAATGGTGAATAGGAAGTGTGTAGACGTCTGCCTTCTCGGAGCATTTTATTTTTATACAAAGGCTAAAAAATATTGATATTGTAGTAACTGAAGTGCTGGAGTAGGCTACTTTGCATTAGCTAGCAGTTCAACAGTTGGAGCTGATGTGATTAGTACTTAATTGGTAGTTAGGTAGTAGTTCTCCAGGACTGCTTAGTTCATAATGAACTGTGAACTTTATTACTTTATTTTAAACTTAGAGTAACTGCCCAGTATCCATTAGTAGTAAATAGGAGATAATATAGGACCACTCACTTGTTCTGACAGTCCCTGCATAGTTATGTTTAAGTTATTGAACAGTATTGTAAAGTGTTACCATTTTATGTACAAAGCCTGTGAGTCTTGCACTTCCAGATGTTAAGAGCAAAAACAGATATATTTAGCCAGCTGAAATGGAGGGAAAAAATGACAACTTCCCTTCAGTTAAGGCAGAACTGATAATTAGCTGGACTAGGTATTCAGCTCAGACTTTTCAAGCATAAATCAATATGTTCTGAGATATGAGTGTAAAAGCAGGGATAGTACCTGAGGGGACAGTGTGCCAACACGTTGGGTTATAGGTTCATTCAGAACCACTTCCAGCTTGCAGGCATCCTTCTCTCTGGGTATGTGGAATTGCAGATCTCCTTCCTGCAAGAACGCTGACTGGCCTCTCTTCACCCGCAGGCCATGGTTGGTCTTCACAAGAGAGCAAATGCCAAAGTGCAAAAGTCCCAGCAAAAGGAGAAACCAAAATGGCCACATAAGAGTCCTTTTTTGAGAAACCATTCTTGGTTTGTAAATTCAAAGTTCCTCATATATTTTACAATTGGATGGGATGCCTTTTGGTTGTTATGATGCTTTGTTTCAAATTGAATGATTTATATCCGTCTTCTCTTAAGACATTTTTGGTATATTATCACATGTTCAGGGAAGATCTGCAAGTAAAAAAGTAAAAACACTTAAGCATTGTATATTTTATAATAAGCAAAAACACAGCAAAAATGTTAACGTTAACATTTTTAACTTTAAGCAAAAATATACACATAGATGCATCATACAGAAGGAAAAAAGTGGTGGTTTCTAGCTGCAGACACTATAAACATTTCCTCCCATCTCTGAGAAATACTTCACTGGCACTTCCCCTTGACATGTTTGTGGAGAGACAGGAAAACACAACCCAGTCTCAATGAGGTGAGATGTAAAGTTGAAAGATGACCTTTGACCTCAAGTCCTAGATTAGAAGTCATGGAGGAGTGGGCTGTCTAATCTGTCAGCATACTAAATGGGGTTAATTCCAAAATCCCAGAGATGATAAATGGCTTCCCCTTAACAAAGTTATTCTTGTCATGAGTTGGTTTACATTACAAAAACTGAGACAAAAAAAGTGACTTAGTTCAGCAATGTACAAACCTAGACACTGTAGGTGATATCGCTGAGATCAATGTCAGAGTTACATGACTATAATAACCAGCGTGAAAGCACTTAAATGCTTTGGAGACATAACAGATTGCTATCAGCTTTGCCTGGTACTAAAACCTTTTGTTGAAAGGTCTATCATGTGGAAATGATTTTGTGAAGCTGGATAAACACTGCTCTCTTAAACACTCCAGTTATATGATGCAGCTGCTATCACATACATCTATTCTAACAAATTTACCAATGTAGTCTCCATAAAGTTTTAGTTTATTTAAAACCACAGTAATAATGAAAGTGGTTGAAATATACATAGATGCCATGCAAAAATCTGACATTGAAAAAATATGCTAAAATATTAATCTGCTGAGATGAAACACAAGATATTTATCAACAGTCTTTCAAGGTTTAGAGGTTGTAAATGTGGCGATGTAGTATTTGCAAAATGTTCAGCACTCACAAGTATCCTTAAGGGGAAAAAATCCCATTATCTTTTTAAAAACTATTGTATTATTATAATATATTTTTGATTGATTGTAAACAGTGAACAGTTAACATTGTTATTCAGTGTATTTGTGTGAATATATGAGAACAAAAACCATACTAGATTTTGGATCTGACATTTTCTGCACTTCTCCTCTTGACCAACATTAGGATTATTCTCCTGATCTCTTCAAGAACATGTTCTATAGGGTTTCTAACCTTACTTCCTATGTAGGGGAAAGCTCAAACTTCATGTGGCAGCTTCACCTTTTTCCAGGCACTGATCATAGATTTCTACCTTCCCAGATGACTACAAGATCAAGCTCCAAATATGATATTTTATACCTGCTTTTCAAACTATAATGTCTGAAGGCAGGGATTCTCTGTGTTTTGTCAGTGCCAAGACTTATTACATGCGATGGAAAGCAGCATGACTGGGCCAAAAAACTACAATGAAGCTGGAATGGCTGGAGTTCAAGGAAGCACAGCATGCCCTGGAGACCAGCAGATTTGATTCACTCATCACCTTAGTTTAAGGTAAGAGAGAGAGATAGGATAAAATGCCAAAAATGTGGTTTGAACCAGAATCTAGAAAAGTCCAGAGGCTGCAGAGCCTAAAGGTGAGAGAGAGGTAAATTCGGCACTGGTGGAGATTGTGAACATCAGTTTAAGTCCTTGTCCTTCTATTTCACTGATGCAAAACCAGGAAAAGTTGTTTTCAGTTTTAACTTGGTTTGTGTTAATATCACATTATTCAGACTCCACAGTGAGAAATTTAATTAAAACTTGACTGAGCCTAGGAAAGTAAATTAAATTATAGAAAACTAATTTGTAGTCCAGAAAGAGCAAAAGATTTGAGTAAAAGAAAAGCCAAGAAAAGCCACCAAATATCATTAGACTAACTCCAACTTGATAAGCAGTGAAGCCAATTTCTGGAGACCTAATGTAAGTTGAGCCTACACAGCACTGCAGGCCAGGATGCCTATAACAGAGAGGATTAAGTGTGAGGTCTGTGGGTTATTCACCAAATTCCTTACTGCGCTTGGGGCAGATTAGAAGTGGGACCTTTACCATCTTTAAAGTCCTCTATGAAAACATTGTGCTTAATCAATCTGTGGGCTTGCTGTAGAATAAACATTATTCCCTATGTCTTCCAAAAAAAAAAAAAAAGCCACTGGCATCACAGTTTACCAAAACCAAAAACTGTGGATAATGCTCTATTTTTTTTTTTAACAGAAGAATGAACAAATGTATTTTTCTTATACATGAAGTGACTGTTGCCTTAAAACACAGATCTTACCTTAAAAGATCTTACACAGATCTTACCTTAAAACACAGACCTCAAGTGTTGGAGGTAGTGAGGAGGGTAAGCAAACTTAATGTAACATAATATATACTCCATCCATCTGAAATAAAAATGCTATTGCCAGGTACAGTGTTTATGATGAATGATGAGTGGATATGAGTATCTGCCTATTGAATAATGGTTCTAAGAATAACAAGTCCAAAATGAACAGGAATGTTTTTGGGGGATTACAATATACTAAAAAGGAAAAGAAAAAATGCCCAGTCAAAGCCCAGCTGTGCTCTACAATAGAAAACACAATGCCTCTTTCCACTACATTCCCAACACTTTACCTGATCGCACAACAAGATCTCACAGTTCCCAAACCACAAACATTGTTCTTTGGGGCAAGATTCAACATGTAAAGACATCGTCTATGATTATACCATTCACCTTGTTTACGGTGATCTTGCTAAGGTTTGGACAAAGTTCAACAACGCATCATTGAAAGAAGTCCATGAGCTCAATATGAGGTCTGCATAGGGCAGCTGACTTGGAAATCCATTTGTGAGTTCAAAGCTGTACGTCCTACTTAATAAAAAGCTTGAAAACAGACTTAACATTTGAACGTGTAACAATTCGCTACAGGTTCCCATATACACAAACGTACATGTGGGTTTACATGCATGTTGGTTCAGATTAGTAATGAGATTTAGAAGTTCCGAGCAAAGGGAAGCTAAAAGCAGGCAGGGTGGGTGGCCAGCAGTCTGCACGCTCTCTGAACTGTTGCATCTTAGCCTCAAATTCCATTCAAGCATGTGGGGGCAGAGTTTCCGACAACAAAATATATGGGAAAATAAATAAATAAATTTAATGAAAAACACAACAATATGTCACTGATTAAAAGCATGCTTACTGGTGTTTATTAAAAAAAATCTTGTTAATTACAAAATCTTATTGTGAATAAACATGTTTGACTAAAAGTCTTGCAATTATGATTTAGACTTTGTCTATAATACATTGAGAGCAAAAGGTTTGAGCATCATGAAACCCTACTTTCAAAGAAGAATACTATGTACACACTGGCAGTGTCATGGGTATAATTGACACTACAGCACAGCAAACTATAGGTTCCAAAAAACACAATTTTGGGTCATACAGAGAAAAACATGTGGTGTCACTCTCCTGACAAGTAGGCTCTATCCACAGCTGGGAACAAGTGGAGACAACGGCTGGAGCCTGCAAAATCAGGAGCCTGTTCTTCACAGCGCTGAGCCCTGCTTCTCATCTCACTAATGACAGGGTCCCAGACAGCCAACTGTTTCCAAAGCAAAGATGAGTAAAGCACAAAGGGGTGCAAGGGGGGAGGCAAAAAGCTGCTTCTCTTCTTTCTAAATAGCGTCAGCCTCCATTTTTGGCAGAATACCAGGATAGCCTTGTCCAGTGTGCAGAAATGTTAAGGACTCTGGGCAAAAAGTACAGTGCCAAATCCAAGTGGAGGTTGTGCACTTGTCTTAAGAACAATGCTTAGGTTTACACTTGACTCTGACCCTGTGAAACTAATCTTTTGCTGAAGAATGTCCCAATGTCCCAAATTTGGTCGAGACTGAAGTCGGTATTCTAATGGCTGAAGTAGACTAGTTAAACACTGGAATCATGAGCAATCAAAAATAAGTACAAAAACAATCTATGAAAGTGTGTTGATATCAAAATAACATCAAGAAAGAAATTCATTCCATGTCTCATTAGTCCTTGTGTTTTTTGTCAGGAAAAAAAATACCAGTACCAATAAATACAATGTTTAATGCCGAAAACACAAATAGTAGAAGAACATTTTCTATTATTCTTTTATGAGCTTCCTACTTTATCACCACATTATTTTTAGAAACAAATCTCTGCTTGATAGCTGTCAATGGATATGTGGCTTTTCTAAACCAGTCACCCTCCAGTGTATTAATTTCCATTATCATGCCTGCATTTATCATTCTAAGACATAGACACAAGAACAAACAGTTGTGTTCTTACCTAAGGTACAAACAGCAACTCTATCTCCAAAAACCCTCCACTGCCACAGAGCACTCCTTTACCTTGCACAGCAACTGCCTAATTGAGCAAAGAGCCTCGAGCAGCTTGCACAGAGACGGAGGGAGGGAAGAGGGAGGCAATCTGTGCGAGCACAAGGGAGGGAATCAGAGATCTTGTCCCACTCCACAGAGTCCAGAGGGAGGAGTGCATGGAAGTACAGAGTCTCCGAACAAAGGGAGAAATGCAGAAGCAAGCAGAATAAAGACACAAACACATACAATGTAAGATCAAAGAGAAGAGATTAGTGAACGTTTTCAGGACTGCAGGACGTGACAAAGCCTGCACCATTAGATAATTAAAGACTGAAGGAAGAGAGTTAGATCTTTCATCATAGCTGAACTGGAATGCAGGCAAAAAGTATATATGCATTTGTTTTTTAAACTACTTTTACTGTAAGTTTAATGATGTGAGGAAAAATGTGACTTTGTACATTTTCTGTACTTTTTGCTGAATAAATTCATCTCGGGCTTTGAGAGAGATTTGTATTGCTGGAATCAAGGCAGATGTGACAAGCACTTTATTTCCCGAAACCACCATCATCTAACTATTCAACAGCAAAACCAAAATGTTTGGGTGTAAATGAAGTAAGTTATGGTTAAACCAACAGCTGTCAAGTCTGGACACATTGCTGGCCTCAGTTTCCTGTGTCATGTGACCTTTGACTTAAAATCACTGCCAGTTAATAGCTCAACTAAATCTAATCAAGAATAACATTCCACTCTGTATTTGTGGGGTTTATGATTAATGAGGAAGAGGGAAAAGCTAGAACTGGAGAGTAAAACGTTAATATTCAGTATACAGCCATCCACATGAGTGCATAAAAAGCTATTTTTCCTAACATGCTCAAAGAATGTTACAGAATAATCACCGATTTAAAAAAAAAAAAAAAAAAAAAGAGCAGATGGCTGTTGCACTCTTCTGTATGCAGTAGTGAAAATCTGAATTCAATAAACCAAGCTGGCTCCAAACTAACACCAACTGCTTGCAGAAAAAACAACCCCCCCACCCCCATACAATGTCCCAGTCCTCCCTACTTACAGGAAAGGAGTCTTTATGTACATACAGCCTATTATCTGCTTCTTTCTCTCCCTGGGGCTTGTTGGCACATGGCAATGTTTTAAGTAGTAAGTAGATCCAGGTTCACCTTCCTCACACTGAAAAACAGACAAGGTCACAGTCTGTAATGGAGGCATAACAACTATTTTCCCCTGATAGCTGAATTACTAACTATGAGAATTAGTAAATTTGGATATCAGTTTACAAATTGACGTACTAAATGTTTTATGAGGTACTTTTAGTTAATAAAAACTCAATCTGTTGTTTGGGTCGGTTTCCATGACTGCATTCTACTGAATATTGAGGCACAAAAAGTAATTTTTCCTTGAGTGGTTTATAAAAAATTCATTAAAAAAATTGCTTGGGGGGAAATATAGCCACAGCACTATGTGACTAAACAAAACTCTTCTTTTTCCATTTGGATTACAAATAACACACATAGTAAGGATTACTAATTTATTATAAACATTTTGTGGCCCTTGAACTTTTGAACAAATTATGCTTCCTCACTAGAAATAGTTACTAGAACAAATTTTAAGTAGTTTGGAAGCTTATTATTCTCAGAAAAGCAGTACTCTTATCACCTCCCTAAGAAGTGTTTGACCTCACAAAAGAACAGCTATTAGACCTCTAATTCCCTTTAAGCAACTGTAAACCCTTTTCTTAAACCCAAGGCATGTCAGCAGTCTGCTAAATGATGTTTCTGCCACGAGGTCCCTGTTTGGGAGGAGACATAAGCCATTGATCATGTTTCTCTGACAGCGCTGACTGAAACTGGCTTATATAGAATAGTAAAGACCAAAGGGAGTAAAGAAGCCAAACAAGGGGCTGGAATCACTGAAAAGCTCGAAGTCAAGCTGGACAAGTTAAAAAAAAATGCCTCAAAAACCAGTATCATCTTTCTGGATTCATTAAGATACTACTTGCAATGTTCTGCTACTAAAACTTTTTACTAGTACAAGTTTAACTCAGCAGTTTGTATTAAATGTTTCTAATGCCAAATGAATAGTATTAAAGGAAAACACCTTATAATTAAAGCAGACCAGTTTGGACATTGGCTGAATTGGTTCCCACATTCAGAGGAACTTTTGGTGAATTTTTCAGTTTGGTGTTGGTGCCAATGCCAACTATCCCCAAATCATTATTTTGGAGATTGATATCTGCTTATACATGAAGTCATTCTGTTAGAGGGCAATATATGGTGCGGAGTGGAACAGGGAGCGGAGACGAAGCGTGAAATGCGAACGCCTCGAGCAGGACACGACCCACGTAGGTTGCGCCCACCAAACCGTGGCGTTAGCCGCTAAGCTAACTCCGCAGAGTAATAACACAGTGTCGTAGTGCTTGTGTGGTACTAGCTTGTGGAAATTCACAGCTTCAGTGCAAAAGCACCGCAGTATGGCGTGGGGAAAAAACAACTCAAATTGGCCTGGTTTCTAGTCGAACTTAAAGGCACCAAATGAGAAAGAAACAATTTCTATCTTAAGAGCCAAATATTTATCTCAGAGTCAAGTTTCTCTGTCTAGCCTCCTCTTTAGTTTTTGCCCTTCATTTGCTTTCTCTTTAGTTCTGAGCTCCTTTTCTTTCTTTCCCTCAATGTTTTCTCTCCCTCTTCTTTCTAAACCTTTTTCTTCCTTAATTCTACATTCCTTTTCTTTCAAAGCCTCAATATTTTCTTCTCTACTGCTACATTCAGGAACATTACCCCCTCAGAGGAGTATGCAGCAGCTCTATTACCTAGCACAGCTCTCTGTCTGCGCGCGCAGTGATGCAGTCGGAGGGCTTATGAAGAGGCGTGGCCAGGTGCTACAAGTTCACGCTGATTACCTGCACGAGAGCGCCGCTTTATAAAAGCCCGTGCAGGTGGCCGCGGATTTGCCTGAGAAGACACCCGTGGTGTTACAGATTCATTTATTTTCTGAGAGTATGTGCTGTTTCATCTAGACTTTCCACTACTTGTTAGAAATCTCAAAGATCTTGTGCCAGTTTTTCCCAGACAACCAATCCAGTCATATGTTTCTGTGTTTTGATAGTATTTATTAACTTTAATTAAAATGGTCAGTAAAACCCACACCACTAATCTTTATGCAAGGCCTGTTTATTAGCCTCTTCCCACATTAAAGTTTAAAGGGGAAAAAAAAAAGACTTGGGGGAACTCATGGGTGATGTGGTAGTGATTCTGCTTGACTTTATATGGATAGGTATGAACATATAAATTTAGTTATATAAATTTGTAATTTTTAGCCCATGTGTCCTGACTTCTGATCTAAATATAAAAAATCTTCTAGAAACATTTACTTCCCTTAAATCTGCTTTGGCATGTAAATACTTGACTGTATTCACTATACGACTTTCATTCGATTACTTTCAGTAACTACATTCACTTTTATTTGTTTAAAAAAATGAAAGTAGTTCACTTTTAGTTACATTTTGCCTCAGGTGAATTAAAGTTTCAACATGTATTAAAACTATACTGTATTAATTCAGTTGCAAGAAAGCACAATATTTAAGAAGAAATAAAGGACTACTGAGAAGTACAACAACTGATTAAATTAATCAACACTGACCTCTACTGTTTAAACATGTCCCAGAAAATGACTAACTGCTTTATCCTGGTCAGGGTGGTGGTGGTGAACTCGGAGCCTATCCCAGCAACACTGGTTGTATACAGCCTAGATGAGAAGTCTATTGCAGGACATCACAACCTAGCAATAAGTGCAATTTAGAATCACCAGTCCATGTTTCTCCATGTCTTTGGACAGTGGATCCCAGACGGAAAAAACACATGTACAAAAAGTCCACAAACTGACAGGATAAAACCCAGGACATTGGAACTTAATCCTTGAACTCTCAACAAATACATAAACAACCACATACAACAATGCTATATGAAAACATATTACTTCATAAAAGCAGGCTTTCCATAAGCAAATGGTGAGTATCTCTATTTGTTTTAAACAATTCAGATAGAAAAGCCTGTAAAAAAATGTTCAGAAAGTTGAAGAGAGACTTTGAATCCACAAAAAGAAAAGCGATCATCCCCCAAAATGAAACAAGACTTTGCTCTGCTGCCAGGAACAGCACGGACACAATGCATGTCAAACGGACTGTAACATTCCAGGCATTTTCAGTGTGAGCGGTAATTACTTTCTCTCTAGGGTGTGTGGTGTGCATTTTGTGAATCCTTCCCACACCCAATTAGCAAATGAGGTTCAGCTTTCCTACTGCTATTACATCTTGTGAGGTACAGACCAGGAATCTCCTCTTTATCTGTGTTAAGCTTTTTTTTAACATGGAGTTTAAAACATTTTTATCATTGTTGTATGCGGCTATAACCCTGAATGTTGTCAGTGGCTTGAAGTTTGAAGAGAATCTTCCTGAAGATTTTGAAAACAGGGATCTTAGTAAGCCCATTTTGGAGATGCTTCACATCAATAAGCTGTCGGTCCCTCAACAAGCGAAGCCACATCCTTATATGAAGCAAATTTACCATCTACTGAGCACACAGGAGTCAAGGCAGAGAAGCGATTCAGATGGGACTCTGGTGCAGAGTTTCCGTAGTATACAAGGTAAGAAACTCTCCATATACTCTTTAGCACAGGAAACTTTACTGACATTGATTTTTATCATATGCGAATAATGAAATTTTAAAAGCTATTGCATCAATACATATTATTGTGTCTACTAACTAGGCACTAAATATAGCAAACCTGGTTGGATCTGGTTCAACTTGTCATACTTACAGCCCTCTATGACTGTTGCTGAGCTGATCTTATTGAGAAAAACCCTACACCCTGAACCGCTCACAGTAACAGTGGCTGTACACAGCCTCTCCTTTGGAGCAGGGAATCTGAGCGTAAGTGGCCCCCTCACTGAGCACCTGCTCACTCTGGACCAACTTCCCCCATCAGGCTATGATGTGTTCAATGTGACAGCATCTCTACCTCACCATGTCCATGGACCACACATTCTGGGCTTCCAGCTGCGCTTCAGGGATGAAAGTGGCAGCCTGGTGCTCCACGAGGCCCTAACACAGAGCTTGTACTGCTTAAACACAAGCTCCCTAAGTCAGCCTCTGCTGGTGACCTACAAGGTAAAACCAATGGAGCGGCAGATCTTTGAGCGCAGGCAGAGGCAGTACTGTGGAGAAAGCACTCATCAGATAAAACAACATTCACAACTGAGACAGCAGAGAAGCACAAATGACACAGCCTGCAAGCTTTATGAACGTCTCATTGACATACATAAGACTGAACTGGGTCAATGGATACTGCAGCCAACAGAATTTAACATCAGCTTCTGCAGGTGCCTGAGATGTTTTATTATTATTAAACATTTAAAAAAAAAATCATCTATTTATGTAAGTATTCTGTTACATTATGCTATATATTTATTTCAAAGGGGTTTGTGCATGAAGGAACAGGCAAAACTTTCTCTGGCTGATCAGAATCCAAAGGATAAGCACTTGGAAAATGACAAAAGGTACCTGTACTTAAAACAATTTGTCATCTACACTTCATTTCATTTAAAACAGAATTTTTAAACAGAATCTGTTTATAACCTTGTGCTTCATTCCAGCCCACACTGCAGCTCACAGGAGACGTCTCCCCTCACAGTGATGTATCGGAGCGCCACGAATGACATCATCATAAAGCAGTTAAGAGATATCAGGGCACAGAGATGTGTTTGCTCACCCAATATTAGATCAAGTATTAATGGGTGAAGTAAAACATTGATACCTACTCAAATACAAAGTACTGTGTTGGCACAGAGTGTGTGGATTATAATTCCATTACCCAACACAGTCATAACAAATATAACCCATAAACTAATTAAGTAAGAATTATAAGTTATCTGAAGCTAACTTAAGAGTTGCTTAAGAGTTCATGAGGTACTTGGATAATCTAGTGGTTCCTAATCCAAATTATGATCACCCAGTGCATGGTACATGTTTGTGTTCCATGCTCTGGCCAACTTGATTCACCTCAATCAATTAATTATAAACTCTTCCAAGAATGAGACAGATGTGCAATGCATCTGTTTATGATAACTAGATCCTGACTAACACTATATTTGAATGGTTCAAACTTAAGGCCTTTATGAAATGTGCATAAGAATTGCATATAAGAATATATATGCATATATTCAGATGTAAGAATAAGAAATATCTGTAGTATTTATATGTCAGTACTCAATAGATAACATTTAAAGGAATTATGGGAGAGAAAAAAGAGAACCAGCCTTAATTATCAGTCAGCACATTCATGACACTTTGAGTTGTAAGGAGGTATTCAATGTGTATATAAAGATGTAAAAGATACAATACAGATATATAACCTGCTTCTTAACAATGTTATAAATGTTATATTGATTAACACCTGGTTTTGGGAGTATTAAAATCAAAGTCAAGTTGTATTAGAATGGCACAACATAGTAGTTTAAAATGAAAAACCACCAACACCTCAGCTGAGTGGCATTCAATTTCATGCTCCTATAAGACTTCATTGCAGTAAATACACCTCCCAGTAGTTTAGATGACAGGTGGACACTTTACACTTTCATGAATGTGCTATTAGTAAAGACAAAGCAATATATTTCCTAAAAGCTGCTATGTCATCTTAAAGGTTTTAAAGCTTACATAAATCCTCCAGTAGTGCTTTATAAAATATTTATGCAATGCTTACAAATTCCTTTAAAAGGTAGCCTGCATGGATGTACATTCATACTTTCGACCACAAGAGGACAGGAATTTCTACATTTTACAAGGACTTTGTCCATTTTCTAATGTATAACAATGTATAATTCTTATTGCTTATAAGGTTATTCTCTGTATTATAAACCGAAATACAGTTCAGTTTCATTAATTAGTTACAGCAAAGTGCCTTTACTGTAATGTAGCTATTTTCCAATGATTAAGTAAACATTTGTTCTCTTGGCACTTATCATAGACCATATCTAAATAAACACTGCTTCGTACTCTGTGCACCCTCCAGTAATGAACAGTAATGAGAGGAAAAAGTAACTGTTTTGGGGTTTGTGATCAGCAGTTTAAACTCACCACCGAGAACAACTTACACTGCAAAAGAATAAAAATGCTAAATGCCTAAAAATGCTGCAGAAATGAAAGTGACCAGAACATAAACTAACACAAGACTTAACAAGGGTTAGCAGTTCATTTCAGCAGTTTGGCAATTACTCTCTCTCATTTCTTATCCTTTCAACAATGCTTCCTCTCAGAGTGTAATATTGTAATCCACATTAAACTGAAATTGGAAAATGAGCACCACCCGGGGAGCTTTATGTCCAGTAATAAATGTATTTTAATGGGAGTTCATCTGTTCTCATTCATGTGCACAGTATAAGGCCTGAAACATCATGTGACAGCAAGTTGCTAGTCCTGTAGCTAGCTAATGAAGTTGTGACATGGTGTTTGTGTAATGTCAGACATTACACTCACATAATGAGTGTAATGTCTGACATTAAAAAAGGAGGAAGGCTGTACCATGTACAGTTTACATTCAACAAAAATGATTACAGCTAAAAATCTGAGCTTTTTTCACAGCTACACCTGAGACTTGAGAATTTCTACTCTAATTTTAAATAAAATTTTATTTAAATAATCGACTGGCAAAGACCAACATCTGTGGATGGTTTTGGGGGAAAACTGGTAATGAGCCATTTGGTAAGTGACAGTCAGCTCTTATTGCACTGACTAAGAGATGGAATATTCATCACGTCAGTCTGCACTTGAAGGCGCTGTGTGTTTTTAGGACCAGTGGCTTGCTGTCTCCCTCAGCAAGAGAGCCTCTGTTTTCCTCATCGTCCTGAAGGTCCCGCACTTTACCCCTCTGCACAACTGAACAACTGAGACTATGGGAAGGAGGACTCATGTTTTGTTTTCAGATGACGTGGATACACAGATCCATACAATCACCATTTGCATTGACCAATCACAAATGCCACAGTCAACAGTGTTTAGCAAATATATCCATCCATTTTGTGTACCACAGGGTTGCAGGGAGCCTGGAGCCTCTCCCAGGGTACTCAGGGCACAAGGAAGGTGCCAGGCAATCTCTCTCACACACACACACACTTTAGAGATGCCAATCAACCTACAACACGTCTTTGGACTGAGGCAGGAAACCACCAAAGCATGGGCAGACCATGCAAGTTCTACACACACAGGGCAGCGACAGGAATCAAACCCCCAACCCCAGAGTTGAGAGGCAAACATACAAACCATCATGTGTGTGCGTTTGTGTGTGTATGTATGTATGTATGTATGTATGTATGTATATATATATATATATATATATATATATATACAATGGGGGAAATAAGTATTGGACACGTCAACTTTTTTCTCATCA
>CM074948.1:14247152-14278143 GCA_037577455.1 Pangasius macronema | reverse complement strand
AACGAGGGAATGGACCTCACCTGGTCAATTAACTTCTTGTCAGTCAATTGTCCAAATACCTTTGAGCCCCTGAAAATAGAAGTACTTTACTTAAAATGGCTGTAATTCCTAAATGATAAATGCCATATTTTTGTGGAACCTCTTTAAATAAAGCTGAAAGTCTACACTTCGATCACATCTTGATTGTTTTATTTCAAGTCCATTGCGGTGGTGTATAAAGGCAAAATCACAAAAACTGTCATTGTCCAAATACTTCCGGATCTGACTGTATTTTAGTCTTTTTGCCAAAATATATACCACTCAATTCAAGCCAGTGTATCTAAAGTACTTCTGGAAATACTGTATTTGGGTAATTTGTTTATCCTCAGTTATTTGTCTGTATTCTGTCTCACTTTCAAATGCATTGCTTCACATTTATACAGATTAGTACACAGTGTAGCCTGGAGAGGATGTAACTGTAAAGATAAGCACGCCAGGCACTGAAGGCACGGAGGACACCACCTTGAAGTTTTAGAAAAAACTCAGTGTTCATGTAAGAGAACCAGATATTTAGGTTGGTTAGATTGGGTTGGCCTGCTCTCAGAAGAGATCCTTCTGTTTTCGAAACCACCATAGACTGAATCAAAGCCAATAGCGCACTTGTGTTTTTTATGCACAAAGAATAACATACCAAACATTATTCTATTTTATTACATTTACTAAAGCCAAAACAATGTTCCCTATGCTGTGCACTGGGCCTCTTACACAAATGGGCCTCTTACACATGTCTCTCAAGTGGACAGCACTGGGTACAGGTGTGCAGGGATGTTTGGCACGTTTCAATACTGCTTCATTAAGAAATGCTATATAACTTTGTTTTTGAATATTACAACACAACGTGCAGTGTTAGTCTTGATGTTGGACTTTAAAATATACAGGGATTGGAAGGGGTGTATTTAGAGTTTGTCAGTATATGTTCAGCTGCCAGATGTTACTGTTAAAGAAAACATTACACTGTTCAACTATAAAGCTGTCAAGTCAAGATTTTTAATTCCCCCGCACACTGAAAGCACAGGCCTTCACTCTTACACTTCCCCCTACACAGTAATTAATGTGTGTCTGCAAGTTTTACTTTCTTTTTTGCTTTCCTCTTTTTTGTTTAAGTTCTCAGGGGTGTTGTTGTTAAAAGCACANAAAATGTGTAGCCTTCGGTTGAATGTGTGAGTAACTTTTATTGACCAATGTGTCAGTAAAAGTCACAACTGTTTATTTAGGAAATGCTACACAACAGCTAAATATGTATATATTTTGTGCTTGTTTTGAACCAATACTGTGTTTGGGCACTTTCTGGGGGAAAAAAACTTTTTTCAAGAAATATGATCAAGTGGTCATTGAGGACACATTCAGGACACATGAATTATATGAGGTGTGGACCTTCTCAGCTGTACACTGATGAAATCTTAATGCTACATCTGAATATGGTTTAACTTTGTCTCTCTGCGTCAGGGCGTGCTCTCAAACATCTCCTCCATCACTGATCTGGGTGGGTTTGACCCCGTCTGGCTGTTTCTGGTGGTGGGTGGTGTGATGTTTATCCTGGGTTTTGCTGGTTGCATCGGAGCTCTGAGAGAGAACACCGTCCTCCTCAAATTTGTGAGTCTGTGTTTACACTTCCATAGTATCCTTTTTAAACAGTCAGCCTGAAAAAAAAAAACTTATTGGCACCCCTAACGGTGTTGTTTTTTATTATTGTTATTGTATTGCGCAGAGTCTCCAGAGCTTCTGTTGTTGCCTTACACTATATTCTGTTTCTGTGTTCTAAAATCTGTCATCCACCACAATGGGCTAACTAAAGATTTCAATACAAAATAATCACTTAATGGATATTTGAAAAAAATACAAACACACTAGCTATTGTGGCCAGGGAAAAGCAGCTGATACTAATTTTTGAAGATTGATGGCAATATGATTTGCAAACTATTTCAGCCCAAAACCTTGTTGCCTCTGCCAGAAGATTAAGACTTGGCCATATATAGTAACTCCAAGCATAGCCATATATAGTAGCATCAGTAAGATGACAACTCCAAGCATACACTCGAATCAACAGAGAACTGGTTGTGGAAACACAAAGTCACTGTTTTGCAATGGACATCACAGTCTCCTGATCCGAACACTAACTCAGACCACAGTCTTGCAGGAAAGAGGACAGTTCACATGCACAAACCAAAGAACATAAAGAACTTTGAAATGTTTTGTATGAAAGAGTGTCCAAGATCCCTCCATTAAAGTGTCTTTCATACAGTTATTAAAATAAATTCATACAGCATTCCTATATTGAAATATGACTCATTGCATCTAAGTTTTGATTTTTGAGCCTGTTTTTAATAAAGGTTGCCAGTAATTCTGTACATTTTCCATTTCCAAGTTATCTTATGTGGCAATCTTTTATATCATGTAGCAACTTTTCATCTGTTATTTTAGTGTCACAAAATAATTTTTTAAAGGATGTCTTTACTTGAACAAATTAATAATAATAATAATAATATCTCATGTGGTCTTGCTTCTTCTAGTTTTCTGTGTTCCTGGGGATTATATTCTTCCTGGAACTGACAGCTGGGGTCCTTGCCTTTGTCTTTAAGGACTGGATCAAAGACCAGCTCAACTTCTTCATTAATAACAACATCAGAGCCTATAGAGATGATATTGACCTACAAAATCTTATCGACTTCACTCAGGAATATGTAAGTGGGAAAGTTTGTGCTGTGTTCATTGCATGACAAAAAAAAAACAGGAAAAAGAACAACAAAGAATAATAGTTGTGAAATAGAAGAAGCAAAATAGTGACTGTTGCTTGATGAGACAAAAAGTGAGAGGAAAAAGAGAGGAAGATTAGGATAAGCATTATAGACACCATGATTGCTACATCTCCGTTCTCAAAGGCAGTGCTTGGAGCCAGTTACCATAGCAGTCTGCTCTACATCATGCGGGCTCTAAAAGGCAGAATCCCCATAATGCAGCTCTTATTTAATTTCTGCATTATTAGTACTTTTATTTAGCTGACATGATTGCTGTGTTCATCATAGCAGGCTGCTGAAAGTTGTCTGTTTCACAGAAATGAAACTATATCAGATATTCCTTGGCAGACAAGCCACCTTAGGGAAATGGAAGCTCTCAATAGTAATTTGGCAAATGTAGTACTTGCACAATGGGTTTCTGTGCATTTTGAATATTGTGCTACTTGCATGCAGTCCTGCAACTAAAGTGTAAAACAAATGCGTGTTTCATTGTGTGAACATATTCACAAAACACATTCTCAGCTCTGTTTTGGGGCGTTTGCATCTGACTGCAGTTGCCAGGTCAGCTCCTGAGAGATGACTCGCCCAGGAATCTAAATCAATGCTGGAGTTTAGCAGAGCCTGACCCTGTCACAGAGATGACCAAGCACTCTGTATTAGCATAAGCTAACATAGCAGTTGATTGATGATGATGATGCAGAGCTGATGATGTTATCCTAGTCATAGAATTGATCAGTAATCAAACATCTCCCGCAGCACTATAAGAAACAAAGCAATAATGGCTGAATGAGGCACAACCAGGACACGCCACATATGTGGTCATCTGCCTGCTCAGTTCATTTGATCCAAAAGTAAAACAACACAGTGTAATATGTGGATTGTAAATAGGAATGAATGCAAATTTCAGTTATAAAGTGTTTCTTATCTTTGCCAGTCATTCAGCATTTACACACATTAACGTTTAGTATCACTGGCTTTTAGCTGTTATACTTTAAGAAGTGCCGAGTCCTGGGCCAGTGCTATACCTGTAACAGCTCTGCTGGAGTGGCAGATCACAGAATGAGCCATTTCAACCAAACAGTCCTCCTCCACCTGTTGCAAAAAAAGTATCGATATAAATGTTATGTATTCAAATCCCATCATCAGATCTCAAACCCATAATAAGCTTGTACATCTTGAAAAAGAAAAAAAAGGCAAATGGAATGGGACCAGTGCATTCATAACAAACTACATGAAATCAGCCCTGTTATAAACGAAAAACACTTCCTTCATTTCCCCTTTGAATCCAGACACAATCAGACTGTATACACAAGATGCCTTATTGGACACTCAGGACTTACACGTGCATTCCTACTGAATGGTAAAGAACCACCAACATGTGTTGACTGTTAAGCATATACTACTGTCCTGCTCTTAACAACACTAGACAACGCTTCTACTCGTATGATATGTATCTAGAAGTCTTCCAGAATGTCTCCCCAGTAAAAAAAAAAAAAAGAAAAGAAAAAGAAAAAAGAATTCACGTCAAATAACGTGAATTACTTTATATAGCTGCTGTTGGTGACACTGTTGAAAAGCTGTAAGATTTTATTGCTGTAGTACATGTAATGACATGGCATTAAAAGAACAGTAAATAAATAAATTCATTTAGGTTATAACTGAGTGAATTGTTCTTTGGGGAATTAATAGACTAATTCATTTGTCTGTGGCTTCTTTTGTTTTTGTGACCAAATACTTTCTTCCAACTCAGCTACAGGGCTTGTATTTACATTTGAACAGAGAACAATAAGATGTCATCAAATAGACAGGCTAAATCTCAAACATATCCCTAAGTAAATGTGAAGAAGCTGTAACTGAATGTCCTTTGTGGAAGTAGCATTAAATCTGCAATCACTGAGACTGCAGCTTATTAAATGTGTGGTGTTTTTTGTTTGTTTGTTTGTTTTTTTATTATTATTAGCTGAACATCTACTTTCTGTGTACTTCTGTTAGCTCGTGCGACAGAAATTAAGTGTGGTTGATTCAGATCCAGTCAAAGTAAGACCAGAAAGAACATGTTATGATCTCATGTGTGCAGTGGGAGTGTTGTGGGGCGTTTGGAGCTGATGATTGGAATCTCAACATCTACTTCAACTGCACAGACACCAACCCTAGCCGAGAGAAGTGTGGCGTTCCCTTCTCCTGCTGCACCAAGGACCCAGCGGTAAGAGATGAGAAATGAGGGAAAATATAGATAAAATGGATATCGATAAGAGCATGGCTCCTAAGTTTTTTTTCATGTCTATAAAAACACTGATCTTTTGCAGTACAAGTTCTTCAAGCTAGTTCAGCTGCTTATCGCTAGCTCCCCCCATCACATGACCGCTACCAACCAGGCAATGTGAAGACTAGCGTGTGAAGACACTACATGTTTTCGAACTGTTGCTCATGCTGCATCACAGGGCAGCATAACACAGTCAGATGAAAGCTCTAACTGCCCTCTTCTGCATACATGATTGGCTAGTGTCGCTCTGATTGACAGGAGAGAGAGTAATGCCATCCCTACCAAGTGTACAAGTTGGCAACAGTGTGTTAGGCTTGTCAACTTATGAGATGACGAGTGCCTGGATGACGAGTTCTCTCAGATTCCAGCAGATAGAGTCTTATCTTACGGATAATATACAGGGCAAACCTGCAAGATCACCTAATTATTTTCAGCTGAAGACGCTTTGGCTTTAAAAGGTTAAGTTGATCCTTCATCTAGGCTGAAATGTCAGTAAAGCAAGCTGAAATGCTGACGTTAGGTTGAGGTTCCTCTGGGGGAGGACAGGAGAGCAGAGCAGTGATAATCTGTAAGACTTCATAACCTGTTTTCCTCTCCACAAAAGAGTGGACTCAAATCCCACTCCAAGTGCAGCTCCTGTGATGCTGAGAGTGAGCAGAATGATCAGGACAATCTGATGGTTTGCAGTATCAGATTACAATAAATAATTAAAAAACACATCAATAAGCAAGTGAGTCAGCGGAGGCCATTTAAGGTAGAGCATTAATTATAATATGCCATGAGCTATCAACCTTTTCCGATTTAATAAGCTGTAACTCATCATCTGAAGGCATTAAACATTTTGGCTGAAAGGTTTTTCCTTCCTGTGTGTAATTAAATCACTTCAGCAGTCAGGCCTAGTAGATACTTGTAGAATTCACTGTGTTATTTCTAGTTAAATAGGAACATGACAGGAAAACAAAACTAGGATTTGCTTAATCTGCAATTAATTTCAGTAAAATAAAAGAAAGCGCAGTGTCCAGTAAGCATTGCTATAAGCAGAAGCCTTTTATCCAGCTTAACCAGACCTCATGTATGACAGTAATGCTTTCTTAGTCTATTCTTAAAAATGACCGCTACTGTTATTAGAGGAACTGTTATTTATACTATACTGTACTTCCTGTTCTTTAGGAGGATGTCATCAACACACAATGTGGATATGATGTCAGGGCTAAATCGGTACGTTGATCTATTCTTTTCTTTTTCAGTCCATTCCTCATATATCATGTTCAGGAGAATGAAGTCGCATTAGACAGCACAATAGAAAACATTTCTACTACAGTAACATATCCTGATTGAAAAGATCTTTCTTATGCTTATACTCATCTAGTGTAGGGGCACTGTAGGCAAAAATGACAGTTACTCACCCATGGAAGAATTTAGAAATACCCCTGATTAAAGGTGTCTTTTGCCTCCTATCTGTTTTCTTATTATTTATCAGCTAGAAAAAAAAAAGCCAAAACTAAAAGTGTGATGCAGATATGGTCTAAGTAAATAATCAGATATTACACAGTGAGCATGAGGAGCCCTCTGCAGGTCAGGAATCATAATACAAATTCATTGAGTGGCCTGCAAACCCAACAAAATAAATGAACACTGCACTGCATTAAAAAAAAAAAAACAATCATACTATGAACATGAGAGTGTCAATAATTATGAGAGAAATCTGACAGAGTATTGTGTAATAAATGTAATCTTCCTTAAAATTGTTGTGTTGTTTGTTTCTGTAGGAGGCCGAGCAAAAGACCTACATATATGTGAAGGGCTGCGTGCCTCAGTTTGAGAAGTGGTTACAGGACAATCTGACAGTAGTAGCAGGCATCTTTATAGGAATTGCACTGTTACAGGTAAAGTTCATGAACCCTTCTGTGTTTCAGTTAAGGTTAATACCTTAATTGACATTGTACAAGTACATGGTGATTTAGTGCACATATCTCATCAAGCGGTGTTATAAACACTCTATTGCCAAAAGTATGTGGACACCTGACCATCACACCCATACGTGGTTCTTCGCCAAACTGTTGCCACAAGGTTGGAAGCCGACAGTTCACGGGAACTATGAGGCCCAAATCTGTTCCAGCAGGACAGTGCCCGTATGCACACAGCGGGGTCTATAAACGCATGGCTGTCCAAGGTTGGAGTGGAAGAACTCCAGTGTCCTGCGTAGGGCCCTGACCTCAACCCCACTGAACACCTTGGGGATGAACTGGAACGCAGACTGCACCCTAGGCCTCCTCACTTCACACATCAGTGCCTGACCTCACTAATGCTCGTGTGGCTGAATGAGCACAAATCCCCACAGCCACACTCCTAGATCTAGTGGAAAGACCTACCAGAAAAGTGAAGAAAAGTAGCACTAAATCTATTACGGCATGTTCAACAAGCACATATGGGTGTGATGGTCAAGTGTCCACATACTTTTGACTATAAAATGTGTATGTGTATACAAGCACTTTATTAGGAACACCATATTGATAATGAGTGGGGTGTCCCTTTGCCACAAGATGTTGGAAACTTTGAGATTCTGGTCCACGAATGATTGCATCACACAATTCCTGCAGACTTTTCAGGAGCTCTTTCATGCTGCAAGTCTCCTGTTCTACCACATCCCAAAAGTATTCTATTGCATTCAGATCCGCAAGGCTATTCTGAATGTGCTCACTGGATATTTTTTTCTTTATTGCACCATTCGGAGTAAGCTCTAGAGACTGTTGTGTATGAAAATCCCAGGAGATCAGCAGTTATAGAAATACTCAAACCAGCCTGTCTGGCACCGACAATCATGCCACGGGCAAAATCACAGAGATCACATTTTTCCTTGCATTTTGATGGTTGATATGAACATTAGCCCCAGGCTGCTGGCCCATACCTGCATGATTTTATGTTTTGCACCGCTGCCAGGTGATTGGCTGACTAGATAATTGCATGAATGAGTAGATGTACAAGTGTTCCTAATAAAGTGCTCAGTGAGTGTATAAGGTCATTTTATGCAAATGCACAGTGTGCAGCATGTGAGGGCTTCATGGTAAAGTAGTGCAAATGAAATATGATCAGCATGGCATGGCAGATCAAGCAGCATTGTCCTGGAGTATAATTATTTACCTTTCTAATAATTTCTAGTTTTAATGCATTTTTTGTGTTGCTTTATAGAATACTAATAATTAAAATGTGTTATTTTAAATATTATGTATGTAAGACGATAAGGTTATCTAAATTTGCCTTCTGTTTTGGCAGATTTTTGGAATATGCCTGGCCCAAAATCTAGTGAGTGATATTGAAGCTGTGCAGGCGAGCTGGTAAGTGCAGGTTGAATTAGTTTGAAGTTTGAATTAGTGAAGAGCTCTGTGTGCTTTGCTTATGCATGCTGCAGCTGTAACACAGTGCACTCTCACCCTGTACCCTCAGTAGGTGAACAGGCCTGTTCAGTTCACTTTCCGAGTTAGAAGCCTTCCTCTGCGTTTTCTTTATATTACTACTCATAAATAATTAAGTACCTGTGTTTGGCTTTATATTATCATATATAAAGATCATATTCAATGGTCATTATGTAAGAAATTTTGCAAATACTGTAATGCAGACACCATTAGGTTCTTATTATAGTCAATACCTTTAGCTATGTACCCACACTGATAAACGGGGCATCCCCATGACCATCACCACCACCCCTACATATGAGAATGTACCGATGTGTGTCTGAGTGTGTGACACACTACCGTGACCATTGCTGCGCCAACACACGGCACCACTTCACTTCTCATGCTTCTGTCACTGCCCACCACCCCGTACAACTCCAGCGAGAAAGCTTCAGTGTACTTGAGGGAGGCACTCAACTGGTGGGTGCAGAAGTAGGCAACTTTATGATTTACGTTCCCCCCTTAACTTTAGCAAGGTTCCTTTAGACATGGGTGGCCCTCCAAGACTCTTCACTCTCCTTACTGTCTTTCACAGTGTGGGAACATTTTCATAACTTAGCAGTAGTCAGTCTTCTGTCAGGCACAGTTAGTAAAAACACATTTCAGGAATATACGTTTTGGGGCGTTTTCCCCATACCTAAGAATGATAGGTAAATACAGGTTAATAAACTAAGCCTTCCAGCCTACTCAGCATGTATTCTTAAATTGTCACGTTCTACAGACTTGCATTAAAGCCTTACATTAACACCATGACTTAATGACATAAATTCCACAGACCCCCTCAGTAAAGATTTTTAACATAATTTAACTATTTAATTATTCGACTTATTATTTAAATATGTACAGCAATATTCTGTTATATGTATTGAAGCAGTAGAGCTTGTTATTCAAGTTGACCTTATAGAACTTATTTATTTTTAAATTATTGAGTTTCAGTTAAACCTATTGAATTAAATGACCAGTCAAACAGGCCAAGACTAATATAATAATATAACAATAATGGAGGATTGTAACAAAATAAAATATCACAGACCCCTGACTGTGCTTCACGGACCCCAGTTTGGTGGAACCACTGATCTAGACTCAATGACAGATGTTCCTAGCAGATGATGTCTGAATGTAGGACATTTTAATGCTCTCTTTAATGCATTCTCTCCTCCTCTGCATCTCATCTCCTCATCTCCTGCATTTTGTTTATCTCTGTTCTCTGCATGCTGCGTGAGCAATCATGCTCCACTTCATTGAGCATTCTGATGTCTCCCCAGCTCTCTCTCTCTCTCTCCCTCTCCCTGTGCCTGTTAGAAGATGGCTTGCTTTGCTAAGTCTACCTTACAAGTCTAAATCAATCTCGCCCTTCTCGAGATTATGGGTGTTTTCTCACCAGCAGTGTTTTTTATAAGCATTACACTGTAGTATGTAATTATTTGATCACTTTCTGTTGTTTTTGCTTTGTACTCCTGCACACTGGATCTGAAACAATGACTGTTAGGCTGAGGAAAAGTCAGCTCACAATTTCTAATAATTGGTGAGGTTCTCCTCATGTACCAGAAGCTGCCAATAAAATAGGAAGGAAGACAAATAGGTGCTTGTTAGATATGTTGCCGGTCAATTCAGAAAGCTCTTGAACATTGGGGTGTTCCAATCTAAACGGAGAGAACACTGAGGAGCTGATTGGAGTTTCAGAACAGCTAGCTGTGTCTAACTTTCACCAAAGTTCCCGACTTCCCCTTAAGGTACAGAATGTTTAGTGTAAATTCGAGGGTATTGGGTAAACCGTTGAGTAATCACCGCTGTTTATACACATTAGCATCACATGAAGGCACCACACAAGGAACTGCACAACCTAACAAACTTGAATTACAATTTTTAGCTCTTAGTTGCCTGAAATCTTTGACCCTATATCAGCTCTCTCGAATCGGCCCGTAATGCCACCATTTCCAATTTCTGCTTATTTCACTGGCTTCTCGCCTTCATTTTAACTCTAAAGCCATTCTCCTGTTTATGGTCATCTTTTGCACTTTCTACATTCTGCTGAATTGTTCAGCAAATTTAATAAATTTTTTGTTAGTAGTCCTCAGTGAGTCACCACTGTGGTCTTCCAGGTCATTTGTTATTGTTAAAACTATTATTGAATTTTTGCTTAACAATCTAAACAGATTGTGTATTAAAAGGGCCATGAGTTCACATGGTTCACACAGTATTAGATGTGCATATTTATAGGATAACCTTTAATATTTTATAGCCATTTTTTCCACAACGTGCTGAAATGCAGAGCCACAACTGCAGCATGTGCATGCACTGCATCTAAAGAACCTGCTTAAAGGCACAGATTTCAGTACAACTGCAGTTCTTGATTGCTTACAGTGCATTTAGAAAGTATTTCAGCTATACTTTAAAATGGATTAAATTCACAGTTTTGTTTGTATCAATTTGCTAATTGTTGCTAATGAAACAATTAACCGGTTTTCACAAAGCATAACCCGAAACCTGTCACATTTACACAAGTATAAAGAGCCTTTGCTGTGACACTTGAAATTCAGGTGCATCCTCATCATGTTTCTACATGAAGCAACCTGTGGTCATTTCAGTTAAATGACCACGATTTTGAAAGTCGCACCCCTGTCTGTATAAAGCCCTACATACAGAATTTATCTCCAAGAAAGGATTGTGTCAAGGCATACACCTGGGGAAGGAAAATGAAGAATTTCTGCAGCTTTGAAGATCCCAAAAAAACACAGCTGGTGCCCAAAACTCCAGAGTTTCTCTTTGGGGGTGAGAGAACCTGCCTAAAGGACAACCATCTCTGCAGCATTTTAGCAGTCAGGCCTTTATGGTAGTCCTGCCACTTGCCATAAAAGGCACTGCTCATCACCTGACCAGTTTTATCTGTATGATGAAGCATAGTGGTGGCATCATGCTGTGGAACCTCCGACTGGGGCAAACCTTTTTTGTTTGTTTGTTTTTGTTTTGAACAGTCTGGGAATGTCCGTTCAGAGTTCAGACAGAAAATGGAGAAGGAATGGAGTCTGAATGCTTTCTGAATGCATTATATATCCATAATTAGCGCTTTTTAAAATGAACAGGGTATTGCATGAGCTAGATGTTACATTATACCAGCAGTGAGCAGCTGCAGTCTTGAAGGGCAACACCGCTGCACATTTTATTATTTTCTGTTCCATCACTTACTAAAGCCACAGCCATTTTAGCTCCCATTTCATAGTAATTATGTTGATAGTAGTTATGTTCAGGTCTCAGTGATCCACATAATGCATTGCAATCCAACATCAGTTTAAACAGTGAGCAATTTTGGTTTATCCAATTTATTATTGGATTAATTGTTGAACAACAAGCATAGCATAATATAGCTATCTGTAATGTAGCCAAAAGGTCACATTTATTTAATCACATTTAATATAATCTAGCTCAAAAATAGGACATTCTTTCTTCTAGTGGCATGTCTATTTATACTGCCTTAGTGCTCTTTGACATGTTCTTGTTGATAGTGTGACTTTGAATGAATTGAGGTCATCAGACCTCATCTCTTGAGCGTTTGGAATAAACCATCTGTATCGAATCAGAAGCATACTGGCCTATAATTTTACCTGCACTTGTGCTAGATATTTGCAAACTGGCATAACTACTCCTATCCTGCAACTTTCTGATCATCTGACTGATGTGAAGCAGATGAACACGTCTGATTAACGCTTTCATTTGTTCTCTTCTGCAGTTTGTTCACCTGAATATAATGATCCTTCAGACATTGCCAGGTAATTGACTGACCTAAACACACTTTTACACTGTAAATCTAGAACTATATTAACTATATAAAATATTCACTTACAGGACTCGTGAGCAATGGCGCCAGCAACAGAACTCGACATGCCAAGTTCATCAGGTGTGAGTGTGTGTGTACAGATGTGATCTGCACCATTATATTTGTTGTGTGAATACAGGTCTTTCTAGAGTATTTCACATGCCAGACACCTGTGTATGAAATGTAAAAAATGTGTGGCTGTGTGTTCCATCATTTTTTTTTATTTTCCAGTTAACACCGTTTCATAAAGAAACATGATGATATTATACTGATGAAAATATTTTGATTGTGGAAAGTGAAATCTTTATTTCTTTTTCAACACCTTTTAACACATTTAAATTTTGATAACCACTTGGTTGTGTCCTAACATCTCAGAAGGTATGTACCTGTTCATCAAGTGAAATTCCATAATCTTTAGTGAGCAACCCCTGACACCAGCAGAATGTACCATGAAAGCATTGTCAAGTGATTATATATATATAATGTGCTAAGCTATAATATGCGAGATTAAAAACTGAATTCAACACACTTTAGTAAGTATTCAGAAAGTATTCACTTTCTATAAAAGCCAGGTATTTTTAGAGTGAAGTGGTTTTCCATGGGGAAAAAATAATACAGTTTATTTAAGCAGCCAAATAGAATGAATGAAGAAAAGTCAGATGATGTAAAAAAAAAAACTGTACTGTTAACTGTAAGGATGTAAAATGTAAAAGGGACTGTTTCTTTAATGCAGGCTTATTGTACTCAAATGAACTAATGTTTGAGGACAGAATATGTGATGAACTCTTGATTCTGTGCTGTACTTACCCATTTTATCAAATAAACAAATCCTTTTTCACCTGCTGACATTGTGTCTCACATTAGGTAAGGAAGGGATTGTGCATGTAGTTAGTGACTGCATTACATTATATTATTATTATTATTATTATTATTATTACAAGTGAGAATTTGCTGTTGTGCAAAATCAGCCCTAAAATTGTGTTATGGATGATCTCATTCACATGTTCACATTTCCCAGGTTAAAACAGAGCTTAGTGTATGGCTTTAAAGGTTCTTTAAACCTCATATCTGTTTATAGTTTGTAACTTCAGTAGTTTATGAAAACTATAAATGTAGCATTGTCACACTTTTTAAGTGATTCACTATGCCTGAAAATTATGTTTAGTGATCTCATGTACATTCACTGAGCACTTTATTAGGAACACCTGTACACCTACTCATTCATGCAATTATCTAAACAGCCAATCGTGTGCAGCAGTGCAGTGCATTAAATCATGAAGATACGGGACAGCAGCTTTGGGTAATGTTCACATCAACCATCAGAATGGGGAAATGTGATCTCAGTGATTTTGATCGTTGCATGATTGTTGTTGCTGGTTTGACTATTTCTATAACTGCTGATCTCCTGGGATTTTCACACACAACAGTGTTTAGAGTTTACTAAGAATGGTGCAATAAAGAAAAAACATCCAGGCAACGGGAGTTCTGCAGAAGGAAACACGTTGGGAAAAGCATCTCAGAATTCACATCACATCAAACCTTGAACCATCAAACCACATCCACCTTTTGGGATGTGGTAGAACGGGAGATTCGCAGCATGGAAGTGCTCCTGAAACATCTGCAAGAGTGATGCAGTCATGTCAGCATGGACCAGAATCTGAAAAGACTGTTTCCAACATCTTGTGGAATCCATGCCATGAAGAACTGAGGCTGTTTTGAGAGCAAAGCCAGGCCCTACCCAGTTTTAATATAGTGTTCCTAACAAAGTGCCCAGTGTATATTGGTAGTGTAACATTAAATGTCCTTATCACAATAGCCAAGTAAAAGTGGCAGCCAAGTAAAAACCCCTAGAAATGACTACAGCACAGTGATGCATCACACACACACACAGCTGGACAAGCTCTGTACTACTCACCAGTTGGCAGTTAATCTCCTGGATAGTGTGACTTTTTCAGTCAGTGGAAATTTGAATATTAATGAGGACCTGCTGTGGATTTTTGTGTTCTTGTGTAATTTTGTACATAATGCTAAAATGCACATTTTGGGAACTGAGTAAACTTTTTTTAATTGCATTATATTCTCCATGTATGTGCTGGTGTTTTCCAAATGCTTCATACATGTGTTAACATTCAAATGGTTGGAAACACCTTTCTCAATACTGTAAAATGTTCTCAGAGAGTAAAGATGTTCCAGTGCAATAAGTGGCAGGCAGGAAGGGTGCCACCCTGCAAAGATGTTTTAAGCAGATGGTGTTAATATTTTAGTTGCTGATTACAGAGCCCAGAACACTTACTGAAACATTTTCCCTCAGAGTTAATGATAGCTATCAGACTAGAAAGGCAGTTTAACTGAAGTGCTCCTAAAGCAGCTTTAAGGATGGCATAGGTTTGAAATTCATTGGTCAAAATGAATGTGTAGAACAGCTTATAAAACAGCTCATAAGGAAAAAAAATCAAGGGTCATAAAACCAGGAATCCATCGCCAGCAATTGTCTTTAATAATCATTTTCTATCTCCCAAATGTACAATTAATCAGTGACATTTACAACAACTAGTCGAGTTTAAATATCTGTAATGCAGTTAATATAGATATATTGGATTGCTGAGTGGTTCCTTAAGGTTACAAATCTGATAAATAACATAACATTTACCGAACATAAAGTGGCCACATCAGAGTGGTACAGTATCCCAACATGCAGTGGAAATGCATGTTTTGTGATACTCAGTGGGTTGGTAAAAGACAAACCTGTACACATGCAAAATCCAGCTCAGGAAATAAAAATGTACCACAGTATCAAATGTACACCTTTTGATAGAGAGCACTCAAGAGAGCACATTATCTAAGACACTCAAAATAGGTTGTTATTCAATGCCGGGGTCATGGATTGTGGAACTGTTGGCAGTATTTCAACCACCTCAGAACATAAAACACTCATACACTGACTTGTCTAAGCCCATTCTTGAAACTTGATTGCATTATTTATTTATTTATGGACCTATAATGATCCATGTCCATTTGAGTTGTTATTATACCTGGTGTAATGGCAGTCACGTTAAACAGCATGCTATATCCCAACAGATTATATAGCATAACATTAACGTTGTACTGTGATTAACAAGCAACATCTTTTTTCACTATCCTGACCAAGTGTATGCAGCCTAGACAACGTTCATAAACTCTTCGACAAAGGGCAGCAAATAGAAATACTTATTAACTGTTAACAAGATGCTATTATTTGTTCATAATATCCATATGACAACAGTAATCTGTTTAAAAATTCAGCAGACTAGTGATATGGAATTAGCTCTTTCCAGTAAAGTGACTTCATAGATATGAATATGACTGGCACTAGGACCATGGGGGGTTAAAATGTAACGCGTTCTCTGTGGTCCTGTCATCCCATGTACAGTACAAACACATTTGATCTCTACTCGAACATGTCAAAGGCAGGTATTCGTATATATTAAAGGGGCAGAGTGTATCGTAAAGAGCGAGGTCTGGCTAGCTGAACGCAGATACACCATTAAATTAGACTACTTAAAAAAAACATGCAGGTGTCAAAATCAGCAGGTATTCAAGCTACACAGTACACGTGGGGTTTACACGGCATGAACATATGGCTGTGCTAGTTTCTCCTCTAGCCCTCATGTAGTTATTGTCTAGTCACTTTTTTTTTTTTTTTGCAGGTTTGTCTTCCTCAATGAGATGTGAATGCTTTGTTTATCACAGCTGTGGTCTTTTTATAAGTGTTGCACGCTCCCTATCTGACTCGCACAACCTATTGCAGAAGGCAGTCTACAATGTCCTACGAAGTGTTGAACGCATGCGTGAAACGAGCCGGGGGAGAAGCGGGGACTTTATAGCAGGGAGGCTGAGTGGGACTGGATACCTTGGCACATGACAGAGGGAGACGGTGGGAGTCATAGGAGGTTGAGTGTGTATAGGAAGGTTTGGCAGGCAGAGAATGGATGGAGTGTGTGTTGTGTGTGTATAAAGAGTCTTTTAGCTCTGCGCAGTTAGCCTCTGTTCTGTTAGCGAGGCCTGATGGGCCACCGTTTTGTTCTCATGGGAGCGTAGTTTGGACACCACATCAATGAAGGCCAGGCTCTGTACTTCTTTATGTAGAGGTTCTGAAGAGAAAGAATGAAGGTACAAATCAAACTTCATGATTGCTTGTTANACCCATGTATATACACCAACTGTCGCATAATGATAATACGATGCAAACTTACATATTTCAGGGTTTTTCTTTTTAAAGTAGAAAATGTAAAAAAAAATTAAAATTCACCAGGTATAGAGTTTTCCCAGGATGACACACATTTACAGATTTATACTCCACACACTCATAACTACACAACTTTCCCATTAGTTTCACCACAGTTACTAAATAATTCATAACAGTTATTGAGTAAGATCCTTTAAGGTGAATTACATAATAATCAGAGATGTTTATGTTTTTTATGTTTTCTGATTAATATCAGCTGAAATGCAGGTTCATACCCAGGGTGGAAACATTCCTCACCTGAGCCCATGACGGAGCAGATGAGGATCATGGAGTTGTATTTGATCTCAGGAGCGCTCTTCTCCTCTGTCAGCAGCTTATGTAGGACCTGCACCAAAGTGGCTCCAACAAAATCCTTCTCAGCTGAATCTGTCAGAAATAAGACACAGATGTTTTTATTAATTGAATAAAAAGAAAATAAGGCTATTCCTGCAACAGTTGGTTGTTTTGAAATTAGCTTTCAGGGTTACTTTACTGGATCGAGAGCAAGTTTAATTAGTCAGCAAGTTTCTCAGAAACACAAAATTCAAACCAATACACCCCTCTTCCAATTAGTCAGATTTTTTTTTATCCATACCATTTGTTTTTCTCTGATTTATAAAACCTGGGGATCCAGAGAGAGATTTTTTCATAACTAATAAATCTACATTCAACATATTCATGGAAATCCAATTCTTACAAAACAAAAGATGAATACATCATTTAACAATTTACACTTTAAAAATGTCATTTTAAAAAGCAAGGAAAGAACCGATTTATGCATCTGAGGATAAACTGATCAAGAGCTTTAAATTTAGATGACCTAGTGTCACAAAGCAGGAACGACTGATGAAAATGAGCAGTGTTCTGCTAGTCATGGGCATTGGTGAGCTCATGTATGTGGAAGAGGGTAGATGGCGCTTTTCTCAGAGTTTGTTAGCTGCATGTTATGGCTGGCTTTGTGTGTCTCAGTGGAAGCTCATGCTAACCTTTACCCTTGCTGGTTCCTAGCTATCGTGTGATAGTGGAAAGCTAACTAGTCGGTGGGAATTGTCAAATGAATTATTTGGGAGAAAACATGGTTTAAAAAAATGGCTGTGTTTTTTGAATATATACTTTAACCTGTAAAAATATAAAATGTATACTCCTAAGTTGTACCAACTACAGCAACCTGGGCTTTTACCATAGCAGACTGAGGGGCTATGATGACAGGATAATGTTTTATTCACAGCTGCCACATGTGGAGAACTTCACCAGATATTACAAAATTTGTTCTGACTTAAAAAACAAACAAACAAAAAAAAAAACCTGACCCCACCGTGTTTAAAGAAGCTGAAGAAGCAGAAAGCAGTATTCTATTAATTCAGAGATCATGCATAATTTGGACTTTTAAAACTTGCCCTAGGAAATGTTTCATTAAGACACTGAATATTTGATGTGAATGGGCTGCTATTAGTCTCAGTGAAAGTTACACATCAAGTGAAGTTTTGACCTTTGGACAGTTTAATGTCTGTTTTACCCAAATCCAGTGCTGCTATGAGACCCAAAGCCACCAGCGCTTCATTCTGCATGATCATGTGCTCGCTTGTTGCCATGGTCACCAAGTGCTTTACACCCCCACACTGAATGACCGTCCGTACCACTTCCTGTTCCAAGCCGAGAAACATACAAACACAATTAAATTTCCAGAATCTCTGAATTTCTCAAGAAATGGTAATGTGTGCAAGTCCTTGACCTTTGACTTGCTGTGCCGGATCAGTGCTGAGAGTAGGCGGTTGGACTCTCCCATCACCCCTGCGTGGTCTTTGGCCTCACACCATTCTACCAGCCTCTCCACCAGCTTACGGTTTGTTCCCAACTGTTCGGCAGCATCCGCTGCAGCACATACACAGATACCATCCATTGACCTATGCAGCAAATCAGTTCTATGCCTAAACCTACAAATCAAACAAACTTCATATTCAGAAAAGTTATTATTAATAGTTTTTCCACATTAAGTCATTTTCTAGCTCTAAAACTCAACAAAGTGCCTTACACATGTATTTAATTCTATTACACTGCATTAAGATATTTCAATTAATTAAAGCTTAGTAACAGCTTAAAGTCAGTTTTATTATGGAGCAGATAATTAACTTACAGTAACAACAGTACTCTAAAGGAATTCTGCCCGATTCAAGTTTTTCCCAATTAAATTTCACTTTTCTTTTTGAATGCCAGTAAAATGTAACCACAAGTTTAAAACTGTTGCAAGCATTTTGAGGATATTTGGTTCTCGTTGTTCTTTTTGGGAAAAGGCAATGCCTTCAATTATTACACATAAAATTCCATTTTTAAATTGCTTTCTGTAAGTGCACTGGAGCTGTATTTAAAGTTCTACTGATGAGGACTGCACTCTGTGTCACTGAAAGCTAAAGCTTCTGGCTACATGCCTCGTGCTGAGAATGCAAAGCGCTGTTGTCCATGCTGGCAGCTGCAGCGTCACTCACAATCTATAGCAATTAAATCTCAGCGCCGCAGCATGGAACCCCGTCTTAGTCCATTTCACTTATAGGATAACGGCTATTCTAATACACAGGACAGAGGGGAACTGGCTTATACCTGACAACGCTTCTGTAATAGGATAAATGAATGGCAGCCCTTGAATGCAGCAAATGCTGTTTTGTAGGTTTTTGGTCTCCAAATACCTACAGCTAGGGCAAACTTGTCAATTTCTTTAGCAGCCAGTAAAGAAAAATCTTGAGTGTTTCACCAAAAGTTTAAATACAATTATGTGAGTAGTCAGAAGGGAATAAGAAAGGAATACTCAAAAGCACACTGTAAAGTGCACTGGAAGCATTTTATGAAGTTGGCTATAGCTACCTTGTGTGTCAATAAGCATTCTTAACGTTCCCAGCAGCTTGAACTGAACTGGTGGCATTTCTGATTGAAGAAACTTCAGTACCACGTCAGACACTCCAGCTGAAAGCATCTTAGACTTGTTCACCACTGATGAATAGAAGGAAGGAGAAATAATGATGGCGAGTAAAAGCGTGCATTAACAGACACTGGGTTTTAAAGCCTCCAAAGGGCTGCTGAAATACAGAAAGATTGAAGAGGAGACTGTTAACACTGACCTGGGATTGCCAGGTTCCTCAGGGCGCTGAGGGCTGCGTGCTGCACTGTAACATTCCCCTCCTCAACATGTCTGTCCAGCAGGTCCAACAGCATCTGCACAATTCCTGTGTCTACCATGTGGATGCAGTTCCCATCTGAAGGGAAAGAGCCAACAAAATTATATAACATTTATATAACAACATGGTGGCACAGTGTGTAGTGTTGAAGCCTCACAGAGTTTTGTATATTCTCCCCATGCACCATGGGCTTTCAGCAGGTTTCCTCCCAACTCTTAAAAATGCCTGTAGGTGGACCGGCTATGCTAAATTTCCCCTAGGTGTGAAAGCATGCGTGTGTCCTGCCTTGCGATGCATTGGCATCCCGCCCCGGGGGTATTCCCACCCTTGCACGTCAGCTGCATAGTAGTATCATAACAGTAATGTCAATTAACATAAATGAATCCAGCAGAGCATTAACCAGTTCTAGTCTATCCAGTCACATGAGGATACACCTCACTGAGGAACGTCTCTCTATAAACACTGAGAAATATCACAGGAATCCTCACTGCAGTGTCCAAGCCTTAATTTGGTCAAAGAGCAGCAGAGCAATGCATTACATGGCATGAATGTGTGTGTCTGGTGTATGTAACACTCAGTCACTGTAAAGCTGGCGGTAGCAGATGTACACAGGACTGGAAAGAAGCATCAACACTCAGAAAAAGTGAAAGACTATTGTCTCTATTAATGATCAATTTACATCTCCTATGAAAACATTTGTGCATATACAGTATAGACTTTACATCTTGTATGATAAACTACAATTAATTAGAAATCAGACCAGAGCTCTTACCATTGCGGGCAAAGTTAGCAATAGCCAGAGCACCAGCTAGCTGGAGCTGATGGTTGTTGGATGGAACCCAAGAGAGAACCCTCTGGAACACGCTACCTTTACCCCCCTCGAACAGCTTTTGCATGGATTCATCTGGAAAAGAAAGCAATGACCATCACCACCCTTACAAAATATTATGCATTGATCACAGCCAAAAGTCACTACTTTACTATATGTAGTAGAACAGTAACTGTATATAGCAAAGTACAATGTGGCTTTATGGTTACCACTGAATGGAAACATGAAACATCACTGCAAACATCCATGTAACTTCATTTATCAGATTGTTTGCTGCCCACTTTAAGGAACGAACTTAGGAAGAGCTTGACAAATCCTCATAGATTTGCTCTCCTACTGAAAGAAATTATGATGATCCACAAATCCCTACCTACAGTACCAATGAACTTTAGAGGATAGCAGGACTCGGGCAGCCACATCAGCACAAACTAAACTGCTACATAAACCATGTGGTGCTCCATTAGAGTTGAACTACATTTCTTCTGGTTAAATGCAGCATCTAAATTCATGGAAGCATAACAGAAGCCCCTCTGTTCTCCAAAAAAAAGGGGGAAAAAAACAGAAAAGTCTCAGCTCCATCCATAAAATGCCACACAGTGGAAGTGGAATTGTGTTAGCACCCCACGACCCATTCAGCCTGCATTAATTATTCAGAGTGAGATGAAAAACACACCCCGCTTTGCTGCCTGTACAATCTGCTGCCTACTAAGTTGTGAGAAAGAAAGAGAGGACCGAAGCTCATTCATTTACACTTATGTTATTTTCCCTTCCCTTCTCTTCTCTCTCTACATAGATTTAACCTTTCTCTCTTTTTTTTTTTGCTCTTCAAATATTGCATTTTTAAACAAGTAGTATTTCAGTATCTCAGTAATTCAGTTATAAATGTAAAAAAAAAAAATAACATAAGATTTAACTTTAATTTATTGAACACAGCTTTATCTTTCAGGTAAAACTTTCAAACTGACCTGGACATCAACATTGTCTCTAATAGTTCAGAACATGTCTACATCCCATACAAATAGACTAAATACCAAACTGTGTATTCTGTCTACAAGATATCATGCCACTAAACTCCACTATGTGGTCCTGTTATTCTAATGCTCATTTGTTTAACAATATAAACAGGCCCACATGCTCAGGTGTGAGGTGTGTTTGGAGACCAGTAATGCAGAAAGACTACCCCACGGGGACAGAAGAAGCTGCTACAGCTAAATATAGCCAAGTCTGCTGTAGCTGTTTGTGTGATGAGACAGTCTGGCTCTACAACACACACTCAGTCACTACAAAAGATCAATATTCGAATACCTGATTAAGCAAACTTGGGATTATCAGTGTTGGTATCAGGGTTGATAATACTTGAAGGCTTAGTTCACACAAAAGCAGAAAAAAGTGGAGTCAGTACTTGAATACTAAGATGAGTTTGGATATGTGGATATTTGAATAACCCCGTCCAACCCCACTGGGTAGTTTCCCTGTATGAATCTAAATGAATTAAAATCAACATTAAGCATCAGTGGCTGAAGCCTCGAGAAGCACCTCCCAGCAGCAGCAGCACCATGAGGTCAGATGCTGTTTTGAGTTGAGCCAGGTCTTCCTCTCGGTCACTGTCCACCGTCTGAGCCACAACGTCCAACAGACATTCGACCAGACCTGCCTCGACCAGCTGCAGCTTTATTACATCTGACAAAGAGAGAGACAGAGACAGCGAGAAAGAGAGAAAGAGAGAGACAGACAGACAAAGACAGAAAGAGAGAAAAAGAGAGGGAGACAGACAGACAGAGTGAGAGAGAGTCAAACAGACAAAAAAGAGAAGAAACAAAGAGAGAGCCCGTTAAATAGAGATACAGGCAGACAGGATGGACAGAAATACAGAGATGGATAGACAGAAAGAGCGACAGACAGACAGACAGGCAGGCAGAGGAAGACAGAGTAAGAGATATTTGCTTTAAGTGAATAAATTTTATGAATTCACCAGGATGAAAAACAATCCTGCTGAACAGTTATAATCAGCCACTTATCCCTTATGTATTTGCACTGCTCTGTGAATTTCAAGACTTATTATTCATGCACAATATGAGTTATTAGGATATTAATCAGTGCTGCACATGTAGAATTTAATATGCTACATTATGTAACAGTTACAAAACATAAATCACAAACAAATTAATATGAAGCCTATCATACATGACTAGGAATTTCTGACAAGTAAAAAGAAGAAACAAAAAGTGTATCTGAAGACATATTCAAGGCTGATTGTAGATGTGTGACTGCTTCTCTTGCACATGGTTATGAAACTCCTGAAATATTCTCTTTCTCGCATTTCTCTTTCTGTCTCTCTCCCTCTCTCCCTCCCCCCCTCGTAGTACAATGTAGTAGCTTTCAAGTAGGACGTTGTCTTGGAGACTGGCAGGCCAAGAGCGCTGTTCTGTGCACTGAATGAGAAGAAACAGCCAGGCGGTCAACCACTCACCCTAGATTTCTTTTTCCACACACTTGGAGTCTCCATCATACTAATTTTTATCTTCCTTCTCATCCCTCTTATGCTTCCCACATTATCCCTCCATCTCTCTGGCCTCTCTCTCTCTAAAATGCTCTTACGCACATGTACCTTTAACACAAGCTCTCCCTCTGTGGCTTATTTACACTTTTATATTTCACACATGCACACACTCACATCCATGCTTCCTAATTAGTTATCTCCTAACTGATTCTCTCCATCCTGTCGATCATTCTTTGGTAGATACTCGTATCCAAAAATGGATCACACGCGCGCTCCAGCACATGTTACTTTTACACGCATATTTGCTCTTAAAAATTCAGACCGTCTCCTGGATAAAAGACACAGAGTAGCAGCTGAGAGGCGAGTTCACGTCACAGAAGTGGTGCAGATTGCAGCTGTTCACAGATCCCTGATTCTTAACGTGGGCGCGATGGCAGAGAGAGCAAGTGACAGCACCCATTATCCAAACACAGACTACGCTCAAACAACTCCAGCAGCTGGCTAATTGTAGACCACTCTCTAACAGTGCTATGTCTGGAGCAGACCCAAAGCACAATAGGTCTATAATTCTGGAGCTTCTACTTGTTTGAACTAGCAAACAGATTAAAGTTAATCCAGACAATGAAAAAAAAAACAAATATATATTGCACTTTCCCATTTTTAGATAGTGATAGCTCCTACTTAATCGAGACCCTGAAGATTGCTTCCTCGCCACATTTCTCACATACACTCGCAGCAGGTGGACACTGTGTCCATATGTCGGTGTGAATGACAGGGCGAGCTGGAACGACACATCTTTCAGATCCTAGACAGCGTGTCGGTGCAACTGGCCTCAGAATCTACCTTTAGGCAGGACTGACAAGTCAGGTCTCTCGTCTCATACGTGGACATTCTTGTTTAGTAATTAATTCTTTGTCATTGTAACATTGAATGTACAACGTAATTGAGTGAGTACTCTCAGTGCAGAAAGTAAAATAAAATAAAATAAATAAAATATCTGGAAAAAAAATATACAGGTATTCTACTGTAGTAACGAAATTTTAAACAAACATTTGTATATATCCAGCGATCACCCACAACTACTACAATCATACTTCATGGAATTTACTTTACCATAAAACATTTCATGTCTGACTCTTACCATTCTCAGCCAGAGGAGCCAGCACCTCAAAGATCATCTCCTTCTTTTCATGTTCCGCTTGCTTCCGGAAAAGTCTCACTAGCTCCTCAGCAATATTTGTAGCTGCAAACTGCTCCTTACTTGATTCTACAGAGACCCGATGACCAAAGACACACACACACGCACACCAGAATCATCATCACAGACATGTTACAGATTTTAATGATAAATTAAAACCAACTCGTGAAACCTAGATGCACAGAAGCAACATCACGTGTCATGTACAGAACTGGACAGTTTGTTTTTTTACATTTAAAAAGCACTCCTCAAATGATAAGAGTACTGCCAGATACCAGTACAGTGTAGAATGATGCATTCATCTCAATACAAAATATTAATACAGTTACAACTACACGCATGAATAATGTTAGGAATGTCTGTGTCCTTTAGAAGAAATTTTGTCTCTTGTATACCAATCGATTCTGATCGGTCAGAAGGTGTTGATTAATTTTCTATAACAACACGGCTGCAAGACAAGTTGTTTATATTAACGGTTTATATTAACAAGCTACATTATTGTTTCTATAGTTTCTACACAGGGACTTGTATGATGCTCCAAATAAATGGATTGAAAAATGTGTATAATTTTTGATGTGAAGATTTCCGTGAAGAACGAACGAACGCCCTTTCGGCTGCTCCCGTTATGGGTCGCCACAGCGGATCATTGGTCCGCATATTTGATTTGGCCCAGTTTTTACGCCGGATGCCCTTCCTGACGCAACCCTCCCCAATTTTTCCGGGCTTGGGACCGGCACTGAGAGCGCACTGTTGCACGCAGCCCCAGTGGCTGGGGTTGGTTCCCTGTCCGGGAATCGAAGTTTTCAAACATGAGAAACATGATGGAATATGACAAACTGCATTTTTTTTGTCTTTTCAACTTCCAGAGCTGGTGAGGGAATGATTCTTATGCTATAACATAAGTGACAACAGGAACTAACATTTTTTGTGCAGACATTTCACATAATTAAATGTAACTATTAATTGATAAGTGAAACGGGTGCTTCTTATTAAATGAAGTAAAAATGTCGGCAAATAATTGTGGCATAAGAGGAACTTCAGAGTGCTGCTCTCCTTTCTTATTGCTGCTTTGTCTCCATCAGTTATAGCAGGGAAAAAGTGTGAAAAAAATAACTGCTCTGATTTTTCTCATAATTCCTCTTTTCAGAAATGTAAAGGCTTAACCAGCAGTAGATGTTGATGATTCATGTTCCATACTAGACCATTTAAGTTAGTCGATTCCAGGGAGTTCTCACTCAAAAATGTATTCAACAGTACTGGTTTGGTATCAGTGTAAAGGTAGTGGAATTAAAGGAGCATCAAAATGGAAATGATTACAGGAGAAAGACCACATCACTGCAGTTTTTAGCATTCTATCTTCAACACAGTCACTTCATCTGCTACTATTTTAGGCCTGCATGGCCTAAATCTGGAGTTAGAAGACCTGAGTCTGATACTTCTGGCAAGGAGACAATTTCTGGATTTTAAACCATCTCTGTGCTTCTCTGGAGAGGAAAGTGGGAAGAAACATTCTCCAGACAGCACATAAGATCAGGAGTCACAAGGCATGAATGAGGAATGAATAGGTCTGTCAGTTATTTACCCAGTTCTGCCAGGTTTCCAAAGGCAATGAGGCACATTTCTGTGAGCGGTGTGTTATGCGCATGGACTCCCAGAAGCTTCACCAGGATGGGTATCACTCCCATGCTAATCAGCTGGGCCTGCAATGTGTCTGAGGATGCAAAGAGATTAAATACACCATATTAACTTCCAACATGCACATGCATCAGTGCACCAAAATGGAGACATTAGTTGTAGAATAAATGTTTTTGTAGTCATCATTGTGACATGGTAGACATTGCGGCAACACATTAATTAAAATTGCTTATTTGAGTGTTGCTTAAAATGGAGATACCTAAACATAAATTAAAAAAAAAAGCCTAGGTCAAAAATGGTAATTAAAAAGATCTCGATCAACACTCATTTAGGAACCATGTAGGTCTAAACAGAGATAACACACAGACCAGTGTAAGCTCAAATCCCTGATCTGATAATCTGACTGATACAAAAGCTCTCACAGGGACAAATGCATTGGCCTACAATGATATTATCCTTTCAGTCTCAGATGTCTCAAACCAGCAGCATGGTATCACGTGCATCTTGGTGATGCGTAACGAAACGAATCAGATGGCAGCGTTTTTTTCTTGTAATACTGCAATATTGGTAGCCCTGTCACATTCGATTTCATCACATCGGCAAGCACATCCCCCTCCTCAATGCAGCAAAAGGGTGTTAAATCCTGAAAAAATCTTTTCTCGCATAGTCAAGACTGCAAAACTGTACTCAACAATCCTGACAGAGACAGACAGAGGAGGCGAGAAAGAACAGAACAGGAATAGACAAAAAGGAGACAAGTCAAGAGCTAGCAATAAAAAAGACGAATGAGAAAGAGAGACTAAAGAATTTAGGAGACCTAATGAAAAAGGTAGAGAGAGAGCGAGAGAGAGAGAGAGAGAGAGAACGACTGGAAACTGTGAGACATAAAGGCCAGATGCTGCATATACCATGGAAAGAAAAGCAATGTAGGGTTAGATAAGAAGCACTTTCTCATTTTTAAATGGTTTCATTCCAGTTTATGCTTGCTGGATTATTAACAACACAAAAGGCCAAAATGTGCTGTCTTTGTTTTGCAGTTAAGGTCTCTTCATTAATTTCCACTTTTCCACTATTTTGCCATGTATCAGTCCAGCAATACACACTGGCTAGCTTAGATTACTAATTTACACTGTGCACTCATTCAACTAGCTATTCTTAGTTTTATTACTGTAAAATTGGACATTTTACAGCTATGATTGTTCACAGGATTAAATCCAGGATCCAGAAGGATTCAAAAGATTTATCTTCTATGTCTCTCAATAATAAGATACACACACAAACACATAAAATACTAGCGTAAATGTTTAGGAATTTCGTCCCGTGACTACATCTGCCACACACCTCGGTGAGCACCCTTAGCTCTCAATCTTAGCAGGAATTTTCCAGATGTTTCTGACACAAGAAGCAGAAGTTTTACCTCATTCTGCATTCCTTTAGTCTCGACTGGCAAAACTCTGCAGTACTATAGCCTCCATCAACATTAACGAGAGCTACATTAGCCACAGTGACAGTGTACAAACGTCGAGCCATTGGCTTGTGCACAAACTCATTTACACAGTATAATTGCAAACATTTGAATGACTACTTATTACAGACAGTCCCACTTCAGCCTAGTGCAAGGCTGGAAACATTACGTCTCCCTTTTACCACCTCCAGGTGCTCAGATGGAGAGAAAAATCTGTAAGGCCTCCATGAAGAACACCCCATAAAAGTTAATAATGGAATAAAATTTGTCACTATTCTGTGATGTGACTGTGCCACAAAAACATTGATGGTTTGATTTCTGGGACTATATGAGGGATAAGAAGATTTTCTGAGACTACAAAGCCCATTCAATTCAAATCCAAACTAATCCAAGTCTAACTAAATTACTGCTGTTCATTTGTTCAATAGTGAATATTTGTTCGATTTATCACTTGTTCATTTCACTGCGGCGTCACTTTCAGCCACTGACTTATTACAGCACAGATTGAGGAATTGATTGAATCGTCATCTCTCGGAAACAAAATCATAATTTTAAGGGCACAAATCAGCACAAACAAATGGCCTACTGTAAGTTTTATTTAATTTATTTTATATCGGAGACCAACTTCACACAGTAATGGGCTCTAATATGGGCGCTGTGGGAGAGGCTGGGAAACATTTGATTTGCTCTTACTGCTTTAAAGAAAAATGTCACAATCATTCTGATCTTCTAACCTTAACCTCATTATCAATCATTTGCCATCTAACACGTTTATTACCTCCTTACGGTAATATCACAAATGTTACATTTACATTACCAACATTACCGTCTATTTCTACTATAAGTGTTGTTTGCATACTTACTAAAGGTTTGACGTCAGAGGGGGAGGGGGCAAAAAATCAAGATCCACGTGTGTTAAAGAGCTTTCCACTTAATGCAATGCATAACGCAACGTAGAAAAGGTTTGCTTTAGTGTTGCAGCTAATCTATCACTGCAACACAGAATGACTATAAATAATTATCTCTATAAGTAGGAAGAATGTTGAGTAACTGGCGATAAAGACTGTTTGTTTAAGGGCTACTTTTATCCAAATACACTTAACGGGGAATAACCGTCATTGAATTAGGATTTTCTCACTGTAGCTTTATCACACAGATGCACCTGACGACTGAGAACAGTGCAGAAATTGAAAGGGAGACAGAAGCACAGAAAGATTCAGAAACTGGGAGGAATGCATACATATTAACTCCTTATATGTACCCCAGGTTAGTATTCCATTATTCAACTTAAGACATTTCATCCAAACCCTGCTGTGGATTATTCCTTATGAGAGTGAGCTGTGGAAGTCTGGAGCTGCCAACAAGTCATCCGAGTTGAAGGCAGCAGGCATCAAGTGGTTTGCGCACTTTTCAAATCAAATCAGCATTTTCAAGTATCCCTGTGTACTTTTTTTTTCAAGCAGCAGGACAGAATGAGAAACTCTGACCCCAGTTTAGCTTGCTAGCTGTGAAAGGTGAGGCACTGGAAAGTAATTACCATTTTATGCCAGCCACGATGCCAGCAAGACAGAGAGCAAAATGGAGCTTGGCCTGTCTGTTCATTATTCAGCGCAGGAACAGAGAGTTAACTACTCTGCATGCATTCTTAGTCAAGGTAAAATTCCAGCTAGATTACCCTTCATTGTTGATACCATGTGTTATCACACAATCATACTGAATAGAAAGGAAGATTTTTCTTGGTTTTAAAGGTATAAGACACTACGTGAAGCAGTTTTAGATTTAAAACAGAATATGCATGCAAGGACATATATTTACCAGCTGAAGGGGGAGTACAGCTCCAAGAGCTTTGCTTACTTTCCTTAAAGCCACTGTGGTCACAGTGATTATTTAAGAGCAAACCACTGACATTCTGAATCATAGCTGAGTTTTATGACCAGTTATGTCACTGCCACATTATCATATGGTACAGGGGTTTTCACTTTTTTGCATCAGGGACCTCTTTAAATGTAAAATAAATTTAACTGACCCCCCTCATTATATATTTATGTATAATAATAGAAATATAACATTTATATGGAATAGTAATTGGTAGATCCTGTTTCTCACATAACCTATTCAAGGACCTGTTATTAGCCAACAATCTGGCCATTGGGAAAGTTTTATTCCTAGATTACTAGCGGCATTATTGTATGTTTCCGACGAGTCTACACATTGTGATTAGTGACCCATCATTTAGAACAAACTGATTAACATTTATCCTCATTTGAATGGTCCCCTAGAGATTTTAGCATTGACACTCAACAACCTGTCAACAACTTACTACACCATAGAAAACATTCTAAAACCAACAAAGCCAAATAGTTATTAGCTACTAAGCCAAGACTCAAGGAGGAAAATAAATTGCCAATAGTTCCACCTAGCCTACTACATCATTGACAGTTTCTCAAGCGTCTCAGAATTCATCTATAGGGAACCATCCAAATGTATTTTTCCCCTAGTTGGGGTTCGGTCATTACCATTATCATTGCTATAGTTCATCAGCATGCCACAAAAGACAGTCAAGAGCTTCCCGGTGGCCGGGTCAGTGTTATGGGCCAGAGCCTTAATGTGCTCTGCTACTATCTGAGCAGCGCCCGCTTCGTGAACTGCACTTCTGCCCTCATCTGCAAAACAAAGAGGTCACGTAAAAATAAACAGGACAACAAAAGGATACAAAAAGACAACAACCTGCAAATCATAAATGACAGCAAAAGGAGGCATTAACGCAACTTAAATTACATATGACGGGATAGGGATATTAAAAAAATAAGTGCAGGTAATTATAAGAACAGGTGAACTGTTGATAAGGTTCGAATAAAAAAATGAAAGAAAATATAGTCAAACACAAAACTGCAATACAAGCTATAGAACACTCAGTTCTTTTTCACTGATAGTGTTTTGTTTTGGTGTCTCTCAATTTCTCCAGGGTGTCAGGCTAGTCATGTTGTCATGACCTGATGAAGTGAGAAACCAGCAAGAACTCATTTTAAACAAGAGAATCACTCCAGACGATTCTGCAAGACAAAACCTGCAACAAATAATAATGGACTACTAGTAGACCTTTTCTACATTATACAAACAGGCCTCTTCAGTCCTCTCGTCTGCTCTACTGGAGTATATACTGCCAGTGAAAATCATATCAGATAGAATGTCACTAGCCCAACCCCACTTTCTGCACTTCTCTCTTCATTCCCACCCCTCCATTCAACTCAATAACTCCCCTCCTCCCTTCACATCTCTCCTCCACTCCGTTACAGGAAGGAAACATCTTTTTCTCTCCCCCCAGCAAATTACAGGCCATCACTCAAAGCCGCAGCTGCAGAGCCGACAGCAATGCAGGTCACAAACACTGGGGATGAAGCTAAAGGGAAAGATTAAATGCACTGAGGATTTCTGATACCCAGACTCAATGAATAATATTCACAAAAGATTTTGAGCTTCAGCGGTCTGATTATTATACCTTGACAATAAACCTAGAGGAATCACTAATTTTCAGGCAGTTTCGATTGGATATTGAACCATTTTGTCGGTTCCAAAGTATACATATACAGGTGCTGGTCATATAATTAGAATATCATCAAAAAGTTGATT
>CM074948.1:14208836-14241674 GCA_037577455.1 Pangasius macronema | reverse complement strand
CTTTCTTCCTGTCACCCTGATCACTTCTGCTGTAGTTTCCCAGTCATCTGGCAGCACTACCTGACCACCCAGAGCCTAGGTTGGCCAAGGGTAACTCTTAATGTGATGCCACCACTACCATGTTTTACTGTGTGGATGGTGTAAAATGCTAAGCTTTTAGGTGAATATCTTTTGTAAAATCTTAAAGACCTGATAGGTGATAGCTTCCCATTTCACAGTGACATGTCTAAGTCACATGACTTTTGTGTAACAAATCAGAACAATTCATGTGTCTCTCCACCCAGGCATTTGTGTACACACACACACACACACACACACACAAAATCATCACATACATTACACTGAACCACCATATATTTCTTTCCTCCATTATGATTTCTCTCCATCCCTCTTTTCTTTTTTTGTCTTTCTGTCTCCTCCTCTGTCTGGCCATGCTTCTCTCTTGCTCTCTTTCTGTTTGTGTGTTTGTGTGTGTTACTGTCTCTTAGGCTCTCTTTCTATCTCTGTCTCTTGGACTTTGACTCTCTGTTTCTATGTCTGTCTCTATGTCTGTCTCTGTGTTTCTAGTTCTCTATTTCTGTCTATCCTTTTCTATCTCTCTCTGCTCCTCTGGGCCTCTGGCTTTTTTGGTCTTTCTGTCTGTTTGCGTCTGTCTCTCTCTCATTGACCTTCTATCTCTCCATGACTAGAATTACACAAGTAAGGAATAAAACCTGATGCGGCATGTTGTTAATGAGTGACAGGGTGGTATGGTGCAGCCCAAGGTAAAGTTGATTATTTTCCAATAACACCGTGTCCTGTTGGGTTTTATTCTTCTTGCATATACAATTTTCCAATGATTATTGGAAAATACAATTTCTCATTTATGAATGAATCTTACCATTTGTGGTTACATTTAGTGTTGTGGAATGTCTGCACAGCGTTACTTCACGTTATCACTTACGTTATAACAGCTCTAAACACAGCCTTCTTTTTTTGTCTTTCTCTTGAAGTTAATAAGATGAAGAAAAAAAAAAAACCCTTGTCATTTCAAACCAGAAAGCTGAAAAACTGGTGGAAAACTGAACTATAAAGCATTGACACTGGAGACTCCTTCCATAAATGTCAAATCAACATAACCATACAGAAAACCTCACCATATCAATGATTATATATTTAAAAAAAAATTATGTTTGTTAATTCATTCATTATCATTCTTAGATTATATGGAGGTTATATAATGAGGGTATTACTGGATAGTTCAAATGTTTAAATTCAAGTGTCACACTGCCTTTCGGCATGAAATAGAAAAAGTAAAAAAATAGAAAAGTGCTTTTAAATGTAATCAGAATGCATTAGTGAGAGATATGTGTATTTCCACATACGGGGTTGTTTATCACAGGTTTTATTAAAGTATCTGTAATAATTGCTGATAATATTGCTTTTTAAAAACCTGCATCTAATAATTTGGCCACATGGTGGAGCTGAATAGTTTTTTTTTAACTGTATTTCTGAAAGTCAAACTGAAAGATATAAAATCCCTGCAGCCCAAACCCCTAATAAAGAATGTGATGATAGGTCACTTATGAATTTTGAAGAGCTGACTAAGTTTAGGAGGCACTTCAACTGCAGTGTCCACTGGGAGTTTATTAAATGAGCTGTGATGGACATGTAAGGCTTTAAAAGCACACCGGGTCACATGTCTGTGGTTAATGAAAGATAGTCTGCCTTCCTGATAGCTGTTTGCACTTTTGAGTAAACTTTATTGCAGTAATCTGGAACAGAGGCAAGAACTTGAAGCTCAAGATCACATTCCAATGGCCAAACGTGGTCGAAGAAAAAAAATTCTCTACTGTGAGTACACCAATCACATGATATGTCACATGATTATACATTTTTTACCATCATCCCATTTATTTGCAACAGCTCAGGTGTTGATTGGTTGCCTCCAAGACTGAAATATATGGTGTTAAATCTTATGCTACGTTCAACTTAACTAGGGAGTAGGAATGTTTTTCATTTTCAAGCTTGAATTACAAAGTGGGAAAAACATGGATGCATCCATGGAAGCATGTGTTTTGTTAGCAACAAGCTAGCCAGCTAGAATTCATGAAACACAAACTATATGGTTAATGTTGTAGATTTAACCAAACTATTGTGTCTATGTTGAATGATCTAAAGTAAGTACTACTGGAAATGCTTCTAAATTCATATTTTGTTTACTGTTAACAGTGTGAGCAGCCATGTTGACATGGAGTCATATTCTAAATGGAGTCATATGCGGATTGAGAAGACCTTCTTGGCCATCTGAGTAGGAATTCTGAGTCAAAGGGGGTTTTTCTTTGGTTTTTCCTGGGCTACGTCTACATTAATCCGTATTGATCTGAGAACTGCATTTTCATTTTAAAATGCTCTCCATCTACACTGGCATTTTCAAATGTTTTCCAAAAATTGCTTGTCCACACTGAAACGCCTGAAAATGCTTACATCTTTATACTGCACATGCGTAAAAACATCAGAAGCTTTGGTCCGCGTCATTTCCGTCATTAGTCAAGTCAAGTCAAGTCAAGAGGCTTTTATTGTCATTTCAACTATATAGCTGACGCAGTACACAGTGAAATGAGACAACGTTTCTCCAGAACCTTGGTGCTACATAAAACAACAATCACCTTGTCCCCAATGGTCTAGGGGATGTGTGGGGAATAACACTTATGGTGATTAATAATAATAGGTGTGTGTGTAGTCACTGACCAGAACCAAGTATTGCGAGTACCAAGTGATTTATTTATCTATATACAAGTGAAAACGTGTGTACCAAGTGACAGTGGAGATATTTACAAAGTATTTACAAATCACGTAACAAAAATCAAGGGGAAAAGGGACGCGAGCGGCACCAAAGCAAAGAAAAGAACAAAACACAACAAGTCTAACTATTTTCACAGCCCTCTAACCTAACTATAACAAAAGATGGAAAGAAAAGTCTTCGCGTCCAAGACGCCCTAACTAACCTACTCTATCCTACCAAAAACCAAAAGTACAGAGGGTGATCCCGCTCCTAACCTAATGAGGCTAAACAGAAAACCCGGAAATCCTACATGTGGCACTATGTATGTCACGTGACACACTTACCTGTCCACTCCCCCCCCCCCCCCCAAAAACTAACCACGTTTAACATACAGAAAACAGACAGGTGACTAAACACAACGGGGAAAACACGAACCAAACGACATACAAGAACACCACATACAATAAAGCAGCGAATGGCACACAGACACAGAAACAGAGAAACAGAGTCTTTAACATACACCGGGAACAGAATCTTCTGAATGGATAGTGGTGGGTTTTAAATAGGCGGGGTCAGAAGACGATTGGTCGTCACGGCAGGTGACATCAGCAGGGTTAATCAAGATGGACAGGTCCGTTAACCAATGAAGCAGTGCTGCAGAGAGAGAGACAAGAGAGAGGCGGGCGAGAGAAAAGGGGAGAGAACAAAACACAAAAACACACAAACACCCCAGGACGTAACAATCACGTACTGTGACAGTATCTACTGCATCCAATTCAGCCATTGATACAGTTTGCACTGAGCAGTATATGTGTGTAGTTTGAATACAATGCAAACATACTACAGCCGCCATGTTGGCATTGTCATGTGACCTATGATGCCATAGTAACCACAAAAACTTAAAGAGCCCACCAGATTACAGCAACTGTTTTTTCTTGTTTAAACATTCAGCAAGTTAACAACTTGCGCAAGTATTGTTAAACAACTATGGTTTAACCACAAGGACCAAGGAACAACGTTTAATACCTATAGCACTTGCACGATAACTGACACGCTGCCTTCCGCCATTTTTGATTCTGACAGCTCTACAGCACCAGTAAATCAGTAGGTCATCTGGGTATTTCTTGTCTACTCTTCTATGAATCCTGAGAATTCAGAATTCTGGTTTGATCCCTGTTCTGGTTTTCTTGTTTTGATTCTTGCCTTGCCTTATATATGTTGTTTGCTGATCGCCTGACCATTGCCTGTGGCCTGTTCCTGGATTTTGCCCTACATTTTTGTTGCAAGATTTAATAAAGCTAGTTTTTTATTTGTTTATTTTTATTTTTTATGACATGCTGTTATTTATTTTAGGGACTAAAGCATGTCAGGGAGGTCAAGCACAGGGAAAGGTGCTCTAATGTTTCACAGTTTTTTTTTCATCAGATAAATAGAGGCTGATAAAGGTGACAAGAGCAGAGGTGCACATCAAATCTTTTATTGTTGAGCACAACCTGTCTTTCCAGGTGCTTTTTAGGAAAATGTTTCCTAACTCTATATTACCTAAACACTATGCTTGCTCATCAACCAAGACAGCAGCCATAGTCAGCATGGCACTGGAGCCTGACTACTCATTTGTACAAATACATCTGTACCAAAAAGGTAATCCAGTATTATGGTAGATAAAAGCAAGGAGAAGGAGTTTGCCATACTAATGAGGCACTAGAATGAAGCTCAAGACAGTCACAGTTGGATTTGTAGACCTGCAAGTGTGTAACAATGCAAAAGCTGAAAACATATTCAACTGCACTGCATCAGTGGCATGAGAAAGGACTTGGTGATGATTGGCAGAAACAACCCTGTTATCAGGATTGAAAGCACAGGTGCCTCATATTTACAGTGTTAGCTGTCCAAGCTGCCTAGTTTGCCAAAACTTCTGAGCCAAAACTGAAGCTCTCAGTGCCACCTGAAGAACTGCTTATTGACATCTATTAATACTTTTAGAAAAGTTCTAAATGAAGGGAAGACCTTCAAGAGTTCTGCAATGCTGCTCAGCAGAGAGTACAAAAACATTTATGCAAAGGATTGAAACACTTACTCCACCAATGGCCAGCCTTTCTGTCATATTTTGAGTCAAGAGTGAGAATCAACATTAATGCAACATTCAGAAGAGGCTAAAAGACTCCCAGCTGAAATATACACTTGCTTTCTGTACAATGTACACAAAGTTTTGACAAATTTTTTTACATTTTTCAAAACAAGCCACCTAATCTATACAAGTTCAATGAGTGTGTAGGAGAGCTTCTGCATTACAGAGCAAGCAGATTTATTGACCCAAATGTATAAAGAGAACACATCATTTTGGAGCTAGATATGAGCAACCCACAAATCCACTGCCCAGATGAAAAGCTTTTTATTGGGTATCTGATTAGGAGACAGTTAATAAGCGATGATGCACAAGAGATCTCTCCTCACAAGACACAGCAGTTCTTCAAAGATGCCAGAGCATTCTATGTGAAAAGCTTTCAGAAAATCTTGGAGAAGTTCCCAATGACAGAGCAGATATTGAAAAATAATTCAGTGGTCAACACAGCAAGCCAAGAAGAGGTGAGACCAGAGTAGATTGTGACTATGGCCAAACAATTTTCCAAATAAAATGAAGGAACAGCTCCATATGGAAGTCTTGGACTACTTGTCAACTAACTTTATGGGACTTGTCCCAAACTAAAAAAGTTGACCAGGTGATAAATTCTAGGGAAGATGTCCAAATTAAACTCCATAAGCACAGGGCAGTTGAGGTTCAAAGAGTTCACAGTGATGAATTCAAATATTTACAATATATTTTTTGTGACTCCATTTATTTCTGTAAAGCTGCTTTGTGACAATGTCCATTGTTAAAAGCACTATACAAATAAAACTGAATTGAATTGAATTGAATTCTACCAGTTCATGAAGCTGTTTTTGGTGCTACAAAATTCTTATTGTGATGTAGAAAGGTCATTTAGCATAGTGCACAACAAACAGAATTCAGAAGTCAGTTAGCTCACAAAACTTTTGTTAATCTGATGTCTTGCAAAATCAACAAATTCATTGATACGGACTGCGTAACTGTGACTGAGTATTGTGGCAAATTGCTGAAATCACCCAAGGAAGCCACATCACTGTACAAGGATTTTTTGCAAAACAAATAGCTCCAGTTTTACACACACACACACACACTATGTAGAATGCATACTGTATAGAATGTATACACCAATCAGCCATAACACTATGACCACTGACAGGTGAAGTGAGTAATATTGATTATCTCGTTACAATAGCACCTGTCAACGGTTGAGATATATTAGGCAGCAAGTGACCAGTTGGTTCTTGAAGTTGATGTGTTGGAAACAGGAAAAATGGGCAAGCATAAGGATTAGAGAGACTTTGACAACGGCCAAAATTATGATGGCTAGATGACTGGATGATCAGAGCATCTTTAAAACGGCAGGCCTTGTGGGGTGTTCCCAGTATGCAGTGGTCCTACCAAAAGTGGTCCAAGGAAGGACAACCTGTGAACTAGCGACAAGGTCATGGGCGCCCAAAGCTCAGTAATGCGTGTGGGGAGTGAAGGCTAGTCCATCTGGTCTGATCCCACAGAAGAGCCATTGTAGCATAAATTGCTGAAAAATTAAAGCTGGCTATAATAGAACACTGCCAAAAGTGCCTACAATGGACAGGCGAGCATCAGAACTGTACCACAGAGCAATGGAAGAAGGTGGCCTGGTCCGACAAATCACATTGTTCACCTGGGGAAGAGATGGCACCAGCATGCACTATGGGAAGAACGCAAGCTGGCGGAGGCAGTGTGATGCTCTGGGCAATGTTATGCTGGGAAACTTTGGGTTCTGGCATTCATGTGGATGCTATGTTGACACATACCACCTACCTAAACATTGTTGCAGGCCAGGTACACCCCTTCATGGCATGCACCCTGCCACACAGGAATGGTTCGAGGAACATGACAAAGAGTTCAAGGTGTTGACTTGGCCTCCAAATTCCCCAGATCTCAATCCAATCGAACATCTGTGGGCTGTGCTGGCCATAAAGTCTGATCCATGAAGGCCCCACCTCACAACTTACAGGAATTAAAGGATCTGCTGTTAATGTCTTTGTGCCAAATACCAGAGCACACCTTCAGGGATATAGTGGAGTCCATGCCTCAACGGTTCAGGGCTGTTTTGGCAAGAAAAAGGGGACCAACACAATATTAGGCAGGTGGTCATAATGTTATGGCTGATCGGTGTATAATGGTGAGAGAGACAGTCTTTAAATAGATTTGTTCTTCATAAAATGTCATTGATCCATTAAAAGGTCAAGGGGCCAGGGATGGGTCACGATGAGGCAACCTCCATGAAATCAGTTTGTCTTAGGTGGGATGTCTGCAGTCATTCAATTTCAATGTAATTCAATTTTATTTGCATAACATTTTTAACAATGGATATTGTCACAAAGCCACTTTACAGAAATATTTAAATTCTGGATATACATATTAAGATTTACAAATTTATCACTAATGAGCAAGCCAGAGGCGAAGGTGGCAAGGAAAAACTCCCTGAGATGACATGAAAAAGAAACCCTGAAGGGACTCAAAAGGGAACCCATCCTCATCTGGGTGACACTGGATAGTGCGATTATAAAAAAAAAATCCCTTCTTTATCTATATAGTCAAACAGTGCAATTATGTAACCGGTTACTTGTCAGCTTTATGTTGGAGTTAAATGGGGGCACTGAATATTTTGTATGCTCATTGTCACATAATGGTTAAAGACAATGTACATTGTGTGCAAGCAGAGACTCCTGCAATACTAGCTATGACAGCATAACTAAAAGGGAAAGCCAAAAGGTAAGACAAGAAATGAGGGTGCCCTGACACAAAGTAGCCAACCATTGTCAACAAACCTGAGTGAACACATGAGAGTGGGGGGGGGGGGGGGGGGTTGGTTCACCAAAACATGCTATGCCTGTGAACCCTCCAGAACTGTGCCTTTACCTAAGAAAAAAACTACTAACAAAAGGCTTGCCTAAACATGTTTTCATCTAGACTTAACACTCCGAGCCTAGCGAGTCCTGAACACTAATTGGAAGGATGTTCCATAACTGTGGGGCTTTTTAACAGAAAGCTCTGCCCTCTGCTGTAGCCTTCACTAGGTACCAAAATAGAGCCTGCACCGTTTGATGGTGTGGCAGATCATAAACTACCAGAAGTTTGCTCAGGTTTGCTCAGAAGTTTGCTCAGTGTGAGACCAATATTGGTCAATAGTAGTATTTTATAATCAATGCAAAATTTGACTGGGAGTCAATGCATTATGGATAATATAGGAGTGATGTGGTGGGGTCTGGCTGCTGCATTCTGGACTAACTGTAGCTTGTTTATGCACCTACTGGAACATCCAAACAGCAATAATAAAAACCAACAAAAACATGAATTAGATTTTCTTTATCACGTAGTGGCATATTTCTTATCTTAGCAATATTTCTGAGATGAAAGAAGGCTATACTAATAATATTATCTGCATGAACTTCAAATGAAAGACTGGAGTCAGTAATCATACCAAGGTTTTTTACTGTGCAACATGATGTAACTGAAAGGCCACCCAGAATTGCTATGTAATCAGAAGGCAGAAAGCTTACTTCTAGCTGCACTTCTGTCTTTTTAATTAAGTAGAAGGAAGCTAATAAGCATCCAGTGTCTAATGTCCTTTACACATTCCTCAAATTTTTAAGCTGGTGTCTATACTCTGGCATTTCTGAAACATACAACTGTGTGTTATCAAGTTCAAGTGGCTTTATTGTCATTTCAACCATGGACAGCTGATACAGTACACAGTGAAACAAAACAATGTTGCTCTGCACTGTAAAAATGTCCGTGAAAATTACAGTGAATAAATGTGAAATGGCAACAGGAATAAACCGTAAAGCCAGAAGCAGCTTATGGTTGTAGAATAAGCATTGAATTACCATAAATTTAAAAACTGTCAAAAATGTTATTTTTAATTCTTTCAATGGTATTAGATTGTAATATTAAAAAAAGCATATTACTGTATAATTACTTTAGGCATCAGACATTCGACAGATCAAAAAACAGCAGCTACACACAATAATGTACGTTTAAACTAACAAGGTGCAAAGTGTTCTGATAAGGTGCCTTTAGTCTGTCTACCTTGTGGTAACCTTTATGACTTGGTGCACTAGTGCAGTGATTACAAATTCAAGTGACCTTAGATTTAGCTTTGTTTTAGATTCCTGAGAAATACTAGCCCAATTCATAGAATTTGTTATCTATCTTTTATAATTTCTCTCTCTCTCTCTTTTTTAAATTTATTTTCTGTATTATTACCATATTCAGGCCTTAATCAAATGCAGTCTCTAGGCCTAATACTCCTGAACCATACCCTAGCCCAGCAGGTGGCGGCCAACCCTAAAAAAAAAAAAGAGAGAGAAGAAGAAAACGACGAAGAAGGACTTTCCCGCGTCTAAATTGAGCATTAAGAGCCAAGCAGCTAGTCCCTCGTCAGCGACAGCGCGGTCAATATTCGCCATATTGCCTACGTGTGAGTATTTGTTTTAATGAGGTATCGTTTTCACCAACCCTCGGTCAGTCTGTATGTTTTATGTTAGTAGGGAGGGATTTCAATTTTGTTGATGACCGAATTGGAGTAAGGCCAGACATTAGCCCGGGCATGTCCATGCAAACTGTGAGGCGGCAAAAAGTTTCTCACAGAGCTTCAATGTCGCGATAGCTAGGCTAGTCAGGCACACTTTGTGCAGACTTCATTCATAATTAAAATCGGTAGCAGATAGAATTCCTCTGTGCATTTCTTTCTGTTGAGGTTATGTTGTCATTTGGTTTATATTGGGCTGCTTGCAGTGTGAAATTGTATTAGTTGCAAAGCAGCCCTACGTGTGAAATTCGTTTGAAATTTGCTTCAGTAGTGTTTAGTTTTCACACGCTCTCGCCAAGTCCATATGCATGCATGTCGTCTCGTCAGTTAGGATTTGAATATTGAAGAGGCACAACTGTCCAGTAAGGCCAGGCATTTACTTTGTACATTTCGTTCATGATTAAACATTTGTATATAGAATTCCTTTGTATTAGTGTGTATTCCAGTTATCCCATTGTTTTGCATAATGAATGTTGAAGCTCAGTGGGTGCTAAAGAAAAGTCTTTACAGTTTTATGTTTGGTACTTCGACTAGCTAGACATGTGGCCGTGTAATTTCTGTGGAAAGTCATTGAAAACACTGAGGGGTTATGTTCTTCATTGCAAACTTCATAGAAATGAACCGCATTGTTTGTTTAAGTGTTATGGCTCTGGTTGCAGCAAGACATTTTTCCGGTATGGTGCATTTAAAACACACTTCTACCGCAAACACAATGTGCCTGAAGTTGATGTTAATGTTGGCGCTGTCGTTGGTGCTTACAGGTGCCCAGTTGCCTTGTGCAACTATCACAGCCAAACCATCAAGGACCTTTTGGGTCATCTCAAGAAACATATAGAGGAAGGACTTGAAGTATGCTGTCCGGTGGATGTTCAAGTGTTTTCAAGATTAAGTCTTCATTTACATCTCACATTTCACGGAAACACAGAGATATTACAGAGGATGAGGATATGGATACATCAGGAGATTTTAGTGATCTGTATTTGAGAAACGTGAGTTTGTTTTATTTGAAATTGCAGGGAAAGTTTCTGCTTCCTGCTTCAACCATTCAAAGTATTGTTGAGGAGATGGTTAACATTCACGAGTTAGGCCAGACATATACTTTGAGCAGACTTCGTTCATTATTACAAAATGACACATCACTCTCAGATGATGACATAACTAAAGTTTGTGATTCTGTCAAAGAGTCTGATCTCTTTACTAAATGCCACACAGGGCCAATGAGGACTGTATACTCAAGAACTGAGACTTTCAAAAAAATGTTTCATTATGTGGAACCAAAGAAGTTGCTCTTAGGAAGAGATGAAAATGGAAAAGACCAATTTGCTTACTATGTCCCCATCAAAGACACTCTGAAATGTTTGCTACAATCTAAGCTTTGGCAAGATAAAACTGCCCATATGACAGAACAGTCAACAGAGACAGGGGTTCTGAGTGACATTAGTGATGGTCACTTATTTAAACAGAGCGAGTTTTTCAAGCAAAATCCATCCAGTTTAAGACTTGTGCTCTACCAGGATGCGTTTGAAGTCGCCAATCCCCTTGGTTCCGCAAAGGCTAAACATAAAGTGCTTGCTGTTTATGTGTCCGTTGCCAATTTACCACCACATGTGAGGTCTGACACTGACCATATGTCACTTGTGCTATTATGCAGAGAGAAGGACTTCAAAACATTTGGGCATTCAAAGGTTTTCAGTGAATTGGTGAGTGACCTGAAGGAATTGGAGGAGACTGGAATATTGACATCAAATGGAACTGTACGTGGAACCTTGTATTGCATTGCTGGTGACAATTTGGGGTCCCATTGTATCGGTGGCTTGTCAGAAAATTTCAGTTCGTTGCAGTACTTTTGTCGGTATTGCTTAGTAACCCGAAATGAATTTCAGAGTGACAATCCGAATGTATGTGGGCCATTGCGCACAACTGACAAGTACAATTCCGCTCTTGAGCGTCTTCAAAATGAAGATGCTCCTGAAGGAGTGAAGTTTGATTCAGTCTTCAATTCTTTACACCACTTCCATGTTTGTCAGCCAGGACTGCCGCATGACATCTTTGAAGGCATTTTGGCTTATGACATAGCACTTTATCTGAAATATTTCATAAAGCAAAAAAAATGGTTCTCTTATTCTACTCTCAATCGACGCATTTGTCAGTTTAAATACTGTTTGTCTGATGCTTCTACAAAGCCATGCAGAGTCAAACCTCTTGCAAAAAAGCTGTCAGGACAGGCCATACAGAATTGGAATTTTCTGAGGCTGTTGCCTCTTATAATTGGTGACAGAGTGAAAGACACAGCTGAGGATGTTTGGCAGTTGACTCTGCAGCTGAAGGACATTGTGGACATGGTCTGTGCTCAGAAAATATCTGTCTCACAGGTTGCATTTCTTGACGTTCTCATTCAAGAGTATTTGGAGTCAAGAAAATCTCTCTTTCCAAACACAACACTGAAACCAAAGCATCACTATTTACGCCATTATCCAGCACTTATTCTGAAATTTGGGCCCTTGATTAGACTTTGGACGATGAGATTTGAGAGTAAGCATAGCTATTTTAAGACATGTGCAAGGAATCTGAAGAATTTCAAAAACCTCTGCTTGACTCTCTCTCAAAGACATCAAATGTTGCAGGCTTATCTTACAGCGGACTCCCTTGGCCAGGCTGTTCTGCAGGTTAAAGAAAGTTCTCCATTCTATGTAGCACTTTATAGTGGAGTAATCCAAGATGCTGTCAGGGAGTTCGGCTTTACTGAGACAGACACAAAGGTTGCAGTTGAGATGTCCTACAAGGGTACATTATACAAAAAAGGACAGTTCCTTGTGACCGGAAAAGATTATGTGAACTTTGTTGAACTTGGGCTTATTTTGTTAAAAAATGACACAATTTATTTTGTAGTGTCAAAATACAACACAGTGTTCCTACCTCATTTCCACATGTACTCAGTAAAGAAAGAAAATGACGAGATGTGCTGTCTTAACATTTACGACTTGGCTGATTTCTATCCATTACCTTCTTACTGGAAAGATGGATACCAATTGGTTCCATTGAAACATGGTGTGTTGGCACAGTAGGCCTTATTGAAACTTGAACTATTTACTAAAACTGAAACTTAACCATTTACTCCCCTTAGAAATGGACGACCCAGACATCAGAAGTTCCATTGCAAGTGTTCTACCAGACCTCCCTGCATCCATCCTGAATATTGTGGAGGAGACACTTCAGTCTCTGGGAGTGCAGACCTCTGACGATTTCCAGTTCGTCCAAGAGGCTGATCTCTTGTGTGTTTTACGGCCAATACAAGCAAGAAAACTTGTAGCTTCTTGGAAGCAAACCTGTAAGTGCAACTTTATCGAAATCCCTTTACATAACCAAAGATTTCAGTGTGGTTGTTTGATACAGTGTAATATCATGTGTGTGTATATAGTTAATAGCCAATTAAAGTGACTCTACTCTATTGTAAGACTTGGTTGTCAGTGTCCTGACAGCAGCTGTTTCTGGGATACAGCAGTCTTCCGTGTAGTTTTTTTGTAGTGCATAGTTGAAAGAAAAATGTGTGTGAACTCTGAGATTACTTGGATTTCTCTGCTTAAGTTGGGACACAGCCTTGTGTTAGGCTATTTTGTTGTGATGGAGAATTGTGATGGGGAATGTGTTCTAACTCCTCTGTAATGTTCTTGGGGAATTAGAGGAATGGAGAAGTTTGAGGGTAAAACATTTGTCATGAAATCGGCATCCAAGTTCACTTACTGGCTTTTCTTAAATTATATTTCTTTCTCCTATGAAAACAGTTAACATTTTGTCTCCCCTTGATCTGCATGGTGTCTTAATTGCAATTCTCAGATGCTTGCCTTGACGCCAAGTAAAATGTGCCTCATTAGTATTCAACTCCTATCCATACACTAAATGAGATATTGACATTGCGTTGAGATAATGCGGAAATTCACATCTGTTCTGAACTTGCGCCCTTCTTTGGCCTTCAGATTTCTCCATCCAAATAGGGTTTTCCAGTGTTCACACGTGTGCGATTTCCTCTTTTGCTTCTCAGTTTTCTGCCGCCTTCATCATTTTCATTGGTTCTGCATGATGATGATAATGCTTTCCCCTTCGCCCCTCCCTTAATGCGATGAATGATGACCGCTGACTTTTCCCCGGCAGATACAAGCATTTTCATGTTTTTGTTATCCATTTCTACTAGCTTTACATGAAAAGACAGAGGCGACAAAAATACTGCTTTGTGTTTTTTTGTGATGAATGTCAGAGTTCTAATTTCAAGATAATGTTTTTGAGGCGACATTAAGACAACCCAAAAGGTGTCATCTAATGTTGTTGAAAGTAATGTAATGAGGAATGGAAAATGGTTCTCTAAGGTGATATTTTCTGGCTGTAGTGCAAGAAAAGCCTGTAAATGGAATTGGCTGACGATTTATAATTTTCTATGTGACCTTGATCTGCATCATGTTTCATGTATTGCACATGTCAGATGCTTTCCTTTGACACTACAACAGAGCAATCGGATACGAGTTGAAATCTGGTGGCACACATTTTACTTGGTCATACATCTTAAGTTTTTTAAACGGTATATTCCGTGGAAAACTGATAACGATTCTATGCAGAATATACTTGCTTATTGTGACTTAAGGCCTTCGCACAACATTGCTATTGAATACCAAATGAAAATGAAGCAATCCATTGTTCTTGTTTTACAGCTCAGGGCCCTGGAACCCACAGCCAGCCAGATGTTAACCATTCAACTTCATCTCCTCTCACCTCTCCTACCTCCACTCACTCCTCCGTGTCACCTTGTCCATCACCCAGCCACCTGGTTAATGCCAAGTGGGTTGACCGCTTTGGAATTCCTACTGAAAGATTTCCTGAAGCTCTGATGCAATGTCTGGAGAGAGGCAAGAGGCCCGTTTAAGTTTAAGGCGAGAAATGATCAGAATCGTTGTAACAGAGATGATGAAGGTGTGTCCATCTCCTACGATGCGTGCTTCTAAAGAAATCGCCAAAAAGATAGTTCTCAAGTATCCCCAGTCATTGGAGGATGTCATCGAAGGGGAAGTTGTGGGGGCTGGGTACCATAGCCTTGTCAAACAGCTTCAAGCCCGCATCGACAACAAGAAGCGTCACGTAACCCCGCGAATACAAAAACGTAAATCGGTTGACACCTCTGACACAGATGAGGTCCCAGCAGTGAAAAAAGCGTCAGTCCAAGACACGTATGGCTGCGTTAAGTGGGATATGAACTTCATGCCAGTCACTGAAACACTTGAGACCCAACGAGAAAAGAAAGAAAAACTGAGGAATCTTTGGGAACAAGGCACGTTCAGCCCAGATGAGGTGAAGGAATTAATGGAATGCACATACTTCTCCCAGCGAAAGGCAGTAAACAATGGAACAGCTCTTCAAATCCTGAGAGAGGAATGGCCTTTTTTGTTCCATGAAATTGGCATTTCTGCCCACTACAAGGAACTAACAGGACTGCCACTGACGGAGACGTTCCTCAAAAGTGTGGAAAAAAAGGGAAAGCAGCTCTTGAATTTTATGGCAACTGTTTGTGCAAACAAGATCAGGTGTGTCTTTGAGACATTAACAAGGCTGAGGTTTCAGAGAGGGCAATTGGAGAGCTGGGCTTTTGAAGATGGGAATATCCCTGTTCTGATTTCTTATAGTGCTCAGGTCAACAGTGTGAACAACGTANCGTTCCTCAAAAGTGTGGAAAAAAAGGGAAAGCAGCTCTTGAATTTTATGGCAACTGTTTGTGCAAACAAGATCAGGCGTGTCTTTGAGACATTAACAAGGCTGAGGTTTCAGAGAGGGCAATTGGAGGGCTGCTCAGAGGACGTGAAGGACCTGCTGCTTCTGCTACTGTCGTACTTCAATGAGGAGGAGACGGCCCTGTTCCAATACACTGAAGAAACGTCCCTGGCAGACGACGTCCAGGTTGACTGCTTGCCATTGTATGTGGTAAGTGTGTTTTCCCCCTTTTCAGAATAATTGCTGCAGCTTTGAACAGACAAACAATACTTGATTTTTAAATCTTTACAGGAACCTCCCTCTACAGTGCAAAAAAATTCATGCTCAGCATTGATGGCAAGATTGTCAACGACAACATCTCTCACTTAGTCGCTGCCATCAATGCAATGTTCGGCAGCTACTACTGTCTGAACATCCACTATCCTGTTGAGTTGAGATCAACGCTGGAGTTCCTTCAGAGGTATGTATGTATGTGTGTGTGTGTGTGTGTGGGGGGGGGGGGTGTAGGCTAAAGGTCAGGACTCTCTGAAGAGCTGGGCTTTTGAAGATGGGAATATCCCTGTTCTGATTTCTTATAGTGCTCAGGTCAACAGTGTGAACAACGTATGTACGTACTTGGGTACGTAAAGTTCTTGAATATCAAGGTAAAGTTTGAGGCTTTACACTTAAAGCCCTGTTTTCAGTTAGTTTAAGAATGAGCCTTACAGTTTTGACACTCCCACTTTCCCATAATTGCTTATTAGGTGCACTGGAACAACAGTTGTAGTGGCACATTTTCAGGAATGGAGTTGATAAATTCAGGCACTTAATACACTGCTCCAAAACAACACAATGCAACTCTAAGTCAGGCATACTTCTGTGATACCAGCCTGTCCAGTTAAGAAGCAACACTCATTGTGAATCCATTTTGCCTAGCGTTGTGCAAATAATACAAGCAATGGGTAGAAGTTAGAGATAATAACCAAAATACGCCCAAAAAATAGTTACTAGTCAGGTAGTGTCACACACCATTTCTCTTTTTTTATCCTTTCTGGACGATTTTTATTTTTGGTCACGTGTGCATTTTGACAGTATCACACCCCTGTAGGTACCATGATGTGTCTATCACCACTTAATTTGCTCAGGTAGTGCTACTCATCCAAGATGGCACATCAATGTGCGCTGTGGCAAGAAGGTTTGCTGTGTCCCCCTGCACAGTGTCCAGAGCATGGAGGAGATGCCAGGAGACATGCCAGTACACCAGGGGACATGGAGGAGGCCATAGGACAGTTTAAAACCCAGCAGCGGGATCGCCATCCCCTTTCTTGTGGCAGGTGGCACAGGAAGAGCACTGCACAATGAGCTTTTCAAGCCACTAATGTGCATGTTGATGCTCAAATGATCAGAAACTGACTTCATGAGGAGAGTATGAGGGCCTCCACACGTGTTGCCTATGCTTACAGAGTGGCACCCTCATACCCTCCTCCTGAAGTCTGTTTCTGATCATTTCAGCAGAAACGTGCACATCAGTGGCCTGCAACGCTCATTTTTGCAGGGCTCTGGCAGTGCTCTTCCTGTGCCANAGGAAGGAGGTGGCGATCCCGCTGCTGGGTTGTAAACCGTCCTATGGCTTCCTCCGATGTACTGGCATCTCCTCCATGCTCTGGACACTATGCTGGGGGACAGAGTAAACCTTGCCACAGCGCATATTGATGTGCCATCTTGGATGAGTAGCAGTAGCTGATCAAATTCAGTGGGTGATAGACACCACCTCATGGTACCTCCAGGGTTGGAACACTGACAAAATGCACTTGTGATCAGCCAAATCAGCCAGAAAGGATGAAAAAAGACAAATGGGCTGTGGACACCACCTGCAGAATAACTCTGTTTTTGGGGCTTGTTTTGGTTATTACCTTTAATTTCTACCTATTGCTTGTTCAATTTGCACAACAGTAGCGGCAAAATGGATTCACAATGAGTGTTGCTTCCTAACTGGACAGGCTGGTATCACAGAAGTATGATTGACCTGGAGTTCCATTGCATTGGTTTGGTGTTCCCTTTATTTGATTCTGCACACTGCACTTTGCCCTTGAACACTTCTGTTGCTTCCCTCTTTGCTGCTTGGTCAAAATAGCAGACTGTAGTGCGCTTAGGGATGTATACAAAATTCACCTTCCTAAATATGTGTTCATTACAGCATACCCTTTCAGTACTTTCCCCAGGTCTTGGTTAAGCACTTTGTTATTGGTTCGCCGTCTTGTTAGTTGCGGTCCCCTTAAAGCGATACTGTACCATTTCATGAAATGAGCTCATTTTACACCTCCCCTTGAGTTAAATGATTGAGATGGACCCATAAGATTCAATGATGTATGCTAGCTTGGAGGTAAAATTTGCACTGACAGACTCTGAGAACGGCTGGAAGTACAGGAGAAAGGTCAGACTCAATTATTTAACTCAGGGGGAGGTGTAAAATGAGCTTATTTCCAGAAATGGTACAGTATCTCTTTAAGGAACCCTGTTGGACATGCCGCTTTTCTGTTGTTGCGTGCATTATCCCTGAGTACAACATGCACTTGCATGAAACGCTTGGCACATCACGCAGCTCCTGCCCCACACAGTGATATACTGTAGCTGGAGTGGATGCTGTCAATGGTCACTCTGTAGAACGTGGTCATGATGGGTGGTGGGGCACTGGCCTGCTTCAGTTTGTGTAGGAAGTAAAAGCACTGCTGGGCTTTCTTGGTCAGTGATGCAGTGTTGTTGGTTCAGGAGAGGTCCTCACTGATGCACACTCCACAGCAGCACCATCAATGGTCAGTGGGAGGTGTTAGGTGTGGCCTCTTTGGAGGCAATCTCCTTTGTCTTGCTGACATTCAACAGGATGTTGTTGTCACTGCACCACGTAGCCAGATGTTCTACCTCTTTCCCGTAGTGAGTCTCATCAGCCTTGGTGATGAGACCCACCAGAGTTGTATTGTCCGCAAACTTCACCAGGTGGTGAAGGCGGACAGTGCCTGTCTGAATGCCGACAATTCTCAGGTCAGATCATTGTCTTTCATCACGAGCGGGGCTGAAAGTGTAAAATACTGACCTCTTTCTTTATCCAAGGTGTTGGAACCCTTGTACACCATGTGTATTTGGGTGTTTCGAAAACAACTAAGATCTCTTTTTTGTTTGTTTACATAGGTGCTTCTTCAACATCAATTCAGAGAGGGGCACAAAGGTTGAGACGAAAAAAAACAAGAAGCAACTGGCGGAAAACCCTAGGGTCCTTACCCTCATCGCTGATCTAGCAGATCACGAGTGGAGAGAGACTAATTAACACTCTGGATACCCACTCCAGCAATGCCATGGCTTCATAGACAGACACACACACACACTCTCTCTCTAGCAGTTATTCTGAAAAGGGAGACAAAATTTGCAGGGTTTTTTTTTTTTTTTGAGAATTATGACACTCAATCACACCCCCAGACCAATATTTCTACTGCTGTTAAATCGTTCTCTAGTTTTCATGAGGGACTGCTGTTGTACATGATGGTCTCTGACCAGGTTTCTCCTCCTGTTTTGGTACCTCTTCTATTTCAGCTGTTAGGGCAAACACAGCTTATCACAAGCTTAAGGTTGTTTTTGTTGTTTTTATATTGGTACAGCTGTATAAAATTCCCACACTGACTAGTTTTATTGTTTGCATTATTTTTGTTCCTGCAGCCTTGATATTCTGGATTGTAAAATATATATATGTATATATATATATATATATATATATATATATATATATAAGAATAAAAAAATTGTGAGTTTTGGAAGATTATTTTGATAAAATTATTTACAGACTTGAGAGGAGAATGAGAGGGTTATGTATGGGGGTTATTCTGCAACGACGGAGACAAACAAACTACTGCATCTTGGAGAAAAAGACTGGCAAACTAATGTCTATCATGTCTACCATTTCGTGGAATGTAAAAAAAAAAAAAAAAGCACACTAAGACTAGTCAATGGCTACCTGGGCTACTGATGTGAAAGAGTGTCCAGGGATATTGGCAGCACTGAAATCCAGGACAGATCCTAAATACAGTTTTGCCTTTTTACTCNNNNTCTCTCTCTCTCTGATATTCTCTCTCTGGATGGGAATAACCCTTAAAAGCAACAGTTATAAACTGTGAATTAAACAGTCATGCTGACGAGCCACACGTTGTTTTCAGCAGGAATAAACCATAAAATAGGGTAATAAATTATGTGGAATGGATAGAAATTCACCTTAAAAACAAAAGGTTTATACTGTGAATTGAACAGTCAAGGCATAAATAAATGTGCTGTTGTTTTAACAGAAATTGACCATAAAATAGGACAATAAATGCTGTTGAATGGATAGTATTTCACTTAAAAAGCAACAGGTTTATATTGTGAATTGTACAGCTATACCGTGAGCCTATATACAATTTCACCATTATTTTAACAGTAGTTCATCTTAATTGGAACATTTTCAAACTGTTGTTTTTACAAGTGTTGATATACCTTACCGTAAAGCCATATACACTGTCACTGTATTTTTTACGGTGAAAAAATGGCAACCACAGCTGCCAGTTTTTCACTGTAAATTTGACAAGATTTTTTTTTTTACAGTGTATAAATGACTCTTGCAATTCGATTCAAATGATTCACATCAAATTAACTCAGAAATAACTCTTGATTCAGCTCAAATNTTTTACAAGTGTTGATATACCTTACCGTAAAGCCATATACACTGTCACTGTATTTTTTACGGTGAAAAAATGGCAACAACCGCTGCCAGTTTTTCACTGTAAATTTGACAAGATTTTTTTTTACAGTGTAGAAAATAGGTGTAGTGATGATGAAGTAATTTTTCAGGATGACAATGCTTCATGCCACAGAGCAAACAGTGGTAAAGCTTTTCTTCAGGAAAGGCATATCAACTCAATGACATTGTCAGCAAACAGTCCAGATCTCAATCCAATTGAAAATTTATGGTCGATATTAAAAAAAAAAAAACGCTCCATCCTGCAAAGCTGATCTGTCAACTGCTATTCGAGAAAGCTGGAACCAGATTGATGGGGNGAGCAACAAATTACTAATTGTGTTTTTTTGTTGATGATTCCATAATTTTTTCCTCAACATTGAGTGATGCCATACCTTTTTCCTCTACTTGATTTGGAAAATGACGTGCTATTAATAAAAAAATTGTTGCTGTATGTTTCACAAAGCCAGAATGTTAAGCTATTGAACAAAACCATTTTTGTGTCATATCCGTGATTTGTGTTTTTTGCTTTAAAGTAAAAAGGCTGGGTGAACATCCTCTAAGTGTGGTGATTCCATCATTTTTGCCAGGGGTTGTAGGTTAGCATTTCTACAGGAACAACTTACACAGGGACTGTATGGAGGACACACCACATAAGGTGCATAGGGTTTGAAATGTGTGTGATTTCACTGATATGGTGAGGTTTTCTGTGTGAAGAAGGGACACTTTTGAATTGTGTTGTTATTTGAAAATAAATCAACCTTAGGGCTACTAATGTGTCACGTTAGTCCACATCCCACCATACTGATGCTGATTATCTTCCTAAAAGTACGGCCTGCCGTGTTTTATTCCTTACGTATCTTAAGAAGGTCAACATTTAAAGTAAAATATAAACATGATATTGATGTTCCCGGCAGAGAAAAGGGAGGGGTCACAAAACTTCAGTTCACGCTGCCTGTTATTCAGCCAAGTCCCATCTGTTGTCAGACTAAGAGGGCTAGTGATGTTTAATGGACAGCGGATGTGACAACACAACAAAATAGGATTGATACAGCTATAAGGCAGAGACGATTTAAAAATACATTTTTGCATTTGCATTTGTTTCGAGATGAAAGTTAAGAAGACTAATCTAGCCATCATGCAAATCTACACCTAAATCTAAGACATGATTGGGGCTACTGCATATTATATCTAACTGTGGCCTTAATAGTGGCTATGAATGCACAATAATAATCACAATAAAAAAAAATTAAAAAAAGATGCTGGCTGTTTTGCCACCCAGACCAACATCATTTACATAAACCATGGCATATTGGGGAAAAGTAGGGTAGGAAAGAGATTGCAGATCAAAGTTGCCTACAAGTAGATATTTCTCTGCTACAAATCACAGATCACTTCATCATGAAACAGGATTAGGAGTCCTCACCGTTTTTGGCCACCTCTGCTATGATGTTGGCTACTTTGGGTGTGCAGGAGTTCTGTGTGGCCAATAAAGAAGGCATCATGGAGAGAACACCCATCTCCTGGATTTTTCCACTGGCTTCCACATCTGGTAATAAAGATTAATTAGGAGGAATTAATCTTATGACAGTGTAATATAGAAATCACAGCACAATCGCATTCATGTAATGTGAAATCTTATTTATACTACCTACTAACATTTTACATAACTCTCATAAAGACCTGCTTCATTTCAACTGTAAAGCCAAGAAATCTGAAAATCAGACCATAATGACTGTGCATATGCTGTGACTAATTAGTGACTAGTATGCAGAAGGGAGAAGGGCCAGTTTCACTCTTCCTTCACTGGCATGCTCCATCATTGTAAGTGCCCTGAGGATCAGTACAGCAGCACCTCTCAAACCACAGAAAGCCTACAGCATTTGGCAATTACATTCAACAGAACAACAAGTCAGTGACAAAAACACTGCTCCCACCTGAATAATATCAGGAGCAGAATATTTGGGGGAGGATGGAAAAAATCTGTCAACCTTCCAGCATACGTTTAAAAAATACTGCCAAATCAGACCATCAGACTGAAGAATGTCCATCTCACACTTTTTCAAATGGCAGTACACAACATCCAAATTGTCGGGTCATCCATAATGTACAAGCAACACACCTTTCATGTCAGTTTTTATCCTAAAATGCTAAACACATGAATGAAGATGAGACTTCACATGAGATGATGAAGATGAGCCTAGTAAGCTTACTGTTATGGGACAAAGCTTTGAGCAGGCAGTCCAGGCAACTCTCCACACTGTCTGACGCACTGTCCGCTGATGAGAGCTTCAGCGTCTTCAGGGCTTCGTTCAGGTTATCTGCTAAGAGAACACAGAGCAGTTAAAAAAAATAAATACTAGCCTCATGAGTCAGTCTTCTAAATGAACACAGCCAAGAACTGCCTAATTTTACAGGAAGAGGCCACTGGACCGACACTGCAATTACTCCCCACTAACTGTTTTAAACAAAACTCTCTAATGCTTTTGGTGATGCGATAAGCTTTTTTTTTTTAGTACAATTCCACTCCAGATGCAGTGAAGAAGTAAATGAGGACACCAAGTTAACATGGGAAAAGTGAACTTGTATGCTTAAGTAAATATCTAATTAAAGGCAAAACATTTTCCCTACCTCATGGCATTAGCATCTCTAACGCTTCCCCAATTCCCATACCGTGTAGGGGTTCTGTCACTATCTACAGATATTTTAGGGAAAATCTGAAAATGTTTTGGCTCATAAACTGTTGTAATAGAGAAAGGAATAAATAACAATAAGATTAGGTTATATTTGATACCTGACCAAGAGCAATTTATTATTTCACAGTTTTATAAGTGGGAAAAGGTTAAGTGTACACAATAAAGTGTACTGAACACCACACTTCTTATGTTAAGTAAAACAGTTTTACATAGAAAACCCAATATTATGTTATTATATTATACTGTATATGAAAAATGCAATGCAGAATACTGTTGCTTCATGGCAAAAATGTGTGTCCTGAATATTTATGATGCATACCGATTAGATCTTTTCCATTTTCTTTAAAGCTACTGGTGTTAATTCTACTGGTCAAAAAGCATTTTGGCTGAAAGGTAGATTTTACTAGAATGAAATGAGTCATTCACACATAAGGCACACCAAAAGGCAAAAATGCTGATACAGCGTACAGAGTACGGCGGTCCCACATTAGCTAGCCTCCAGCCCTAGCTTCACATCTACACAGAAGGTGAGTTCCGAGGGATGTGGTACTAATCACAACTTTTTGAAAATTAATTGGTATCCATCCGTCTAAGACCATTCACCATTTCATGTTATTTTCTGTAAAAAAAAAAAAAAAAAAATTTTTTTAAAAACCTCCACTCCATTTCCATAGCCCTCTATCACTGTAATGCATCAATGTAAACAATGATATGGCTGGAAACACTAAACCGGCTTCCGCCATGAATCATGGGAAAATCTAGACATCAGGAAAAAGGTGGAGAGGTTTTCCTGTTGGAAACTGGTGTACAGAAGTGTGACTGATCTGATTGCAGAGGTGCAAACATTAGGGTTCCACATGATACAATTTTAATTCTTAAGGAAACGATTCTATATTTCATATCACTAATAACGATACAATACGATATTATTTGATTTGGTAGCTTCTGATATGTGACCTGGGGTAGGCCATCAATTTGTGAATGACGATGACAGAGAGAAGAACTATTTTAAAATGATCAGACTAATGGGCAAATTGCCATTTTTTTTACACACTAGTTGTCTGTCCTTTTTCAATAACAATCAATTTAGAATCAGTTATAATTGATAATCATTGATTTGATTGTTGCCTTGATTCCTGAGTCTTAAGCTGAGTAAGACTGGGGAGGGGGAAGGGCGAGGGGAAGGGGGAGGGGGCGTGGGGAAGGGGGGGGGGGGGGGTGGTTTGGGACAAAACACAATCACATATTCAAGCAAGTCCTCTGATTTCACATAGAGATGCACACATATTAAATAAGCTGTTTCAGTCACAGAAACTCTATGACTCACGGAAATAAATATCCCATAAAGATATTTCTAGAACATTGCAATATTCTATTTCAGGAACGCCTGCAACGAAAGCCCTCTCAGAAATGTTTAAGTCTCATTGTTAAATTAAAGACATGTAATACCAAACCTTGTAGCGACATCCAGGAGACACAGATAGCGACATCCAGGAGACACTATGTAGGTAACGAATCTCAGTTATTTCAGTAGGCATGGCGGCTTTACTAATGTCACTTGGACACAGGGGAGGCCAATTAAAATCATGTGAATGGCAACGCTGTGGACTACTTGTCACAGGAGAGGCCTTAAAAGTGATACATAAGTACAGAGACTATTAAGGCGCCTACTTCGGTCATCTCAGAGCTAAGGTCAGCAGGAACACTCAGCAGGTGAAGAGAATAAGCAATGTTTCAAATGGCCTGTCAGACTCCGTTATTACAATGAAAAACCATGTCTGAAACACTGGCTAACTGCTACTGAAGCAATATCACACCCACGAGCCTGCTAACCTACAGACAGAGAGCCCAGACTTTACTAAATAATAAATAGGTAAGCAAATGAAGGATTTGAGAAAGGCCATATGGTGAGGAGGCGATTCTTCATGGGTAAGTGATGAAAGAGAACATCTTGCAATTCCTTCTAGTATTTTCTGATGAAAATAAATGGACATCAGCAAGCAGCTGTGCTAGTTTTACCCATTTCTGGGTAAAGTAATAAATGAGCAAGCTTTAAAAAAAAAACAAAAAAAAAAAAAACAAACATATTTTTAGCCCAGCATTAGCCCTGATTTAAACGGAAAGAAACCATAGCAACCAGGGCTTACATACAGCATGCTGCAGCTATATATTTAATTATTCTGGTAAAATAAATTAACCCTCTACTGCATGAATTATTTATTTATTTTTTATGGATTTTTATTACTTGAATTAGTTCAAGAAATAAAAATATATTTCAAAATTTAAAAATAAATTAGGGGGGTAGTTTGTAAATTGTTGCCATATGGCAACAATGTGCAGTAAAAGTTTCATTAATTAAAGAAAATGATATGTATTTTAAGAGTTTTTTTGTGTCCATCACAATGCAAAATCCCAGTGACTGGTCTGTGCCATTGCTAAAATATGGGCCCATCACAAATCACTCATCAGTTTCCAGCGCACGTTAGTTTTACGTGGTTTAATAAGCTTAGACTCGATATCAGTGCCGCTGCTGGCATTATGACTAAATTGAAGTTGGTTTAATTTTCAACACTCACACTTCCAATGCCAATATCACTCCTATAAAGCCTGCAACAATGTTTTTAAGCATTAATACTTTATCAACACTATCATTTTCATTCACTTTCATGCAGGCTACCAATAGTTTTGGTGGACACTGCATCCTACATATATGGTGACATGATATTAGGCTGAGAAAATGCTAGAATATCCTACTTTTTATTCTACTGTTACTTTAAAAAAAATGAGCAATAACTAGGCACAACGGTTAATGATACTTTCGCAAAGCAACATCGAACATGCTGAATGCAGGTACTAGATCCAGGCTTACACACTGGTATGTATGGGGTTCAGCAGGGTTTCGTTTGCAGAGTGCTTGAAGTTTGCTTTGGTTCATGAAATATCTGTCTTATAGCCTATTTTTCTTTAAAGCATTGGGAACATGTGTCAGGGATCACCCTGTAGGACACTGCACACACACAGGTCAAGTGCATTTTTGGCCTTATCTGATCCATTTAACAAGACAACTATTACGGCTCAGAATCAGAGTTCTTTGCTCGATCCCGAGCCTCAAGTGGCATACTGTCAGACACTGACAGGACACCTGAAATCCACTGCCAAATCTAATAATCTCAGTGATTTAAAGCCAACAAAGCATCAGGCTTAAAAGAAATCAACTTAAAAGGATCAGCTGAGGATAAAAAGACTGATCTGGATGCACATGTTTGCAACTGAGTGTTTGTACATGGGGGGCATGTTTTTAAACCTTGGCAGAGACCAAATGTCCCCACAAGCATTGCAATATCTGACAGGTTTGACCTTGTAAGGACATTTGGCTGGTCTCTTTGAATAAAGCTGCTTCTAATAAGAATGCATTCATTCATCTTCAATAACTGCTATATCCTGGTCAGGGTCGCGGTTGAACATGCAAAACTAAACGTAGACAACAAACTGAGCTCAGGATCAAGCCCAGGACCCTGGAGCACTGAGGCGGCAACTCGACCCACTGCACCATCATGCCACCAATTTTACAAAAACTGCAGCTTTTGTCTCATGTTTTTTAAATTAAAGCTAAAAAAACGAAAAGGTTTTCTTTTAGTTATAGAGGTTACGTTTAGGGTTAGATGTAGGCATAGACATAGCACGAAATTAGCTGATTAATAATTAGATTAATAATTATGGCAATTGAAAGTCCTTACAACCATACTGAGACAAATATACTGGAGTGATTGAATACACTGAAGTATACACTCACTGGGCACTTTATTAGGAACACTATACCGACACTGGGTAGGGTCTCCCTTTGCTCTCAAAACAGCCTCAATTCTTCATGCCATGGATTCCACAAGATGCTGGAAACATTCCTTTGAGATTCTGGTCCATGATTCCTGCAGATTTTTTAGGTGCATTTTCATGCTGCGAATCTCCCGTTCTACCACCTCCCAACTGTGTTCTACTGGATTCAGATCAGGTGACGGGGAAGGCCACTGAAGAACACTGAACTCATTGTCATGTCCATGAAATCAGTCTGAGACGACTTTTGCTCAAGTTTTCACATGATGTGCATTCTGAGATCCTTTTCTACTCACCACAATTGTACAGAGTGGTTACCTGAGTTACTGTGGCCTTGCTGTCAACTCAAACCAGCCTGGCCATTCTCCGTTGACCTCTCTCACCAACATGGCATTTCCGTCTGCAGAACTGCCACTCACTGGTTGTTTTTAATTTATTGCACTCAAAGACTGTTGTGTGTGAAAATCCCAAGAGATACACAAACCAGCCTGTCTGGCACCAACAATCATGCAACGATCAAAATCACTGAGATCATTTTTTTTTACCCCATTCTGATGGTTCATGTGAACATTACGCGAAGCTGCTGACCCATATCTTCTTGATTTTAGGCACTGCACTGCTGCCACACGATTGGCTGATTAGATAATTGCATGAATAAGTAGGTATAAAGGTGTTCCTAATAAAGTGCTTGATGAGTGTATATTGAAGTGATTGGCTATACTGAAGTATGTATTGAGGTGATTGAATAGACTGAAGTATATACTGAAGTGATAGAATAGACTGAAGTATATACTGAAGTGATTGAATATACTTTGTTTACTTTGTTTCAAGTAAAGTGGTTAGTATGTGGTTTAAAGGAAGAAGAAAAAAAAAGGGAAAGCTGAGGCCCAGTTCTTCTTCACCAGTCTCCTCTCCAAACAGCTCATCATCCCTCAGTCAGAACAGAGATGGATGTGTGCAGGGCGTGGATGAGTGTGACCTCTTTTATACAGACTCACCAAGAGCTTTTGCTTGTATCACGTCTAATTTTCGTTATGATCGCATTCGGAGCTCAACACCACGTACAAAAACGACTGATGCAAAGCATCCAGTGTGAGCTCGCAGTCGAGGCTGAGGGGAGGGAATCGGGCAGCGTGAACACTCACAGGGTCCCTACATCTCCAATCCGTCTACAACAACCGGGTTGCCATTTAAACCGCAGTGATCCACCAAGCTAGGTTTGAGGGATTACTACAGTAAACAGTGCCTCGCTAGACAGTATGTGATTCAGCTCAGAGAGGTGCTGATCACTGATATCTGAGCTCTCTCTCTCTCTCTCTCTCTCTCTCTCTCATCAGCAGCAACATTTACATTACAGCACGGTGAAGCTTTGACAAAATTCCTGTTATAGCCTCGCTATTTCAGCGTCGTTGATTTGTATTTAATGCAGGATGTTACACCAACACAGCAGCCATGCGTGTAGAGATTTATGCTTGCAGTAATCTGAGCATGTACAGTTAAAGTGCTGCTTCATGTTTTCTCTTCCTCCTCCCTTGATGCTCTGACAGCCACAGTAACAGAAACCAACAAGCAAACGTGCCTACTGGGGAAAAGGAAGATGTTTACACCTAGCTAGCCTGGCTTTCTCACTGAAACAACAAACATGCTGAAGAACTGCTGGCCAGCAACGGCTCGAGCGGATTCTACATCTGAATCACAGCTTGAGGAAAATCAGCACATCTCCATTCCCAGAATTGTAAAAAAGCCACACTTACCCATTTGCATGAGGGTGTTTTAGTCCTCTTGTTTGGGTTCAAAGCTCCAATTTAAATGCTTGCCAATTTATATTTTCAACTCCTAGCAGGCAGGTGACGGGAAAAGCTTCGCTAATGCTTTTTTAAATTATTATTATTTATTTATTTATTTTTCAGTTTGCTTGGCAGATATCCGGGCAAGGCCCACCTTAACCCACGCTGCTCCAGCTACACACACTATCCACTCTGCTTTATATTTAAGCGCTGAAAGCTCTCCGGACACTGCGGAAAATTCCCAGCACCCCGCTAGTCTGGTGTCGGCGGTTATGTATTTTTATTCGTACAAATTAACCAACACGGACATGAAAATAACACACCGTACTATGCACTTCCTCCTGCCGGAGCAGACCGCTTTCAAAGCACCGACGCCGACAGAGACGAGTCACCGCCTTTCTCTCCGCTAATTGGCCAATAGCCCACGCCGAGGACCTCAGGTCGACGCTGATTGGATACACACCGAAGTCTCGCGCTCGGGCTACGCCTTTTAACGAACATGATCCCGCCCCCAGTTTGACGGCCACCGTGTGCAAGCAGAATCATCAGATCTGCGGTCCGAGGCAGAAAATATTATAGATTTGTGAGACAGTTAACACACTCCAGATTCTCCCAGTGTGATATTTTATTAGATATCGGTTGTTGAAAAGGTACACTGAAAAACAACTGGCTACGTCCTTGCACTTGTATTGTGCAAATAGATTCATTTAAAATCTTGGGCATAAAATGTACTTATGTAATTTATTATTAGTCTTATTATGCAGCATTATAGATGTATAGATCTGGCTTATGCGTATTGTGTGAATCAAACATGTAAACTATTCAGGCAGATTTGTTTCCTTTGGAAAGACTTTTATTGTTATTTATGTCTTATTTATTCCATGTAATGAAAAGGCTCATTCTCTCTGAAATACGTTATTTGCTATGTGATTTGTTCACTCAGTTACAGGTAAACATTTCAAATTGAGTAAATCAACTGCTAAATATGGCATTTTAAAATGTGGCATAGTAGAAATTAATTACTTACTAAAATCTCTTAAACCCATTAATAATAATTAAAATATTCATTATAACCCTGTATGTGGTTCTTCATCCTTTCGTTCCAGACACTCCAGGTGGTTTCCTCAGAAACTAGTGGATTTTTTCCATTTTCTCATTTCCTTGCCTAGTACATCACCTTGTGAATCTGACCTCGCGTGAGCAGCCGAAAGTCCCAGCTACAACATGCTCATCCTCTTTTCCATTCTAGCCTTGTAGAGGACGTGGATTCAAGATGCTGAGCACAGTAGTCTTTTAGTTCTTTCAACTTTTGCTCATCTTGTTATTGTTATTTTTCAAATCTGCTCAATCAGAGAGAATGCTGAGGTGCATCATAGGTAACAGTGGTTAACAACTGACTGTCTTGCCAAAGAAGACATATTGTTTAAGTTCGCATGTTGAAGTGTGGATGCTGCAGATAAAGAGTGATTAATCTTAGAATATTAGAAAGTCCATAAAGTTATAGTTTGTGTGAATTGTCGAAACTTTGTCAATTTTCCTCACGTTTTGTGTATTTCAGGGCAGGAGTGAAGTGAACAGCAGAAACAGCTGAAGAGACTGCTAGGAATCATTAAGTAAGCTCCTTCACCAAGTTGCAGTGGCAGGAACAAAAGCAAGCAAAATACTCCATGGAAGAGGGGAGAGTGCCTTTACTGCTTTGCAACACAGATTATATGTGCTGGCATTGGCCATGAGTTAAATGCAAGAGCTGTCAGCAGAAATCCAACAGCAAATTGAAGTACAGAGCTTGAGGCAGCCTAGTAGAGCTTCATATTCTGATGCTCTATAAGTGGCTGTGTCTCATTCTCTTAACCTGAGACCCATGTCAGCAGAGGGTTTTGATAGTTCGACATCAAAGCTGACTGAAGATTGGAGTGTAAACCAGTAGCACAGTACAATGAATACAGTACAGCACTGAATGCACTACAGTCTGGTGTTAAGGCTGCCATGGCAAAATGAAAGTTGAATACTCTGCCCAATACAGCTGGTTAAGTGCCTAAGAAATTCCATAGTACATCCATTCATGGGAGTGGCTTGGATAGTCTACAGTGTAAAGATTTCTTTTATAAGTTTTTAAGAGTGTTAAAGCTAGGCTTTGATAAAAGAGCAGGCATAATGGCTATTTACTGTCTACGTTTTTGGAGTCCGAAGACGGAGGTAATCTCTCTGACCAACGGAGTTAAAATCATGTAAAAATCAAGTGTTGCATACAGCCCCAATATAGATCAAGTAAAGTAAAGTAATGTTTCACTGGTTCTAAGTTGACTAGTTAGAAAAGCAGTGGAAACCAAGGCCCCATGGGTCACTATGCAAAAATGTGTACAGTACACAGTGAAACTAGTCATGGGCTAGTGTATCCTGAGTTAGTGTTCTGTCCAGCTCCACAGTTGACAGTAAGTCGATTTGACATTGGAGAACAGGCCCATCTGTGTCCTGCCAAACTATTCCCAGATCTAGGATACCACTTCTGAGTTCAGACATCACTCTCTCAGGTGTATACACTGTTTCAACAGCTGTACCATTGTGCCATCCCAGCAAGTGAGTTGCTCTCAGTAAGGCTAACCTGACCTGCCTCCTGTGCCTCTGTGGCACCGCAATGCCCCAGCTAGTGAGGTATCCATGGTGACTATCTCCACAAACAATTATAGTGGCCTGGTCTCTAAATGCTTTATTTTTTTTCTTTATAACTAGGCAAGTCCTTATCTTTCAGGAGAGTGAGAGAGAGGAATGAAAGTCTCAAAAGATCTGTCAAGACATGACAACAATTTATAGTCAAGTCATAGTATGTTTGTTTATATTACAAACCTTTGCTGTGAACTCAAAAATCATTATACCTGATGTATAATTGGTATGCTCATCTCTACAGTTTAAAGAAATGTATTTATATATCACTTTTAACAGCAAAGTTTGTCACAAAGCATCATACAGAAATCCTGAGTAGACCAAGATCCCTAATTCTAATGAGAAAGGGAACAACAGTTAATATGCTGTCTCATAATAGTATATAGAATATTCCACATGGCATTGCATCTTTGTAAAATGTAAAGTAACTGGAATCATCTTGGCATTAATCATAATAAAACATGCACTGCCAGCCTCACAGATAAAGCCCGTGGGATTATGAAACAGTTCCCCCCAAAGGCCATTCTGTGCATTAGACTTTGTGTTATAAATACAAAGCTCTTCAGGTTTTTTTTTTCCTGTTTTATCTAACAATTCAAACACACCGTGGCACCAAACTTACTTCATTTTCACAACTAGAACACAATGTCGTTTTTGCAATTTTTCTGTAGCATATCTTCTAGTCCATATAATCCATATATATCACAATAAGTTATCACACTATATTGTCTGTAATATTTCTGCTTTCATCTGCCATTACTGAGCAACAGTAACAGCCCAAGAGCACAGATGTGGTTGATTTACATGTAAATTTGATCCTGTCCATCTTCATGTGAAAGCTGTTATTGGTTTAACCCATTTGTGTTCATTATTCCCCCCTGTGATTGTTGCATATTAGGCTCATGTCTTTACCAACAGAGGAATGCCATAACACAGCCAGGTATCTACCAGGAGCAAATCAGCAAATCAGAAAATTTCATATACTGTAGCTCAGATTAATACAGCCAGAGCAATACTGCAGTGCTGCCTGTAGAGATAGTCTTTACTCGGTATCATCTTTACAAACATACTGGAAATACATCTTACAAATACATTCTAGGTATACCGGAAGACACACCAAAATCCACCAGAACCCCTGAGATTAACTGAAATTGCACCAGGACCACAATAAGATACACTTTAATCTACCCTTATTCCCAAAGCAACGTTTAGAATCAAAATGTACCAGTTACAATATGTAATGCTTGCATTTTTAAAATGACTTCTTCTATTAGCAACATTACTCCATAGCTTCCATATATAATATTATACAATAAACCTGACGATTCCACTCACCTAGTATATAGACCTTCCCTCACTTTTTACATGCTTGTGCAGAGTTATTTAGCAAAGTAAAAATAACTAATTGCAGGAGTCATTTATTGCTTAAAGGTTATTGTCAGTTTACTCACATATGAAATAATATTGGTGTAATTCTTGTTTCGCATTAGCACGACATCAAAAATTCTACATACCTAAAAGCCACCGACATGTGATGTGAATAACATTGATTATCTCATTACAGTGGCACCATTAGTGGCCAAGGGCAGGGATATATTAGGCAGCAAGTGAACAGTCAGTTCTCGAAGCTGATGTTTTGGAAGCAGGAAAAATGTTTAATCGTAAGGGTCTGAGCGGCTTTGACAAGGGACAAATTGTGATGGCTAGACGACTGGGTCAGAGCATATCCAAAATGGCAGGTCTTGTGGGGTGTTCCCGGTATGCAGTGGTTAGTACCTACTAAAAGTGGTCCAAGGAAGGACAACTGGCAACAGGGTCATGGGCTCCCAAGGCTCACTGATACAGGTGGGGAGCAAAGGCTAGCCTGTCTGCTCCAGTCCCACATCCACAGACTGGTCACAGTGCTCATGCTGACCCCTGTCCACCACTG
>CM074948.1:14194978-14206285 GCA_037577455.1 Pangasius macronema | reverse complement strand
TCATTACTTTATCTCATTTAAAATGTGCTACCGTGTCAAACATACATTCACGTCAGCTACCGCATATAGTTTTATCAGTATTCTCCCACAGTTATCAATTTTGATTAGATTACCATCTGACCCCACAGAGCTTAATGAGGCGGCTGAATGCTTAGAGTCAACGTTCCGCTATACTCTAGATAATGTAGCACCACTTAAATGAAAAAATAATTATAGAGAAAAAAACTAGCACTCTGGCATAATGATGACCTTAAAACAGACCACTCGTAAACTGGAATGTAAATGGTATCAAACTAAATTGGTAGTATTACATACAGAATGGAAGGAGACCTCCTGAGCTATAGAAAAGCTTTTGGCTGCTAGATCAACATATCTCTCCACCCTCATAGAAGAATTAGAAGTAAAATTAACTAGGAATAAGACCACCACAGAAGCATGTACACCATCAACATGTAGTAGTGATGACAAAATTGAAAATATCTGGCATAAATTCAGACTATTAATTTAAAGCCAGACAAATTGATACTAACCACGTAGATAACAATATAACCATAAAAGGTCAGTGATTAAAATGTTTTACTCCCCTTTGTGAGACTGAACTGATTTCACTAATTTCCTCACCAAAGTCATCAACTTATATAATAGATTGCTTACCTAGACTTTTTTCCAAACAGATTCTACCAGAAGCAATCAAACTTCCTCTAAAAATAATCAATTCTTCCCTTAGCACTGGCTATGTACCTAAATCCTTTAAACTAGCCCCTTATCAAACCCTGATTTAAAAAACTTGACCTCAGCTCCTGTCAGCTGTCCAACTATAGGCCAATATCAAACCTATCCTTTATCTCCAAGATCTTAGAAAGGTTGTAGCACAGCAGTTATGTTCTTACCTGCATAGGAATAACATTCATGACCTCTATCAATCAGGATTTAGGCCTCATCATACCACAGAGACAGCGCTGGTTAAAGTGGTAAATGACCTACTACTGGCATCTGATCAGGGCTGTGTCTCCTTGCTTGTGTTGCTTGACCTTAGTGCAGCATTTGACACCACTGATCAGACTATTCTCCTCAATAGGCTAGAAAATATTGTTTGAGTTAAGGGTTCAGCCCTTCAGGTATTATTTGAGTCTTTGTTATCAGGTTGTAGATGTAAATGGTGACCTTTTCCAGGATTACTAAGGTAAAGTTTAGTGTTAAACAAGATTCTGTTTTAGGCCCACTTCTTTTCTTCCTCTATATATGCTACCTCTAGGTAAAATTATTTGTAAACATTGGTATTGGTTATGATGATGACATTGTTGTATGTTTAAGCAAAGCCAGATGAGTGAGACCAGCTTAATAAAGTTGAGGAACGTGTAAAGAACATTAGAGACTGCTTATTAATTTCCTTTTATTTCATTCTGACAAGACAGAAGTACTTATACTAGGACTATATGCAGCCAGAAGTAAGCTTTCTGATTACATAGTAACTCTGGATGTCCTTTCAGGTACATAATTTGCAGCAGTTAAAGACTTTGGTGTAATTATTGACTCCAGTCTATCATCTGAAGCTCATGTAACTATTATTAGGATAGGCTACTTTCATTTCAGAAATATTGCTACTATCAGAAATATAATGTCATTACATGATGAAGAAAAACTAGTTCATGCTTTTATTACCTCTAGGTTGGATTATTGTAATGCCTTGCTGTTTAGGTGTTCCAGTAGGTTTCCAGTTAGTCCAGAATGCAGCAGCTAGAGTCCTTACTAGACCCAGAAGATATGACTACATCACCCCTATCTTATCCACACTGCAGTGGCTCCCAATCAAATTTCAATCAAGTGAAAAGGCTAACCACTTAATGTGGTTAATATTGAAAGAAATGGCTAAGCAAAAAGCTCAACTAATACAGAAAAGGAAACTGAAGCATGAAGAAGCATAGAAAACTAAGGTTTATTATGAGAGGTTTATTATGTTTGTTTGAGCATGTTAAGAATACAGCATGTATAAATTGCACCTGTCTGGGTGCTGTTACATAGGAGAGTGATTTGAATGCACCTGAATTGAAAGTATTACATGGACCCTTACAGTAAGCTGATGCATCCAGTGCATGTGTACACCTCCTTAACCAGCTGAGATGTTGCCTACGACATAAAATATCTTACATGTTGCACAGAAATTTACAATTTATTTGGTATAGAGATTTGTATTGTGTCACAGAGCACAACTGCAAATGCACTCAGTCTGCAGTTTAATGGTAAAACAACAACAACAACAACAACAAAAATTATTAATAATAATAATAATAATAATAATAATAATAATAATAATAATGGATTTAAGGAGAAAGGATCTTTAATAGTTCATTATTTGCAATATGTTCTCTGGCACATGGGGGCAGTCTACATCACCATATCACTTCCACTGGTTTCTGAACAAGATTAATAGCATTATAAAATGTAGCCCTATAAAATTAAAACTATGCACATGCTTTGGTGTTAATCATCTAATTTTTAAAAAATCCAGGTTTTCAAATAATTTTTTTAAAATATTATATATTTTATATATTATTATTTATATATTAGAATTGTAAAATAGAATTTGTATAAAAAGAATTTGAGATTAATATATATCTAATCTACACTTACAGGCCTTTTATTTCCTGGTATCATACTAATAATAGTAGGGTTTTGGTAAAGGCTCGACACACCTTTCTCTAACAAAATAAAGGTGCCATAGCAAAATTATTTAATGTTTAACTGGCATGTCATAAAGTGTTATGTTTTGTACTCTAGTGTCACTGCGGAATGCATGGTATCAATTATTACAAAATTTCAGGGAAAATCTCCAGCTTTTGTATATTTTTTTTTTTTAAGTTTTCAGGAGAAGAGCTGTCAGGTTACAGATTTATGGAGCACAAATAAACTCATTACCTCAGAAGTGGATTGGTTGAGTTTAGATGACACTTTTAATGTAATCTAAAAGGTTAAATGACTGATTACGTTTAAGTCATATAATTTACAACAGTGCTGGATTACATTTCCTAAGTGATCTATTTAACCCGGCATGTTGAACTAAAACCAGTTTCTTTTTTCATTTGCAATAATTCAAAATTTTCCGACCAAACAGCCCATTCAGCAAAACACAGTGATGTAAGCAAATGTGTTTCAGCTGTCATTTATCTTTACAGGACTGAGCAGACAGGCTGCACATTTTGCTACTGTATACATTTCCCCAAAATGCAGTACTGCAATCATCTTTATTACAAGATAATATTCACAGGTTTTGTCTTTTTAATGAAAGACGTTAGATGTTAGGTTCAATTCACAAAGATTATTGAACGTTCAGAAACCAGTACTGAAAGCAGAAACTACCCAAATATAAAAATATTAAAATAATAATAATAATAAACTACCCTCAGAAAAGAATATGTAGACAAGGGAATAATAAACACCCTTCTATAACACCGTTCTGTGTAAAAAGGTGACATAACATCCACCACCACATAATCCACAGTCACACTGCAGAGAACAAGCACTACAGCCAGGATATCTGGTCAAAGGTTATCATGAAATCCTTCTGAGCAGCTCACACAATCATTCTGCACACACTTCGCTTACGCTCGCTGCTCCTGCCTGCCTCCCCCCCACCCTGCTGGAACTGACAGCAGCATCCTTTATAAAGCCGCCCCGGCTGCGCTTGTAAAAGCTCTCTCGCTGCTCATCCGGGTGGACCCTTTTGAGAGAAATAGTGGAGCTACGGAGAGGTGGCAAGTAACATTTTGGTTGATTATTTGCCTTTGTGCCTTGCTTTGGACTATGAGCATGGACATGTTGGCCAAGAAGGAGCGGAGAGGCAGGGATGTGAAAGGCATGTTGAAGAGGAACTGGGTTCTCATAGCAACCGTCGCCTCTGTGCTACTGGGTAAGGCTCCTACAACATTATAGCTCTGTCTGAATGTAAGACAGGTGGCTCTGTAATGATGAGCTGCATGTTTCCAGAAATGATCCAGAATTATCTTTCGACTGCTTTGTCTCCTCTGGGTTTATTGTGTGTGTTGCATGCGAGCATGCAGTGACAGAGAGCACCTCCATTCTTCTGCAGCTGCAGCACTCTCCTTCACTCTCTCTCTCTCTCTCTTTCTCCTTTTTTAAATCTCTCTACAGAGTACTATTTGTCCGTAGTGTGGAAATCATTCAACAGATCGCAGTCATTGACAAAATGCTGGCAAATGAGACATTTCTATGCCTTTTCCACTATAATTTCTTTGTCTTTTGTTGTAGCATGTAGCTTCATACTACAGTCTCTGCAATAACCAGTGTGCAGCGCTAGCACTAGCATTTTAGATATTTCAGGTGTTGTGTTCATAGCTGATTAATCACTGATCAGTTTTCTCTTGGTCTCAGTATGTGGGCGTGTCTGTGTGTGTGTGTGTGTGTGTGTGTGTGTGTGTGAGAAAGAGAGAGAGAGAGAGAGAGAGGTGATTGTCCCTTTCTCACTTGGCTGTTCAAACATTTAGTGGCCACCACAGAGAAGCGTGACTAGACTTAGCATGTGACAATGAAAACAGTCCTTTTCATCACACATTAATGTCCAGTGCTGCTCTTAATTACTCTGTTAACGGTGAGCCTTTGAAAATCCCAGGACTATGAACCTGTCTAGAATAGCAGCCCTCACGCACAGCTATGTAGTGATATTTACTGCAATGGTCTATTGTACAGAAACACTTGCAGAAAAGTCTTGTCATATCATCATATGATTCACATATAAAATGTTTGGTTGATACATTTGATTTTTTTTTTACCACATGATTCAACTACTTGGACCTGTGACTCACTCTCTCCTGCTGGGAGTGGTCCCACATGAGTACACTAAAGATTGCACTTATCAAAAAAAAAAAAAATTTGCCCAAGACTACCCACTACTTCAGTGGAAAACCTCACTTAGATACGCTAAAGTTGTACCTAAAAATCTCTGTTGTAATCATAAAGACTATGATTCATCTTCTTGTTTGACTTTTGACTAGTATACAGTTGTGGACGAATAATGATTTATAATCCATCTATCTGGTGTCAGAATAGGATGTGGTCCATTTTGAATCTTTTTTTATCATGTAATCACATATTCCTCAAATAATCTTGGTGAAAAACATATGATCGCATGTATGTGAACTACTATCAAAGTTCTCTTAGGCATCCTGAACAAAACCTTTCACACATCAAATCTAGCCAGATTTGGAAACCATTGAAATATGTGACTGTCACTAACAATGCTGTGTGGTATTAATTCCAACTCACATAAAACTAAGACAGGCATCAGTTGTGTTGAGCGGCATTGGAGTGTATACTGACTCTCTGATGATGAATGAATATGGTCTGATTAGATTGAAAATATAATGTGTAACACTAAATGGTATCTTTAGATAAGTGGATATCCTGCTTTGCCAAGTACTGCCATGTGTTTGACACAAGAGACATACGATACTGATTTCATGCAGAGTGAATTGTAAGATGCTATAATTTTCTGATTGCCCCATAAAGACATATTATTGCACAGTTCTGCGTTTCTGTATTGCCCAGCTTACAGTTAAGCAGTTCCTTTATTGCAGCTATTCACTTACAAAGTACAACAATAAAGTTAATACGCAATGTTCAAAATCTTAGCATATTAAAAACTGTACAGGACAAAATACTAGCAATTCAACACTCTTAAAGGATAAATGGAAAAAATACCAATTGGTTATTTCTGAAGTTATAGTTTATCCAAAAATTATTTGTATACAGTTTCCCCCTTTCAAAATATATCAGATACACGTTTGGTGCCATAACTGAGCAGTACGAGACAAGTGTGTGATGATTTAGCCATACAGTTTGCTTTACGCTCGACTACTGTCTATTCACGCTCTCTGCCTTGCAGCTCCAGTGTAAGAATAACACTAAGAAATAACAGATAAACTCTTCATAGCCTACCAGAACTATTATTTAAAATTGTGATTATATAATTTAGAATCCCCAACTTAGAATATGGATAATCAAGAAATCAAAATCAAGAAAGAACTGAGTGGATGAGTCCAGCTGTACACCCAGATCATATACATGACGTAAGACTGGGTCAGCAATGTAGAGCAGTAAAGTTGTCTTGTAACATATTCTGCTTTAGACTGCAACTTCTTCAACTCATCTCTTCAGTCTCATACTTCTACTAATACATAGCAAAAGTATACCTGTCAGAATATTTATTCATTCATCATCTTCTGTAGCCACTTTATTCTGATCAGGGTTATGGTAGATCTGGAGCCTATCCCAGGAACACCTGGGGGGCAGAAATACACCCCGGATGGGATGCCAATCCATCATAGGACACAGTAGACACACACATTCAAACTTATGGCCAGTTTACACATGTGCAACCCCACACAGAACAGGCAAAGCTCCACCTGAGATCAGGATTGAACTAGGGACCCTGTGCTGCATCAGTGCTATCCGCTGCACCGTCATTCAAGCATATGCAAACTTTTGAACTGGTTCATTTGCGTAAGTTCAGTTATTATTGTGTCTTATAGACTATATGTAAAGTAGCTTATTCTAAATTACTAAATTGCTAAATAACAAATAATATGCAATTTTTATGATCCGTCTTTTTTTAATCATTAACATTTTGATTCAGATTCTACAAGGCATATGTAAACTCATGACCCCAACTGTATCATAACATGTTAAGCAATATTCATGTATATGGGAATGTATGCTGACTCTGGGTTGTAAAACCAGCAAGTCAGTCTTGTTTATGGACTGCAGAAAGATTTCAGATTTATGGTTCATCCATGCAGTAATAAAAAGAAAACAGAATGACTGGATTGGAGGTTTTCAGTGTCGAGGTTGAGAACAGCAACGTTCCAACATTTCTAGCACTTCATTAGTAATAATGACCCATGACTTCCCTGGGGTTTCTCATCTTTACAACTGATCATTATAACCAAAACCATGGAAGAATTGTTTACAAGCAACACAAATGTCACATATGACTCTAAAATGTGCGTTCTGTAAGAATGTACCATCCACTATTATCAGCAATCTATGCCAAGCATATCAAAGCGTCATACTTTTATATCTGGGATTAAGCAGTAAGCCTAATTCCTCTGTGATAGCACTACTTAGTACTTACAATTTGGGATTCCAAAGATATGAATAAGTCTCCATGGTCTTTTATTACCCAATCATTTTATTCAGGAGCTCAAGGTAACTCTGATTTTTTTCTGTAAAGACGGGAATTTCCCAGTATTTCATCACTATGACCGTAATTCAGTGTAGAAGACTCATTCACATAAGCATTTATCATTTCCAGGCTTCAATATGAGTCATTACACAGAGCTTTTAATGATTGCAGTGCTCGTTTTTTTGATATAGTAGCAATTTTGTCTGCATAAAGATCTGTCTGCACATCTGATGACTTTGCTTTCAGTAGATTGTACCAGTACTGTAAAAGTTTGTTCTTGTTAACAGCTTGAGTGGGATTTGGACATCAATTCACTTTTTAACTAATCGGAGAGCAAAACAGACAACAGCCCTCTCCTCAAGGGATCATTCTTGAGAGCTTAAGTATATAAAGCAAACGTTTGTTTTAATGAATTACCCATGACTAATCAACCAGAAAAAAGCTCATGCAATGTTTTAGTACTTGTGTGGAATTTTACTACTATTCATGAAGAGGTTCTCTGTGTGTGTTTTTGTGTGTGTCACACATTCCTTTTTCAGGAATTGGACTGGGTGTGTTAGTAAGGGAATATGCTACACTCTCCAACCTCGATAAGCAATACTTTGGTTTCCCTGGAGAGCTCCTGATGAGAATGCTAAAGCTTGTTATCTTACCCCTCATAATCTCCAGCATGATAACAGGTAACAATCTAGTTATCTAGTTTATGATAAATATGATAACATGTAAGACCTCATATGCTATCTCACTGGAAGTACTGGAAAGATAATATATCTAACAAGTAAATAAACATTATAGAAGGTAATGGAAGTGAGCCCCCATTAGCGTGATGAAAACGGCATGCCACATGTATCAAATTATGCCCAGTTGTTAAAGGGACAGTTTGTAGTTTTTAGAGCTGTCTGCTGCCTGCAAAGTGATTTGCAATTGAAAATGTAAACATCAAACAGGCCTTTCACTGTCTTTTAAATCAACCCCACTGCCTCTGTTAAAACTATTATGTATGCCTTGTGAATTTCCTTTTAGAAAAAAAGGACCAAAAGGTCTATAAATACATTTAAAAATTGCAAACCACACCTTTAAGAAATTTCAACTGCAGCAGTATACTATATTGCATAAATGAAAACTGTAGATGTACCTGGAATATTAATCTAAAATTTAAACATGGTCTTTTTATATTATTAAATTTTTATGTTCAAGTGGTATTTGTGGTTATTGTGTAGATTTAACCACACTGAAATTTTTGTTGTAGCCTTACAATTTAGATGGAGTTAACTTTTTTTAACGTGCAGGTAGTTAAATACTCAACCGTGTTAAAATACACGGTTGAGTAAGTAGTCTATGCAGTAGTATTTAGTAAGGTAAACAAATCCTCCACTCCTGCTGCGGCTGCTGCTGATGGTACGTAATTATCAGCCTTTATCAGAGTGTACAGGAAAAATAGCTGACAGAAAGGCCATGAAAAAGCCACATATCAGGTGAAAAAAGCTCATGTAATGATAAACCTTGCACTGTAGACAACTATACTGAAAATAAACATTCAAGTAAGGCCAGGCCTCACTGATCCAAACAAGTTGGGCTGAGTAATATAGTGTTTGTTAGTCATTATCACAGTATCACATTATCCAGTATGTAGTGTGTTGTTCTTTGAAACAATTCAAAATGCACTGTGTGCCGAGACCATTCTGATCATTCTCAGAGGTTTCAGCTTGGTGTTACAGTGTGTGTTGATGAATCCCACCATTGATATGGTCCAGCATTGCTCAAAATAATTACTAAAAGGTTCATCAATGTGCTTGCTTTAAATAATGTGTAAGACATACTGTATCATAAGCAAAATATGCAGAAATGCAATTGCAATATGATATTTTTATCCCTAGTGTGCAAATAAATCTTTATTGTTGCAAAATTTTTGTGCCAGTCTAGTTATTCTATATTAATCTTGACTGAAAGTTTTTATATAAAATAATGCTAATATTACTATGAAAAAAAACTGACAATAAACCTTTTCTTCTGCAGGAGTAGCAGCTCTGGATTCAGAAGTGTCAGGCCGCATTGGACTCCATGCAGTCATCTATTATTTCTCCACCACGATCATAGCTGTCATCCTTGGTGAGCAACAGGAATACAATTAAAAATATTTTTAAATGATAATGATGTAGAAAATATTTGTGTTCTACATTAAAACATTTCACTCAAAAACCTAATATCCCCAACAGGTATAATCTTAGTAACAACTATTAAACCTGGAGTCTCTCAGACAGCAGACAATATTGACCGAGCTGGATCCACTCCAAATGTAACCACTGTTGACACTCTGATGGATCTTATCAGGTAACTAGTTCCTCATTATTTGAGCATTTGTCATGTTTAATGAGAAATCTAATAACTGATTACCTTTCTGATACTGATGCTGAAACCTTGAGTATCATCCGATATTGATTTTTCTTTAAAAACTAATAATCTTTAAAATGATTATTTTTAGTCACTGTTGCTGTTCTTAGCGCTAGGCCTCATGGCTTATCTTGTTATCACATGACCTACTTCACTCTGCTTTATATTGTTATGTTTGACAGTTCAGGTTATATTTGTTACAGGATCAGAACAAATTTGTTTTTGTTTTGTTTTTTCTGATATCCGATTTACCATTTTTTGCAGGTGTTGTACCATTTCTATTTAATACCTATCTTAAATAAAATGTTATATGAAAACTAATCTATGGTCCTTTTTATTTGATTAGGAATATGTTTCCAGAGAATCTGGTGCAGGCCTGTTTTCAGCAGGTAAATGAAAAATCTCCAATGAATGAATGAATGAATGAATGAATGAACTATGTAACCATGTATATCTCTCCTTCAGTACAAGACCCAGCGCAAGGAGATAGAACCACCTGTATCAAACACCAGCAATATGGTTACAACAACATTCCCACCTTTAACCACTGTATTGGCAACTGTTGCACAGGTAAAAGGGAAAACAGGCTTTTCCCCAAACACTGTTCTAGTAAAAAAAAACTCTAGTAAAGTAATGCAGATGGAAGACTTCAGGTAGAGGTGAATCATTGTTTTGGACAGTAGCACCCATAATATAACTGTCTGTCTGCCTACTTTTGACAGAACCTGACTAAAGAATACACTATAGTGGGTACGTACTCAGACGGCATCAATGTTCTCGGCCTCATTGTGTTTTGCGTTGCATTTGGACTGGTCATTGGCAAAATGGGGGAACGGGGACGTATTCTGCTGGAGTTTTTTGATGCCCTGAATGAGGCCACTATGAGACTGGTCCAAATTATTATGTGGTCAGTACTTTTTCTTTAATGCTTCATTATACACTATACAACAGTAATGCTTAATAAATTAGTTTTTAAATCTTAAGTCCTGATGACAGTGTTCTTGCTTTTCATTTTGTAGTTATATGCCAGTGGGTATCCTATTTCTGATTGCTGCTAAGATCATTGAGGTAGAGGACTGGGATATCTTCAGGAAAATGGGCCTATACATGGTGACTGTGCTTAGTGGGTGAGTATCTGCTGAAATGCTAACATTCCCTTATTGATTGTCAGTGAAGTGGATATACTACTGCAGTCATGCTAGCTTTTTCATCCATGATGCTGTGTTATATTAGCTGTCCCTGTCCCTGGCCAGATAAGAACCAAGGACTTCTAAAATTGCTCAACCTGCGGATACAGTAATAAGACCTTTCGGTGGATGTAAGCTCCCTTAAATTTCCAATGACATGAATAATGCTGCTGACCCAACAGCCGTGAGGAGATTCTGTAGGTGCAGCTAACTGAAGTGGAAAGGAAAGAGGCTAGAGAACTGCTGCCGCTGAGTCATACCAAGAACATTTCGATTCTCACATGGCTGGATAGAAGATAAATAAAGTGCGATCATGACCTTGTTAAAATTGCAAGGTGTGCGCAAAAGTGAACACTCCTCTCTAATCCATCCATCTAATCTAATCCATTACAACTTGTTTCCATTTCTTTTAATAGACAGACAGACAGACAGATAGACACAGTCAGGTCTGGAATATTTGGACAATGACAGAGTTTTTGTGATTTTGCCTTTATACACCACCACAATGGATTTAAAATAAAACAATCAAGA
>CM074948.1:14174498-14194878 GCA_037577455.1 Pangasius macronema | reverse complement strand
TCACTTACTGAAGACAAGACTGAAGGCAGAAAGACCCACAAATAAGCAGCAACTGAAGGTGGCTGCAGTGAAGGCCTAGCAAAGCATCTCCAAGGAGGAAACTCAGAATTTGAGTTTTGAGAACATGGGCTCCAGACTTCAGGCAGTCATTGACAGCAAAGGATTTTCATCCAAATATTAAAATTATGGTTATATTTACAATTATGTCACTTTGTCCAAATACCATTGAGCCCCTGAAAATTGAAGTACTTTTCTGAAAATGGCTGTAATTCCTAAATGGTAATTTTTGTGGAACCTCTTAAAATTAAGCTGAAAGTCTACACTTCAGTCACTTTGTTTTATAAAATCCATTGTGGTGGTGTATAAAGGCAAAATCACAAAAACTCTGTCACTGTCCAAATACTTCTGGACCTGGCTGTAGATACATACATACATACAGATTATAGATATACAGTAGATATATAGAAGGGTAAATGAGAAACAGGACCTTTCTTCAGAAACCTCTTACAACCTCTGAAGCAGTTTGCTTGCATAGCTGATGAAGGACCTTTGTCCAAAATGTCCTGTTTCTTAGGAAACGTTTTGTAATAAGCTTTTTTTTTTCACTACATCTACATGTATTACTGAAGTACACTGCAGTTACTTCCTATACAGTATATATCTACAATCCTGCTGGTGTTAAACTGCATTTTCAGAATCCAAGGAAAACTGGGGCAAAATATTTTACTAAAAAGGTCACTTATCCAGCTAACATTTAGTAGTGGTTAGGAAAATGCTAACTGAGTCTAAGCACATAAAATATATCAGAACCTTGGCAGTGTACAGTAGTGGTGATGTAGTGCTATCCGCTACTACTTTTTGGCAAGGTATGAATTATAATGTGTGCCTCTTTGTGCATGTTTTTGACACTAAAACAAGTTCTTTTTTTATATTTACCAAGAGGTAGAATTACTGCATAAAATAAAACCTAAACACTCTTGATATCTAGTCCCCATCTGGCATAAATTTAACAAAATTTGTATAAATAATTTAGAAGTATTAAGTGTTTAATACTTTTTGTATTGTACACTATATGGCCAAAAGTTTGTGCACACCTCACCATCACACACATATGGGTTCTTCACCAAATTTTTGCCACAAAGTTGGAAGCACACAATTGTCTAGAATGTTTTTTTAATCCTGGGGGGCATGGTGGCTTAGTCATGAACACATTTGCCTTGCACCTCCGGGATTGGGGGTTTGATTCCTGCTGCCACCTTGTGTGCGGAGTTTGCACGTTCTCCCTGTGCTTCAGGGGTTTCCTCTGGGTATTCCACTTTCCTCCCACAGTCCAGTGCCTGACCTCACTAATGCTCTTGTAGCTGAACAAGCACAAATCCCCAATAATTAATTATTGTTATGTATGATATTAATTGGCAGTAGTCTGATTTATTTTTAACAATTCTAAATATACTGTACTATATCTGACTTCACAGACTTGCCATCCATGCCATTATTTTCCTCCCACTGATCTACTTCGTCTTTGTAAGAAAGAATCCATTCACATTTGCTCTGGGGATGGCACAGGCTTTGTTAACAGCTCTAATGATCTCCTCAAGGTGAGCCTCAGCTTCTAATGTGTTCTACAGTGTCTGAAGAATGTGAAAAGTAATTGCTAATTAGGTTAAATGGTCAAGAAGTGACTAAGCTAAGACTGTTACCACAATCAGCTAAGATGTTGTTATATTGCTGTGGGTGGAGAGTGTGTAGTGTGTAGCTATAATACAACAGATGAACCTAAGTAGAGGGGTGAAATCTCTTGGTCTGTTTTTAACACTGAGCAGATTTTTTATTCTTTTTTGTGGGAACAAAAAGATTACTGGTTTAGAGTATAATTGATAGTTTTGTTCTTTTTGATGGCTATGTGTATATTTGTGCAATACTAAAGTCAGAGATTTAAGTAGGAATATTATAAACTCTGAAGTGAGAACTAGAATTGTTATATTAAATATTAAACTTGCTTTCCTTTAGCTCTGCGACCTTACCAGTCACCTTCCGATGTGCAGAAGAAAATAATAGGATTGACAAGCGGATCACCCGGTTCGTCCTTCCAGTGGGTGCCACCATTAACATGGATGGTACAGCACTTTATGAGGCAGTGGCGGCCATATTTATTGCCCAGCTAAATGGTCTTGACCTTGATGTGGGACAAATAGTGACAATTAGGTAAGTATAGATTAAATTCCATTCACATCTGGGTAGAATTTTCAGCATGTACCATTGTACTCTTAACTGAAAACAGAATTAGGGCTGTACTTTTGTTACTCTTTTATGAGGATTTTAGCACAGTAGTGATTTTTTTAAATCATTTATGTCTTGTTATTGAAAACCAGACTCAGCAGTAATTTAATTAATGCTACCTCTGCAGTATTACAGCAACAGTAGCCAGCATCGGAGCAGCTGGAGTCCCTAATGCTGGACTGGTAACCATGGTGATCGTGCTGACAGCAGTGGGCCTTCCTGCCAGTGATGTCACTCTAATTGTGGCTGTTGATTGGCTGATGTGCGTATCTGAATTACTAATCGGATTCATATCCATTTGAACAGCTATCACAAAACAGTATTAGACAGAACTGTATAAGCCAGAAGAGTAGCTGAATACACATGATGTTCAGGGAGTGGTAGAAAACACATTAGGGAATAATGTACTGTATACAGTTTATTCATATATTCGCTTCATATATAATGGAATAACCTACATTACTTTTAGACACAGTGTCTTGGAAATTGTATGGACAATTGTTCAGCTTTTAACATATTTTTAAATCTTGTAATCCAGTGCTAATAATACAGTCTTAATCAACATTTTTCATTTTACTCAAACACAGATGACTACAAATCCATAATTATGGAGACTTGATGTCAGGAAAGACCAGTCAGGCTGGGCAGATTTTTTGCAGTCTTGTTTCACACAGAATTTGTGCATCTCCTGCCCTTTAGTGTAGAAGGAGTGTGTGTAGGGTGTTAATTCAGTTTAGGGCTTAGAGGCTGGCATTAGGTGGTTTAATGGACCACATGAATGCCGACCTTTTCTAATCCTCAGACGTTGCCATCTGAGGGGGAAATTAGAGCTTAATACCCAAGGCTCTGAGATGGAGGGAAAAGTTAGCATTTTCAAGAAATAGCAAGGAAATAGGACACCCCTGAAGTCTACATTTATTAAGGAGAATCAAGCTTGGTTAAAAGTTACACATGTTGGATCAATCTATGTCTACTAAATATTCTATGCATTATTCTTTTTCAGTTTGAATATTATCATTGTTAATACCATGATGGTCAATGTGAAACTTTCATTCTTTCGCCCTATTTAGTGATCGTTTCCGCACTATGGTCAACGTGCTGGGGGACGCCTTCGGTGCTGGAATAGTCCAGAAGCTCTCAAAGAGAGAGCTGGAAAGGATGGACCTTACTTCTGATGTAGACGTGGCCAATCCGTTCGCCCTTGAGACCACTCTTGATGATGAAGAATGCGAGAAAAAATCCTATGTCAACGGTGGCTTCACTGTGGACAAGAGTGATGCGATTTCTTTTACAGAGACCTCACAGTTTTAGTTCCAAGCCAGTTACGGATGATTGAATTGAATTACCTCTAGAAGAATTCAGAGGTACAGAAAAATGAAATCAGTGCCATTACAAGGGGGAGGCTCATTCCAGAGGACATGTTTAAATGCGGACATTATCAATAGCTGTCATTACTGTTCTCTCCCCACATTTGCCCTATTACTGTGCTGAACCTACTACTTTCTTTGTGCCAAGTCATTCATGGAATTAAGGACAAAATGTGAGTGCTTCCAAAATGTGTTGTCCTGTTGCCAAGAGATATGCAAAGGCACTTTTTAAACATTTTCTTATCTGCGTTGTGGTTTTTAATGGTAATACTATCATTTGTTCATGTAAATGTTCAAAAATCTGTTCTGCTTTAGAAGTATGTTAAATATTTGTGATTTTTACTGTGCCAACAAAGCAGATATGTGTATACTATATGTATTGCAGAAAAGAGCATGTCCTTAACAAAACTATTATATTTATGACCTGTAGTGTTAAAAAGCAATATGGTACTGCTCAGCCTTGTAATTGGCTTTTAGGGGGTTCCTTTAAAGCATCTCTCCCTCAAATCATGAATCTTACCATACAGTCTGAACACTTGCTCTTGAGATGTAAGCTATGAACATCGTAGATCTCTAACTTGTGCCAAATTCAGTGTTTTAGTATGAAGGAAGCTATTAATATTTAATGAAGTATTGCATGAAGCAATATGATGAACACCTCAGATGTGGCCTTCAAAGAATGAATGATTCCTGGATAATTTAATTTCCTTCTCAGTAGCTATTTTACAGTGCCATTATCGCATGATAATGCCATCGATCTGGGAGGATGAAGGCAAATGGACTCCTCCTCCCATGCATACAAAGCATGCTATAGCCATGGAGCACTGCTGACTTTCTTAGAATCTCAATGAGAGCAGCTATTCCCATCTTTTTTTAACTGTTTTCATTTTCCTGGTGTGTAGAAACACAGTGTAAAAGCTACTGAGACACTTTGCACAGGTGCAGAGACAATATAAAGTGTTATTGAATATTCCCATCAATTTGACTACAGTTGATGGTGTTATATATTAGTGCCAATCAATTTATTTTGCTATTACCTGATTTACATGTACAACTTTGGATTTGTGAGCCAGGCTGGAAGTGGCAGAGGAAATGATCACTGTTATGATGATATGATTTATATAAAATATGGTGAACCAGAATTTACATTGTATAGGCTGTTCAAAGCACATTTTTGTCAGAGTCTCAGTCAATTACAGTCAGTTAGCTTACCGTATAACTGTTATGTAACTACAGATGAATAAAATACAACAAATCTGAGTGTATACTCTGTTCTTTGCTTCCTTGATTGCCACATTAGCTTATTTATTGATTTAATGAAAATCTTTTATAAAATTCATAACTTATTTATAAACATCATGAACTGGGGAAAAGTCAGGTATTATTTCACTTTAGAAAACATTTGACTGCATTTCTTTGAGAGAGAAAAAAAAAAAGGTCAGAATGTTCCCAGAAATATTCATAATATCCAGTTAAGATAATAATGTTATCAGACGCAGCAAAATTAGATAGACATGGGCAGCTGCAGCTGGCACGTCACTGCTTATTAATGGCCTTGTAGGCGACACCTGAGTTTTGCTCTGAATCAGGCATCTCTCTACCTCTCGCTTTCTCTGTCTTACACACTGATAGTTTTGTTATTCTACAGAATGCAGTTATAAAGCTTGTTTTAGTCACGATAATCAAATCACTAAACAGTGAATAATTGTATATTGAATTAAATTATTAAACAGTGGTGAGGTGGGTTACTAAATGGACAAATCTTATTACTTTAAACATGTTCTGTAACTTCGGGAAATCAGCTCAAGTTCAGTGACCTCTTTTTTGTTCTTGTGCTTTTATTATTGTCTGGAAAATTAATCAGCCGTCACAGACAATGAGTAGTAAACCACATGCTAATGATTTATTCTCAGGTTATCTAAGAATAAATAAATGTACACACATATACAGACAAGTGCACATCCCCTGAATGAAATGTGATGCAATTCACAATAAATCAGTGCTGAAATGAATTAGAGATCTTTGGTTGCTTCAGAGAGAGGAGAGAAAAACCAGGCTTCAAGTATCCACCTTAAAAAGCAGCAGAACGCTTCATTCAGCGAGAACTGATTTAATTAAATGATCATGATAATATTATATACACTCATTGAACACTTTATTAGGAACACCTGTACACCTACTCATTCATGCAATTATTTAATCAGCCAATCGTGTGGCAGCAGTGCAGTGCATTAAATCATGAAGATACGCGACAGCAGCTTTGGGTAATGTTCACATCAATCATCAGAATGGGGGAAAAATGTGATCTCAGTGATTTTGACCGTGTCATGATTGTTGTGCCAGACTGGCTAGTTTGAGTATTTCTATTTGAGCTGATCTTCTGGGTTTTTCACACACAACAGTCTCTAGAGTTTACTAAGAATGGTGCACTAAAGAAAAAACATCCGGAAGAGAGCGGTCAATGGAGAATGGCCGGACTGGTTCGATCTGACAGAAAGGCTACAGTAACTCAGATAAGTACTCTGTAAAATTGTGGTGAGCAGAAAAGCATCTCAGAATTCACAACACACATCAAACACTGAGGCAGATGGGCTGAAACAGTAGAAGACCACGTTGGGTTCCACGTCTGTCAACGAAGAACAGAAAACTGAGGCTGCAGTGGGCACAGACTCACCAAAACTGGACAGGAGAAGACTGGGAAAATGTAGCCTGGTCTGATGAATCTCGATTTCTGCTGAGGCACACAGATGGTAAGGTCAGAATTTGGTGCCAACAGCATGAACCCAACCTGCCTTGTGTCAACAGTCCGGTGGTATAGTGGTGTGAGGAATATTTTCTTGGCAAACCTTCAGCCTGTTAATACCAGTCAGTCATCGCTTCTAATGCTACTGCCAGCATGAAAATGCACAATGTCACAAAGCTAAAGTCCTCTCAAACTTTCATGAATGGTACAGTGTTCTTCAGTGGCCTTCCCTGTCACCAGATCTGAATCCAACAGAATGCTTTTTGGATGTGGTAGAACGGGAGATTTGCAGATGAAAGCGCACCTGAAAAACCTGCAGGAATTGCATTATGCAGAATTGAGGCTGTTTAGGGAGCAAAGGGAGGCCCTACCCAGTATTAATACAGTGTTCCTAATAAAGTGTTCAGTGCGTTTCTAAAATAATTACATATAAAATATTACATAAAGCAAAACTCCTTTTAATGCTGAGGCATTCTTGTGAAGGTGTTTGTAAATGCACATATTTTAGTATTAAACAGCCATTTTTACCCTTGCTCTCAGAAAGTTGAGGGCTGTGATATGGACCTGCGCTCTAACACCTCGTCTCTTTCAGACTTCGTTGCACCCTGCAGTCAGAGAGGAAGGAATATGTAACATAGCACAGATATGGCATGTGTGTGTGTAAATGTGTGTTACTCACATAGGTCAGTCTGTGCACGGCTTGGGGAGAGGTGAGGAGACTGCGCACTCGTTCCTGAACATCTTCCCATGAATTCGGCGAATACAAGAAAGAACTGTTGAAATAAAATGTGCAATATTGAACATATTTATGGCTGCAAGACAAATATTTAGATCAATTCACTCATTCTAATACATTACTTTTATTTTTATTGTTCCAGCTAATTCACAGGGATTTTATGGCAGAAGCTCCACATATTCTAAGCCTAATAATAAATAGATTTAAAAACGTGTTGTTATTTAACAAAGAAAAATGTATCATTGTTGATATGGTGAAGCTCTCAGGACAGAGGCAATAATTCAGACTTCAGTATGACCGGTTTGTAACAGTCAGAGAATGTGGGGACAACTGCTTATACAGTCCCCTCCGAAAGTACTGGAATGGCAAGTCCAATTCTATTGTTTTTGCTGTACACTGAAGACATTTGGGTTTAAGAACAAAAGATGAATATGAGACAATAGATCATAATTTCAGCTTTCATTTCTAGACATGTTAAACAACTTAGAATATTGCACCTGGTGGAGGACAACCCAATTTGTATGTAAGCAAAAGTATTGGAACAGATAGTCTTAAAGTAAATTCAAGTAAATAACACTTAATACTTGGTTGCATATCCCTTGCTTGCAATAACTGCATCAAGCTGGCAGCCCACTGACATCACCAANTGATGAAGTTCATCCTAATTAGATTGGATGCATTTCTCTGTAAATTGGCAGATAGAATGTTTCTGTAGACTTCTGTATTTATTTTGCTGCCACCATCATGAGTTACATCATCAGTAAAGATTAGTGAGTCCATTTCAGAAGCAGCCATTCACACACCCAAGCCATGATACTACCTCCACCGTGTTTGGCCGATGCACTCATACGTTCTGAAAGCTGAAATTCTGATCTATCATCTCATATTCATCTTTTGAATCCAAACTCAAATGTTCCACTCCAGGAATGGAACAGATGCTACAGTGGGCCCAGGTTCACTGAAACTGAATACTGAAGAAAGACCAGGCGATGTTTTTCCAATCTTCAACTTTTCAGTTTCGGTGAGCCCAATGTAGCCTCAGATTCCTGTTCTTGACTGGAGTGACAGGAGTGCAACCTGGTGTCATGTAATATATAGCTAGAGGAAAAGTGGCCATAAATGAAAAGGAAGAGACAATGACATGCAAGCACATAAAAACACACATTTACTCAAACCTGTTCAGCTTCGGGCACGCCATTTTAGAGCGACTCAGTGCAACCGAGCTGGGAGATCCCTCATATCCCGAAAGAGGATTACACTGGGATGGTTCCTCTGTGTTGTCAAGGAGATCATCTGTATCTGAGGAGTTATCATCAGGGAGCTGAAATAATAAACAGACAGAAGGTTCATTAACGTGTCAGGACTTGCCTACAAGGGATTCCACCAGGTAACTAGAGATGGCAAATGTTGCCCAGTGTATTAAAGTTAAATGTAAACCTGTCTAGAAGACAAGTCTGATGTCCACAATTTGGAGCCACGAGGCTAATGTAGTAAGCAAATCTGTATAGCTGCTGGTTATCATTGTACAAACTGCATGTCTAAATCACCTCAAAAACACTGTTGAGTTGTTAAGTAATGTCAAATGTGGTTTCTGACAGTGTTATCTATGAAAATGAACAAAAGTACATCAGATAGATTGTAAAAAAAAATTGCAAATCGCTACCTACCAACTACCTGTAAGTACCTCAGCATTACTACTATGAAACCATTAAGGTTGAGGCTTACAGCACAGGGTTTCATCATAGGCATAAAACTATTAAACATACCCTGAACACATCACTGAATGACAGATAAGCAGCACCATTGCTGATGGTTATTTTTTAAGTCAAGTATGGTCAACAGAAAAGCTGTGCTTACCATTACTTACCTGCTTCATTTAGACTACACAAAACAAACAGTTCTGTCATTGATCCTTTCGTGCAATATGTACTTTGATAGTACTGTTTGCTTAGTCTACTTACTTTCTCCAAGGCGTTATGACAAACCAGTGATCAATGTTTACTACACCTGCTACTGTATCAATGCTGATGGCATATTATGGATCTGCCAGTGATCACTTGACACAACTGCCACTGGGTTGTGTGAATCTACAGTCGGACTAGAAAGAAATCAGCCCTATCCCAACCCCTGGTGGTGCTGTTGTTCTTGGTTGTGACTGACAGAAACTGACCCTTATTTTTTTTATGTATTTTTACCTTGAAAGAGAGGAAGGGCACAGCATTCCTAGCCTATTTATCCCACCCAGCACTCTTTCTGCTATTCAGACACAAAGCATGTTGCTGAGGCAATGTGATGATTCATACATGCAGTTTGTACGGTGCTAAAGTTAGCCACATAGCTCTAACTTTGGACACCAAACATGTCTTTGCTGGCTGAGTACATTGTAGTTAGGGCAGCAAAAGAGACACTTTACTTCTAACACTCAGGGAATTTGGACAATTATGTCATGCTACTAGTTGTGGTGAAAAGACTTTACTCATCACACACCATTCCAGTCACTGTGTTGCTCTTTTACCAGATGTACTGTATGTTCCACACTGTCCTGCCTGTACTCATTATTGATGCTATGTTACTGTTTTGTACTTATTGCACTGGGTCCATTTGTACATCATGTATTTCTTGTCTTGTATCTTGGTATCGATTTGTACTTTAACTTTTCCTTATATGTACTACATGTTGTTCAGTGATTATCTTGTATCCCACTGTCACATTCCTATAACATTGCTCCAAGGCCAGTGTTATGTTGTTCCACTGTAAACTTGACAATAAAGCAATTAAAATATAAAAATCCCCACCTACCAAGTGACTAAAAAAAACACAACTTTTTTTCAGTTTCATCTAAACCTTTCTGTGCAAAAATATACAAAATGGCTTATTTGTTTATCTTTGAAATGTTTGCTGTAATGTGACCAGGTTACATGAGTTACAGCCTTAATTAATGAACCTGAAATTAATCTTTTTTTATATCTGATTCCTCTGGAGATTTTGAGAGACAAGAGAATTAGGCTTTTTAGTCTGCTGTTTCTGTTAGAGTCAGATTAAAAAAAAACAATGGGATGAATGCCCTGACCATGAGCTCAGGGACAGAAAAAAACAACAGAATATCAGCATATAAACTGCTCACTTACTAGTAAGTAAGTTGTTGTTTATTGTGGATATGTACACTAGTTCCCTAATCTATCAGCTGTCATGAACTTTGTGCCCCCTGCTGGACACTTTACAACATACAAGTGCAGAAATATACAAGTGCATAACAGTACAATTACATTATTTTAATAGTTAATTTACCTGGAATTAAGAAGAAACTGTTTGTGTAATATGATCATGCAAGACGTACATGTCTATTTACAGTTTCAGAGTTGTTCCAGCTTGAACCGGAGCTCCTGAACGGGGAGAGGGAACGGGACCTCAGCATCTCTGCGTTCCTGAGGCCTCTTGGTGCAGAGGAGCAGCCGTGATGTCTGCACGACTTTGTTCTTTTCCTTGTTATTACCCTCTGGTAATTAATGAGGAGACAGTGGCAGTAGACATTATTTATGTAATATGTGCTGTTTCACATTAACACAGTTGATGCTATTAGAGATCATGCATATTGCACAAGGGCATAACTATACCACAGGGACACTCTGGAAAAGATCCCTCTCAGAGCACTCGCTGATTTTCGTCCTAGTGGAGAACTCTAACCTTGGAGAAATACCCTATGAGGGAAGAGCCAGGAAAGCCCTTATTACACATACTGCAAGTTAATTTTCATTTTCATCCGAGCTATAATGTCAAATGCATTCTTTCTAAACTAATAACACACAAATAATTGTACTTTATGATTACACAGTAATAATTCACTGCCTGGGATAGGCTCTGGATCCTGTGACCCGGACCATGATAAAGTGGTTAGTGAAGATGACATATGGCATTAATTTGCTGCATTAATTGTTAAGAGTCAAAGGTAGGTCCTCACAAGCATAGTAAGACAAATGTGTGTGTGAGATTGTGTTTGACTTGGGTGAATATCAGAGCACCTAATGCAGAAAACCGACTAAATTTCCCCTGCAACTTCATGTTTACGTTGCTGTATCTAAATTATGGGAGTGAAATTCCAGTTAGTATGTGGCTTACTGGGAAGGTGGGGTCTCTTGTCATTAGGACTTCATGGTCTCCTCCAGAAAAAGAAGGCACCAGCTTAGGCTCTGGGAAAAGAAAACCTCTAGCATCGTTCTCATATACGGCCAACACTTCCCCAACTGCAAGCAAGAAGAAATGATCCACACTATTACTGGCTATACTTTCAGTGCTCTCAATTACCATTATTTTTTGTTCCTGAAAGTAACATTATGTATCAAGTGGCATAAAGCGTCAGAGTTTACCTGGGGGAATCAGCTGTACAAGCTCAACTTTAACACTTTCACCTGCAGTAGAGAAAACAGCACCTGATGCATTAGGACTACACATACATATTCCTACATAAGCATTGTTGTTGTTTTTGCAATTGATATTAATAATAGATTTTTAAAAAATAGCTCATTTTGCGAATCTACTGAAATAGAAAATACGGAAAATGAATACGCTTGTTGTGTACATTGCAACATCTCAGCAATATCTGCAGGATCACTGGCATACTTGAATATCTGCAAAGAAAGTGAAGCAGATCAAAGGTGGTATAGGCAGCTTTAAAAACAAGCCTAATGCCTTAATAATAGTGCAAATGTCCACTTTAACTATAAAACCTTGTCAAACGTCATTTTCCTCTTAAACCGTAATGGGAATACAGCTGGTAGGCATTGTGACATTCTGTATTGGTTCATCAGGCACACACTGAGGTAAATGTCATCCTTCGCTGGCAGGTGCACTCCAGGACAGGTCACCTACAGACACAAGCATACGTAGACATCTAAAACACAGGTTACTGGAGTAACCCCACTCCATGCATTTTAGTGTTTTCCCTGATCTCACACTACTAAAACACACATGTTAGAGCAGGGAAATCACCAAAACACACATGTTAGAGCAGGGAAATCACCAAAACACACCTGTTAGAGCAGGGAAAATCACTAAAACGCACCTAGTATTGCAGGGATACCACTAAAACACACCTATTATTGCAGGTCTATCACTAAAACACACCTGTTAGTGCAGGGAAATCACTAACATGCGTACAACAGGGGGTACTCCAGGACGAAGGCTGGGAACCTGTGACCTAAAAAAACACTGACTATAGGCTGCAAGCCAAATGGCTCTACAACAGAAATGTAGCACACTAGCAAGAGTGTGTAAGCCAGGGTTTCATGCCTTAGGTAGGCTAGTGCACTTACATAGGGGGTACAAAGCCATATGGGATTGAGCCATTATCACAGCCCTACCTACAGTATTTTAATTTCCATTAAAAAGTCTATTTATTGTTTGTTAGTATTTTTTTTTCTTTAAGAAACGTTACACGTGAACCTTTTCAGAGATGCACCATGTACATAAAGATGAAATAACGATATAAAACATAAAACTAACTGTATAAGTCTTCAGCTGTGTTTAGTTAGAGAGCAGAGAATAAAGCTTACCGCTTTAACGTAAAGTTCAGCCACCACTTTGACTGCTTTCTGAGGCATTGCTCAAATATGCCCAGTAATTATGAAGTTCGGGTTTACTTTAAGAAACTAAAACTCTTTCTTTCTGAATGTTATGCCAGCTAATTACAGCGCGACGGATATTCAAGATAGCATCGCGTTTCCATGGTATTTCATAGTATTTACATTAGAGACTTTTATTTTCCCTTTACGAGGAACTACACAGCGGAAATTGGAATGGGGTTGTTGGGATTTGTAGTCTTTATTGTGTGTTGTATTTTTATGACGGCAGGCTAACCGAAAACTGTACAAAGTTACCATATACTTGGAATAATAATGCAGATGCTCAGTAACAGTAGTGTAAGTTAGTACAGGGAAAAGTCATGTCTAATTTATAAGCCAGGTAGAAAAGTGAGTACATGTTCATGCTACACAATATGCCATTTTAATACGTCTTTGTCTAGCACAGGATTATACATTACGTGGCCAAAAGGTTGTGGACATCTAACCACCACACTCATATGTGCTTTTTGCCATCTCATACTTGGTCTCCTCTTTGCTGTTATAATAACCTCCACTCTTCTGCGAAGGCTTGGAGCGTGGCTGTGGGGATTTATTCATTCAGCCTTAAGAGCATTAGTGAGGTCAGGTACTGATGTTGTGTGAGAAGGCCTGGGCTGCAGTCAGCACTCCAGTTCATCCCAAAGATGATGTAGTATATAGGGTACCAGCTCTCAGCATGTGCATTTAAATTCAGCAGTGCATTAATCAACCTATTTGAACATCCATACCAGCAGAAGTGTTTGAAAATTTAAACTTATTCATAAAGAGAATCAACTGCTAGCTAAAATAATTATTCAGTGGCCCAAAGCTCAATGTCTTAAGTCTGCAGAGTTAATTTCACCTGAAACTACAGTCAAATGAACCCCTTTAAGTCAAAAACTATTTGAAGTGCAGGACCAGAATGATGTAAAATTACCCATCCTATCTTCTAAAAGATCATTTTCAGAATCAGTTTCCGAATCCTTTTTATCTAGTATTTGAGAATCAGAGACGTTCGGAGTCTCTACACTCATTTATTCTGAACAATGGATTTGTTTAGGAAAGTGCTGTGGGAAAAACCTTTCAAACAGCAGAAGAGAGCTGCCATAAATGTGCAGTGACACAATCAAAAGCAACTGCGGTGTCCCAATTTAATACGTAATCTGTACGGTGGTTCTTGCCAGACTGTGTAGTGCTACATCTCCACTGGAAGTGAGTGTTATAACTGGAACTGACGTAGCGTAGGGCTGTTAAAAATGTGCTAGGTTTAATTTTGCCTCATACCATCCATCCAGTTCATTTGCAGATACATTCATCCAAAGCATTATTCATAGAACTGTGTAGCTGAGGGTCAATAATCTTGTTCAAAAGCCTAACAGTGGCTCCTGAGTCCTAGGAATTCAGTCTTCCAATCACTATTTTATAGAACGTTAACCACTGAGCCACTACTTTATCATTTAGTATACTTTATAGACTGACATGGTGGTGTAACAGGTAGCGTTGCCATCTCACAGCTCCCCGGTTCAATCCTGTCTGTGTGAGGTTTCACATATTCTCAGCTTGTCCATGTGAGTTTCCTCCTACCTCCCAAACACATCCACCTGTTTTTATCCCTAAGTGTGAATGAGTGCCTAAATCTGTGTTCATGGTGCCCAGTGATGAAATGGCATGTATTCTTGCCTCCCATGTTCTCAGGATATTCTCAGGACCCACCACATCTTTAAGCAAGTTAATATGAACATGAACAAATACATCTCCAATTTCTGGACGTATTTAAAAGTGCAGCTAATGTGAAGTTGTTCCTCTACTTTAATTAGTATTGACTGGGAATCCAATAACCCAAGTCTACCAAAACAAACAGGACAGACAGACAGTGATAGTTCATCTAGGTTTAGTTTATATTGTCACCTCAAGTTAAGGGTATCAGAAATGCAGCTGAATACCGAGTTCAACAAAAAAAAAAAGAAAAAAAAAAGAATAAAACTGCTAAATAAATCAGCTAAGATATACAATCTCAAATCAAATTACCTAGAAATATCCAGGTACAAGAACTCTCATTAAATATTCATATTGAAAGAATATTTTGAAACATGACTGGAGAAAGAGACAGTTCGCTTTTAGTGTGGTTTTTACAAATGGCCCGTCAGCAGCACTCAAATGTGCAATGCCCCAAAATATGTAGTCTAAGCTCTGGGAGAACAATTCACTAGTTTTAGTTAAACAAAGGTCAATTTCAAAATCTAGTCAAACTGATTTTATCATTTAAGCTCCATCCGATAGTCTACTGCTAACAAGTGGTGAAAAAAAAATCAGCATCAGCTTGGGGCCAGTTATAAAACAAATGTTGAAAAAAATTAATGTATAATGAAAAATGACCTTCATCTACCAAATACCAAAACTCCAGCAAACTCCAGAATGATGGAAAAACATTAATGGAAATAAAGAAAAAAAGTAAAAGTGCATTTGATGTCAGAAGCTCTGAACTCTAGGCTGCCGATATGGGTTTATATACTCTTGTAAAAGGAAGGAAAAGGAGGTGGGAAGTTATTTTTTCCCTTTGGTTCTATTCTCCATACACACTTTCATCACTGTAGGCAATGTAGAGAAAAAAATCCTCTTCATGATGCTCCTAAAAAAAAAAAAAGAAAGAAAAGAAAGATATTATTATTCAAGTAAAGAAAAGCAATATATGAAGAGACTATAGGGTCTAGGAGAGAATGAGAAACCGCACCGAATAGCAATGTAGAACACGAAAGAGTGAAAAGCAACATTTCAGATGTGACGAACCTGGTATAACAGGCCCATAGTTGCGGAGGTAGGAGGAATGACATTGTTTACGAAGAAGAATAGAGCATCTTCAGCCCTTAGGTGGATTCGTTTTCGGATGAGAAAATAGAACTGGCCAACTGCAGCAAAACATAGAAATGACAGATAATGTCAGATAGTGACTCTACCCAGACTAACACAAAGGATGTGAACAGAATACCGATATATTCACTCATTTCACTACAGCGCCTGCTTGTAGAATCGATTCGGTCTGGCTAACGAGGGACTCATTATTTTGCAGAAGTGTCAGGAGCTGAATAATGCCTTCACTAATTATATGACTCTGCATGAATTACAGCCAAGCAGCTCTCAGATTTCCATTTGCCAACAGTGTAAGGATTCTCTCGGTGTAACTCATACACCAACGTTAAAGAGGAAAAACCTCTACCAACAGACATTCATTAACTACTTAACAGGAACTAAGTTATAGATTAATATTTGAGATGTACATTTTTCTTTTTGGCTGTGTTGCTGCATTGCATTGCTCACCTGTGAGATCCGAGGGGACCAGATATTTCTTCTTATCCAGGTCTCCTATTCTGGCTTTGGGAGCTTTTTCAACAATTACCTAGTGCAAAAACAAAAAGCAGGAACCTTTACATGTGATATATTGATCCAGCACTGAAACAGTCACACAAGTTCAGCGGCCTGCTGGGAACCCTTGGTGAAAGAATACAAGGTCATTTCCTCACTCAGTACAAGTACTTTAGTTACGGTTTGAAGTAACTGACGGTCCTTCATATTGTAGTACGAATATATATTTGTGTGTGACTGGGTCCAGTCTACACCCTTGCACAAGGTTTTCAGGGTCTTGTACATTCCTGGGTTTATGTGTAGCAATCCCAGGCATGTCAAAAATACAGAAAAACAGAGGACACATCATCATCACATGACTTTTCCCCTTGATTTTTGAAACTGAAGTGAATGTACATTCCTTAGTACATTGTAGCCCTAACTCTTGTCAGAAACATACAATCTCACATTTTCATTAATATACAAACAGTGTTTTATGTGAATAAAGCACTGTTTATTAATGAAATAATTAAACATTATAGGCTTTCCTATTCTGTAACAGAAAGATGAAGAAAGGAGCAACAAAAGTCTGTGAAAGAGATGATGTTAACATGTATCTCGTCTAGGGTTGTTACAGTGCCACGATTTCACAGTTAGTAGTGGGGTATGATCAGACGGTTACTTCATTGTTGACTTTTCAATGTATTCTTTTATTATCATCTACCCTTTCATACTGTTACCCAGTCAAGTTCCTTATTCCAGTTGTTCTCATGCCCCTCTATTATACTACAGCAACCTCTATTTCTCCATGCAGGGGATGCGGACGGCACTGAAAACCCTTTGGCTGTTGTAAACATCTTTCAGTTATACTGCCACTCCTAGCATGTTCATAACTTTACCATACATGATGTCTAATCAAACACTGAGAAGAACGACATTGCTGACCATAATTAAACAAAACAACTCTTTATTTCTTGCAGTGTTCATGGTAGTTAGGGGTTTCTTCTTCTTCTTCTTCTCTTGGCTCAGCGTGCTCACAGCCTTTCTTTCTTTCAGCTTATAAGGAGGACATGATAAAAATGCTGACGTAAGAGATTTTATGTAAAAGTCATTATCAAAAATGTCTTTGAGAAAGAACAATAATTCAGGGATTTGATCTTTTAGTTTATTGTTATATACCCAAGGATGAATAAAGAGAAGTTTATACAAAGATTTCAGGATTTTTTTTTCACCTAATTTTTCCCAGGGCTTGTGTGTTTTTAAATGGTCCATAAATACCATGATAATTTTGGACTAGCTTACCATATAGCCTGAAAATTTCAAACCGTTACACTCCTCGTGTCCAGTTCTAGGCTTGCACAAGGTTTTGGGTGTCTTATTCATTCCTGGGTTTATGTGCTCTGATCCCAGCCATTTCAACATATACACAAAGAAGGTGTCCTCCTTTACTTTTTCCTATTCACCTGACTGCTTCCTCTTTTATTTACTGGAAGCTCTTGTCATTCTGGATACTTCTCTTGGTAAAGTGTTTATATCCCTATCACTTGTCAGTAATAAAGAACAGAGACTGAAACTCACATGTTCTTTAACAAACAGCTTTGTATATGTGAATAAACTCGACATGTAAAGCTTTCCTCTGCTGTGAGGGAACTAGAAACAGAGCCTATACTCTCCCTCTGCTGGGAGACATTAGCTTAACATATATACACCTATAGATTATCCTTATATATACACACACACACACTTTACTATACTATATGTAGCAGTTAACTTATGTAAACAACCTGTAAAGCTTAAAAATACCAAAAAAATATTATCACTGTTACTAGCTTAGTTTTGTGTATATCAATTAGAAAGACAAAAGCATTAGCACGTCGCTTAGCTAGCTATTGTGCCTATAGGTTACACAGAAGAACCTTACAAAACACAAAGCTTCATGTAGCACACATCAACCTTTTATATTTCCCCCCACAAATGTCCCACCTGGACGAATAGTCTTTTTAGCATTTAATTTATTTAGCTCATTAGCAAACTGAAAAAACTGCTACCAGGTCATCTTAATACTGACTGATACAAGTCCTGTTTGATGTCGCAGAACATTAAGGTGCTAACTGGATGCTAACTCGTCGTGTCCTTAGCTCGCTGTTCAGCGGTGACTGACGCAATCCTGTGTTTGATCAACACATTTCACACTTATCTACTTATCCTTAAGCAACTAAAACAGAAAGCGCTGGATGTGTTTTTAATCCGAAGATAAAACGCTGTAGTTCCGTCGGCCAGAACAAACCAGCTGTTAACAAGCTCGGCTGTCATAGCTACTTACAGGAACCCTGTCCGGATATTTCTTCCTGATTTTCTCTCCCTCTGACCGCCTCTTCTCAAACGGATGCTCTTCTTTATACTGGAACTTCATCGCAGCTCAGTGTCAGAGGCTGCAATGTGATTAAATGTCGCTTATAAACGGTGATCTTTAAAGCCAAAGCTGGACAGTTCAACTAGCAGCGCTGTTTTTGTGACAGTAGACTGCCGCGGATGAATACAATAACAACGCATGCGTCAAACAATGTTTTTTTTTCCTTCGATTTCACCGAGGCTTGCTGTGACTTTTCGTTTTTGTTTTCACATCTACACTTTTGAAAAAGACAATTGAAGACAACGAATTTAAAATATTGATATTTATGTGTAATAAATGGTGTATGGACTACTTTGTCATGGCCCACATTGTCCAACCCTGGAGCGCGGAGAGCTACATAGCAGTTATTAGGTCGGTGTTTATGCTGTCCTCATGATTAGTGGGTGGGGAGGGCAACGCCGGGTTGCCAGGTCCGCCTGTTTCACGCGGTTGGACTAGCCTTGACCATGGCATGGTTTTGAGAGGACGAAAGGAAACTGGAGAACCCAGAGGAGAGCCACACAAACATGCAGCGTCAGTAACCCAAGCTCAGGACTGGGATCTCAGAATCGACCTTGGAGCTGTGAGGCAGCACCATAATGCCACCATGGCAATATAGGGCATTTTAGTAGATATAGTACAATTTAGTAGGTAACTGTGTAATACTGTCTCTGTAATACTTTTAAAATGCATTAAATTATTTTGAAATATTAATATACCTTAAGAAAAAGTTGTCATGACAGACTTTAAAAGTTTGGAATTGACAAATTTTGTGTTTTGGTATTGGGCTGCTTCTGATTTTTGTCATGCATACCTGGCAACTTTGTGTCCGTGGTCAGAGGTGGAAAACAAAACATGAAAGCAAGTATCAATCCAATCAACAAATTTGCTTTGCCCTACATGTGGTCCACATAAGCAGCTGTCCTCGGTATACCTATGGGAGTGAAAAACAGGCCAAATCAGACCCACATCTGACCAGCCAATGCAATGCTGTAACACAGCGCTATCAGGAGTCAGCCAAATCAGAACATTGTTTATGGTTCATATCTGCACAGTCAGAGTGATGCCACAACACAGCCACCACATCATTACCAGAAGTGAGCCATGTTAAAAAAAGTTATATCTGAGCCTTATGTAGAATGTCTATACAGCTGAGATCTGGACTTATGTGGCCACCAATTGCTGGCATACCAACAGCCAGTGAAATTACAAATGTTTTCTATTCTATAATTTAATGAGCCCATAACCACAATAAGAATAAAACAACAGAATCAAAATGTCATATAAATGCAAGTTACAATGTGTGATACATTTTTAAAAATATGTATTGTTATTATTTTTGTGAGAGTTGCATTTGTAAAAGGTCTACTTGTACAGTGGTGATATAATCAAGTAAATTGTTGCCTGGCATAGTGGTTAGTGTTGCTGCCTCACAGATCCAGGGCTTGATCCTGAGCTCAGTGTACTGTCTTTGTGGAATTTTTCATGTTCTCCCCATGTTAATGCAGGTTTCATCTGGGCTCTCTGGTTTCCTTTCACTGTCCAAAAACATGAAGGTAGGTGTACTGGTTATGCTTGCCCCTAGCTGTCAACAAGTGTGTATGGTGCCCGGCCATAGACAGGCATAATATCTAGGATGAATTTTCCCACCTTGCGCCCAGTGTTACCAGGCATTAATAAGTGTTGATAAGTAAACCCTTCCAGCATTAATTATATGGTTACTGAGCTTATAAGATGTGTGGAGCATATTTCTGGCAGGGAATGGAAATTTTAAGTGCCTAAGACAGTTGTGCTCTGTACACAAACACACAAATATATATTTAAAAAAAACAGTTGTGTATGTAACACATTTTTATTTAATATTTGACAAGAATTATCCAAGTCAATATGAATACAATGATATTTAAAAATAATATGGATAATACA
>CM074948.1:14129411-14149526 GCA_037577455.1 Pangasius macronema | reverse complement strand
TAACTCACCATTGTTGACTGTTGACCCTAAGTACTTAAACTCCTATACCTTCTTCACCTCTTCACCCTGTAATCTTAATAATGTTTATAATATTTATGTATAATATTTTTGTGCTAAGATAATGTTATTGTTAAAGTGACATCCTGTGCTGATAAACTTCTCAAAGTACCACGACTTCAAAGCGCCTACAACCAAGACTCCTTCCATAAATGGCAAATAAATGTCTCCTAACAAAAAAAACTCACATCAACGTTTATAGTTTTTACTTTCTTAAACAACAAGTTTTCTAAATCCGTTTATTATTAGTCAGATTATGCTGAATGTACAACTCACTCTGTATGAGCGGTTACTATAGAAACAGTTGGAACGAGCGCATTAATGTTAACCCATCGTTTACGTCACAGCCGGAACTACTGTCTGAGTCGAAAATAATGCAAACCTTCTGACCAATCAGATTCGAGCATTCAAACGCGCTGTGGAATAAATGTATATGCTACCCGTTCTATCAAATTCCAGGCATTTCAGGTGTGATGTGATCGGATTTTTTTTTTCTTTTTAATTTTTAATATTCTGAAATCTGACCTATTTTTCTGTGACATGATGTTCAAAGTAGGTTACAACCTGGAGTCCATAGTCCCTAGAGCAAACCTTTCTCGCGCTGTGCGTTCCCCTCTCTGTACGAGACTACATTTCCCATAAGGCCACAGTGAGCAGTTCTGTTCGGTGGGGCGCAACCGCAAGGGGCTTTTCTCTCCGACATACTCTCAGTTGACAACGACCGCTTGAGGGAGGCGCGGTGAGGCGAGGCGCATACGCACACACGGAGTTTCAAGAAGTTTTCCTACTTTTGATGAGAAACAAAAGAAAACCGATATTTACAGACGGAATCATTTGGACAGATCTGTGATTGATAGAGAGAGAACACACACACACACGGAGAGCTGCAGGATGCTCGCGCACTTGGAGCCCCGGGCTTCAGTTTATTTATGCAACGCCATGAGACGAAGAAATTATCTGGCTAGCTAACTCTAGCAGATCGAAGTTATATTGAAAAATCCAGGCTCGGTCGGAATTTTATGTCGTGACATTTCTCAAACTCTCCGTGATATTATTATTTTTCTACAACACTACCAAGCGAGAACATCGATCGTTTTTGTGTTGGAAAAGTGTGTTAGCTTTAGCTGGCTAGCAAGCCGGTGAATAAACGCTGCTCTGTGCCACCGAAGTTGAGCGGACCTCATCGCTGAGGTGACAATGCTCGAAATAATGTCTGAGCACCAAGGTAAGAAAAACCCGAGTCGTTTTTAAAAGAAATGATAACTCCGGCTGCAGCTGTGCCCGCTGTATTTCACCGATCATTGCGTTAGCCGGTTATTATTAGCCACGTAGTGGTTGCATGCTAACTAAAGGTAAGACATGAAGTCAGTTAAATCTGCCTTTTTCTACGCAGTATGGCAGTATGGCTGTGTGTTATGCGGATTTTTTTTTAAATCAGTCATTTGTATTTATATTCACTGGTGTCGTGGTCATTCGTTAAATGCCTCGTTAGCTAAAGATAGAAAGCTGAGTTGGTGACAAGATTGCTCAATAGGGGACGTCGGCTAGATGAAGTGATTCGATTAAACTCAACAGACAAACTGTAAAAGTTAAGCGAGTCAAGTTTAAAGTGTTTGTCTATAATTATTAAGTGAAAAAACGGTGTCCTCGGTGACCCGATTAGCGTCAACTAACATGCAGTGTGAATGGAGCTTAGCCTGAGAAACAGCTAGCAGCTCCATCCCCACAGCTGCTGTGGGATTCCTCCTCCTCCTCTTCCTCCTGTTTAATTAAATACATGCTTTAATTAAATTTTCTTTTTTCACTTTCCTTGTGCAACCCAGTATATCCCAGCTAGCTGTGTCTGACTAAGTGTACCGAGTGAGCTTGTTGCTGCTCTTCTGGGCGAGGAGAGAGACTTAGCTACCTAGCTCGCTAGCTTTTAATTTCTCAAGCTAGGTTTAGCAGGTGTGCTAAGCTAGATAAGTTACACATGAACTTCTGGTCTGTTTGATATTAGGCTGAAAATAAAGTAGATTATCATCGAACATGGGGGTTTTATTCGGCGTCTGAACGCTGCAGCTTCGAGGTAGAAACGCTGTAGTCGCCTGTTATTAGCCGCACTCGCTAACGCCGCCGAGGCTCTTCAGAAAATAATGCGTAGGCACTGGCCATGTGTTATTCCGCTATAGAGTCAGGTTTTTTTTCTTGCCAGTCGACGCTAAGACACCGGGACTTGTCCTTCAGGTGAAATTGGAAGACAGTGTCCTGAAATTGACCCGAATTAAGTCTCGAGTCGACATCATGTGAACTGACCAGCGCGCTGCTTCAACGTTAGCTGTGCGTTTGTGGATGTTAGCATGTCCTTGTTTAGCTGCCTGCTAACGCCTCAGCGCACACGCCTGAGCAGAATAATGCTGTAAAAAAACAATACAAAGCATGAAGTGAAGCAAATGTGACTCTATCTAAATTCCACACATTCTTCTCAACCCATGTTTGCTCTCTGTCTCTCTCTCTCTCTTTTTTTTTGTTTTTTTTTTTGTTACAGATTCATTACTGAAACGCAAAACGGAGTCTCTGGTAAGCTAGCCAAACTAGAAATCTGTTAACCCTTTAATATCAGTGTGGTTATCAGTAGGTTCATTGTATTCTAACTAAAAATGACATTTTCAGCCACCAGAGAGACGAAAGAGAACAGTGGAAGACTTCAACAAGTTCTGCAGTTTTGTCTTGGCGTATGCTGGCTATATCCCATCTCCAAAAGAGGTGAGTTTTTCTCCTCTAAACCTCTGCAGGAGAGTTTGTGTAAAAGCTGTTTCCTGACCCTGGGCTTCTCTTAAAGTTTGCTTGGGTTCAGACCGTGCTGTCTGAGAGAGCACACAAGTTGTTGAATAACACTGAATTTGTAATATTACTTCCTATTTTGACTTTCTTGGTGGTGAGGAAAAGCAAGTTGTGGTCTGGAGATGAAATCTAATGTCTTCTGAGTATATTAAGCAAGCAAAAATTATATGCAAGCGATATGAATGCAAGAATTAGTTTTTTTTAATGTAATAAGTACATACAGAAAGGTGTAATCCAAACTGTTGATCAGTGCAAAATTAAGCACAAAATTAAGCTAAATAAGCGTTAAGAATAGTACAAGGATGGGAAAGATTACATGTATAACAGAAACACCATGTAAACCTGAACAATTAGTCTGCAGATGAGAAGCATTTCAACACACCTATAATGATTAGATGATAAAAAAAAACAGTAATAATTGTGTACACTGGCTGAGATTCAAAATCCTAAAAAAAGAAAGAAGGAAAAACTCGAACGCTAATTGAGAGGGGTCTGGCTGGTTCATGTTCACCTCCTGCTTCTGATGGTGTCACTGATACGCTTTTCTTTTGATAGAAAAATAACACAGGAGGAATTTGGCTGCATGTTTTTAATAATTCTGATGTGTTTCTTTTTTGTAACCTATAACTTCATTATGTGTCATCTAGAGTGACATGAAATTAGAGTAAAATGCAAACATTAAACAGTGTGTACATCTAAATTTAGTTATTTCGTAGACGTGTTTTCTAGTCAGTAGCTGCTTTGAAAAATTTTCCCCTTAGAATGAACCCATTGTCTTGCTCTTCTGTGACTTTTACTAGATAAGCTTGCAGCTGTGTAGCACTCAGTGTCTTGTGTTGCCTCTGCAGGAAAGGCCATGGTCTCCAGCCTCCTCCAGTTCACCACACAGCTCTGGCACCTCAGGCGAAGGTGGCATGGGAGGTGGTGCCAGCTCAAATATGTCGGCAAGCTGGGGAGATGGCAACTCGGACCTACACACCATTCACACTTTCGTGCAGAAAGCCCGGGCCAACAAAAGTGTCAAGACCATGCAGCGTATGCCTTCTGACAGCACCCTGCTGGACAAAATGAGGTTAAAGGACTCTCTCTACAAGGGCCAAGCAAGCAGCAAAGCAGAGCGCAAGAAGGACAAAAAGCTGAAGCGACTCTCTCTTGGCTCCGGTGCAGGAGACAGCAGCAGTAGCAGCGGCGAAAAGCGCGCCAGAATCAAACGCAGCAAAAACTCCAAGCAGCCCAAAAGCCTTAAGAAGCTTAAGAGCTCGGCACTCAGCGAGACAGACTCTGAGACTGGACTCGGCCACGGAGAGGAGCACGCGGGTCAGCCAAGAGGGCTGCAGTCCCAGAGACCCAGCCTGGTGAAGTCTGAGCGCGACGAAGCAAGCAGAGATGCTGAAATGAGCTCCAGTGAAGGGGAAACGTGGATCGCAGATGAGGATATCATGGTGGAGTCAGGTGAGTTTTATTTTATAATGATGGAAATGGCTCAATAGTAGGTTGGGTTTAACAGGGTTGCTTTGATCACATTTGAATGGTTATTATGTACAGTTAGTAAGGAAGTTTACAAACGTCAAGGTCAGGAGATTGACTTCAGTCCTCAGCATACTTGGTGTTAAAAACTGTAATCGCGTTAGAAATTTTTAGGGCTGGCCATAAACCATTCAGTATGTTGGTTGCAAGTGCACCACATAAGCAAGGAAATAAGTGTTTTTTTTTACTCGGTGTAGGGCACTATATGTTCAGATTGCAAGCTATTTGGGATTCACCCAAACACAGATAACCTCTGGGAAGACTGTCATGTGACCATGTACCCACCTGCAATATCTTCTAATGTACTTACTTGGTTCTGTTGCCCAGAATTGAACAAAATGTCATTTAAACCACAGCTACCCTGACCTGCGCTCATGTTAATCACCGTGGTCAGGACGCTTCAAAGCTTCATCTTCATCTTGGCCTGAAAGCTTCATCTTTAACAGTCTCCTGCGTTATTGTATTTCTGTCATTGTTATAGAGCCACTCAAATACAACTCATAGACTGTAGACTAATTAAAGTTCCTAAAAAGTAAACATACTTTATGTTCATTTTAATCACAGATTATGTATTACACTGTCTAAAGCAGTATCCAGTCTTATAAGTTGTTTGTCTTGTTATTGGCCTTCTGTAAAAAACGTGTGTGTGTGTGTCAGTCAGAAATAATGTTTGTTTCATATGCTTGGCTGATTTTAGTTCATTTGCACTACTGGTATACAATATTAATACATTGTTGCCTCCTACTGGATATGTTCTGAACTGCAGTAATGAACATGCTTAACATTATGGGTAATTATTATGAGAATTCGGATCCTGGTTTTGAAACACCAACATATACTTGAATTTTTTTAAATGATTTTTGGACCAGCCCTTAAAATATATTATTGTGCTGATTTAAAGGAAAACATTTTGAAGTATTTAGTTGGTTCTTGAGGTATTTAATCCTGTTCAATCTTCCTTTTCTTTGCATTGGAATTTGTCCCTGAGCTTCTATAAGGCTTTGGAGGTTTTAAGCTGTAGGCCTGTTAGTGCTTTGCGTCTCGTAGCTGGCCAGTTTCCACTTGTAACATACTGGTGTCTAATCTCGAATCGTTCTGTGCTTTTTCAGCCATAAAAGAGCCGCTTCTCAGATGAGCAAATTAAATTTAGCACCAAATTGGTGGCATCAGAAGTGTTGGGGCTGTGTCATCATCATCTTATCAACAATGGCAGCAGTTATTTTCCTGATCACTTGAAAATTAAAAAAAAACAAAAAAAACTATGAGCATTTTTGAACATTGTTGAAAAAAGTCAAGTTTTAAAGTCAAATGTTTGCAGAATACTGAGTACACGAGAAACAATGAGATTCATTTGTCACATTGATGCATGAGTACAGAAAGATAAAGTCCATACAAACAAGTGAACAGATACAACATACAAGACAGTGATGTAGGGAGAGATTTCACGTAGGTGGGAGTAAAGGGAGTTGCACATGTCCAGCTGCATGAAGAATGAGTAGTAAGAGGAAACAGTGACATGGTATAGGAGCACAAATTCACTGCAACTGTGAATCAGTAGTCTGACGGAGAAAATTGAGTTTGGATGGTAAAATCTGTTCCCAAACCAGTCATAAAACATCTTTAAAAAAAAAAAACCTTTATGGTTATTATTTTATGGCATGCTTTATGGTACAGTGCTTACATCTGATTATATAATAGTTAAGCTCATGACTAGTGGAAACATTGGTTTCCAACAGCACCTTGACTGTGGAAAGAGTGTTGTGAAATTTTGCTCTGTTGTCTTGATGGTAGTCATTGACACATCTATGTCTGCGTCTTCTCCATTGCTCTTGGTTTGTTCAATTTTGTTTTTTCCATGATCAATAGAATTTTTCACTTGACACCTACTCTGGTGCTCTGTGGTTTGTCAGTTGCTATTGCTAAACTCAACAGACCTTGCTAGTCTCGCTGAATTTGACACATTCTTTATTAGTTTTTGACTCATGGTGGTCTGTTTTACAGACACTCGCACCTCACTTCTCGTTTTGAGAAAACAGAAGCTGTGTACACACACACACACACACACACACACGCTGCACCTAGAATCAGTTCTTATGCATGAACTACTGACACACAGCTGCCCGAGGAAGAAAATTTTTCATGGTCCTCTTGTTTTACTGGCAGTTACTTAGGAACTATACAGTGTACTGGCTATAGCTTTAATGCTTGGTCTTTCTACTCCTCAGGTGACGACTCGTGGGATCTGATCACTTGCTACTGCGGGAAACCTTTTGCAGGACGACCCATGATCGAGTGCAACCAGTGCAGCATATGGGTGCATCTGTCCTGCGCCAAAATCAAGAAGTCCAACGTCCCAGACATATTCTACTGTCACAAATGCAGGGAAGTGAGGCGATCATCAGGCCATAAAAAAGACAGTTAGAGAAGACACCTAATCCATGGAAGCTCAACGTCCCCGTCCTCCACTTTTTCTATCAAGTATGAGACGAAAACACTGTTTCTGAACTGGGATGTTCTTTTGTGACCCACATTTTTGCGCGCCAGTTCTTCACATATTTGACAATCATATATGGTTAATATCACGAGGGGATCTTCTTCATGTTTGTAGACAAATTTGTTGAGAAGGCTCTTACTCGGAGTGACCTGTCTGCCAGTTTGGTCTGATCATCAGGGAGTGTTTAGTGCTGGCTTTATAGAAGATATAAAAGAAGATGATGTATTCTGATATGAAAGCGTTTTACAAAACAGAAAGAAACCTTAGAAAGCTGATATTTGTCTCTTTACATGAAGTGGTCTGTGTATAGGTTATTACTTCTGTTGCTTATCATTTTCACACCCCTCAGTTTTGCGCTCAGATTTGTGATGCTCGATATTAACAGGTAGTCTTTATTAAGTGATTAAACCTTTTTTTTTTTTTTTAAATAAATAAATCTCAGTGCATGTCAGCACCATAGCAGTCCTGTCATTAACTAGCACTTAACTAGCAACTCCAGATCATTCTGTGTGGGGAACATTAAATGTTGGACTTTCAGATTGGAACATTTCCACTGGTTGCACTGCTGTCCTCTTACCAAGTGTAAGCAGTTTCAAATTGTGCATTAAATATTTTCGTTGGTTTACTTTTGAAGGACGTTTTGGGAAGAATGAATGATGTTGAGAGCTTTGCAACTGCCACCTGAGTGTTGAGGCACACTCAACACCATCGATTTAATAGCTGTAATTATTATTTGTTCTGTTGTTATTATAATTTTTAAAGAAAAAAAAGAGAAAAGAGAGCTTAATTTGGGTTTTAATCTCGTCTGTGATCTTGTTTAAGATCTCACACACCCAGAGTGTTAGTCATTTGTGGAGCTGCTCCCTGACCTGCTGTTTGAAAGTAGTTCAGAGGCCAGATCTTCTTTTGTACAGAAAAGAGTTTGTCACAAGTGTTGTGGCATATTTTGTTTCAAATGTTTTTTTTTTTGTTTGTTTGTTTTTTTTTTTTGTGAGGGGTTTCTTGAAATTCCCAAAACATAGACCCTCTCCTCCTATTTTACTCTGTAAATATCATATCCTTTCAGAACTGTACATAATATGAAAACGAAGAGAAAAGCCAAGCAAATGTTATATTTTTGGCATCTGATGTTTTCTTTAACTGTACCTGAAGAAATAAAGCCTTTTCTTTATTGGATATCTTGTCCAAATTTTAATACTTTTATTATTTTTTTTTTTTTTAATCTTCTGCCAATGAATGATTCAATGCACATCAGTGTGTTTTTGTTAGAATTTTTTTATTGAGCGTAGGCACACAAGTACAGTGTCTGTCAGTTTGAATACCACTACAGGGTGACATTAAATAGCAATAAATAGATTTTTCTTTCAAAAAGAACGCACCTGTTAAATACAAATGACTAAATACATATTAAGCCTAATCCTAGATTGAAGGGCATTTTAATTAGTCATCTCCTGTAGCTGTGATTTACAAGACTAGGCTTAATCTGTCCATTTACAACCAGCCTGTATAGTACACGAATCCTATGGTAGTACTGTTGGATTAGTCCCGTTGCTCCTCTGGTTCATCCTGAAAGGAAGAAAAAACTGTGCTTAAGATGTTTCCGAACAAGCTTTTTTTCAGACATTGATAAGTAAAATGTAAAACAGGTCATTAAACCATGTGGAAGTTTAGGGCTTTAGGTCAGAAAGCTCACCTTTCTGCTCTTTCTGCTTGGCAAGTATAAGCTACCAATGCGGTCCAAGGGAACAGTCACTCTCAGCCTACAGGAAGGAAAGCGAAATAAATCAAATTGAATAAACGCAGGGTTCACTCATCTGTTGACCTGCACAACTAACAATCCTTTATGACCAAACACAAAGCAAAAGGCATTAACGTTACATATGTTAGTATGGCGCCTTTGTTTTTTCAGTGCTTTCCTCACCTCTTGTCTTTGTTCCTGTGATGTGTGTTGGTGTGAGGTGTTGAAATGCGTTCCACAGGGAGAGAGAAGGCGGCTGAGGATCGGGCTGGGTTAGGCTCCCAGTCACGGGTCATTTCCCCACCGTTTTCGGGAATGAGTTCTACCAGATCCGAGAGCTCTGACAGGTGAGGAGAGAGATCCCGACCCAACCTGTGGCTGCTCTACAGAGGAGAAATGGAGATACGGAGATTAACAGCTTGTTCATCACAACTGTACGTTTGTGTTGATACCAAAGCTCTATGATTTGATTGAAACAAAGACAAATTATCAATCATTTTCCTTTTCAATTATATAAATACAAAGGCTTTTTAAACCGTTATAACTAAAATAGAAAACCGTTTGGAAGTGGATGTTTCGCAGCACTTACTCTGGTCAGCTGTAGCCTGTCTGGTAGCAGGAATGAATACACTTCGTCCATTAAAAAGCACAGAGCCAAGATGGGCAGAAAACACTTGTGCGACAACATCTGAAACGAACACCGTGAAATACAAAACATCATATGCAGTTCTCTGTTATTTTATCATTTCTTTTTCAGTTATAAAGTGCAAAAATGTTCAGAATGACCAAAAAAAGGTCACCAAAAGGTACAAATTAATAATTTAATCATTTCAGAAATTTCTCTTTTGGGATTTCACAATTGAAACGTTTTAATTCTTCATCCACATACCTTAACGTATTGCATATGAACACTCATAAGTGTTAAATAAAGGGTTCAGGAAAGGATCCGAAAGAGAAATGAAGTGATTTCCTGCTTTACCTTGTCAGCAGCTTATTCAGGAACCGGTGTGCAGAAGGAAGGTTGCTTCTTGGTCTCAGTGATGCTGTCCTCTGTATGTTTGCAGTGAGCATTGAGTATTTGTAGACATGAAGATGGGGTGGGTTTATATGTTCAGAGGATGGCAGGATGATTATGGCCGGGTGTGTGTGTGTGTGTGTGAGGTGAATTCACCCACCCACCAGTTCAAGGAGAACGAGCACAAATGAGAATGTGCTGGTAAACAACGACATTGGGAAACAGCAATTTCGTTTCAGAACAATTTAATAGGGCTACATCGCCATGATCCTGAAGATCATGGTTGTATAAACATTATGATTGAATGTCATCTCCAATCAACACCAGAATTATTGACCACCTTCGTAAAATTGAGCAAAAAGTGATGTTTAAATATGAACACACAGGGGCACTGTCAACAATCAACAATAAGCAGCACATTAGTTTCTGCTAAATGATCTGCATCAGCCCTGAGCTTGTAGAAAGATATTGGATCACTCCAACAAACATGACACTTTAAGCTCCTTCATGCATGTAGACTGCCCTTTTCAATTCAGACTACAGGTTGAAATTAAGAGACTGAGATGGCCATTGTGAAACACTTATTTTTTTTTGTTCCTGCAGCCATTTCTGTGCTGATTGGGATGTAGAATTGAGGTAATAATTATATGTTGATACAGTTAAGCCTAAATCTCCTGGCAGAGGTAACCACATTTTGGGCTAATATATTTTGGACATTAGCAGAATTTATGATGCCATCAATCATCAAAAGACTAAAAAGTCCCCTAAAAAGTCGATTTTGTCTCGTGTAAACACAACAGACGATTCCAATTATAGCTTCAATCATGCTTGGTGAAGTTCCGCTGTAGGATTTTTTTTGGGATGCTTTAAGGAAGTGCAACCCTTCCTAAACGGCTTTTTGTTATGAATGTGGCGCCTAATAGTTTATTTTGAAACTTCACAACACCAAGAATAAACTAATGTCTTACTGAATGACAGGTCAGGATGCACATGGGTCTGAGTTCTGGCAAAACTTTTAAAATATTTTTATTTATGGCCATTTTAACTGTTTATGTATTTTTCATTACCTGCTTTGTGTTTCTTAGGTTTTTAAAGGCATTTTGCTTTACCCCTAATGATGATAAAGATATTTTTACTTTATATGTTCAGTCTCATATTTATACCACCAGGGAAATGAATGGTAAATGGTCTTAAACAAAAATGTAATTTATCCAGACTGAGAACATTTTATTTTATTTTATTTTATTTTATTGGCAAAAAATAAATAATTATGTTCAATTATCTTAAATGTTCTTTTTTTGGTGGGGGGTTGGGTGTCAATAGTTTTGCCACGTTTTTGAGAAAAAATATACACTTATTTTTAAAAAGTTCCTATTCCACTTTCTCTAATGTATGTAGGTTTTAATTGTTTAAACAGAAATGGAATCATTATATACATGTTCATTTCATACAATTAATTTTTTCCCATTCACCTGAAGGATGTCAATAATTCTGGACTATACAACTGCTTTAGCTGTTAAATTATTATATATTTAATACATTTTTAGATTCTGTTTTAAACAGCATCTAAATTGCAGGGAGCACAGAATCTATTCAGTCTAGATTGTTTTGTTAATTTATTCAAAGATGGTTTGAAAAAATTCATACGTCTATTTATTGGTTGGATGTATTGCTGCCTTACACTGAATGTGCAGCACACCTTATGAAAGAGCACTGGGATGTGCAGTTGGATGACTCTGTGTGTGGTCAGCCCGGAGCATCTGATAATGTTGTCTTGCCAATTTCATTGCTGGATTCAATCCTTATCATCCACAAGGGATGGCAATACTGGCAGGCCTACACACAGACGGACAAGAGAGAGGTCAAGACCCCTGTAGACCTCTGTTGATGGCCTACCAGCGGTTCTACACGTTTTCTCTCTTCCTCTTTTCCCTCCCTGTCCTAATTAATGCTATTTCTGTCCTGTGGGACCACCAAACACTGAGAGGTCGTTGACAGATAAAGGACGGTGTAAATAAACTTGGTGTACTACAAATGCCCACCGAGCCCGCCCAGAAGTCTGTCAACACAATCTGAGCTCAGATACATGGCGCCGAGTACTCTAATTGGTACCACGATCATCTCTGCCGTCCCCCACCTCCGGGTCTCTGCCCTATAAGTACCCCGAACAATCAGCAGAGCCAAATATAGAACAGTAGTTGCCTGTAAAGCAGTCAAGACTGCATCTCCTATAGATCATATTTCACTACTGTGTCTACCAGGACTGATATGGCTGATGATTTCACAAATGCTTTATACTAGTGTTAATACATGAACTGCGTGTTGTTTTGGGTTTTTTTTCCAATGTATTGAAGAATGAACATTCCATATATAAATACATTTGTTTATTTTGTTAGAGCAGTGATTTTTTTTTTCAGTATATACACTTTCTATGACCCTGTCCTGTAATTCAGCATCTACAAAATGCACAACTAAGACATGTATGCAAACGGGCAGTGTTTTAAATCATAATCTTAACTACCTATTAACATTCCAGAGAATTTAATGAGATCCATATAAATCATGTCATGATTACATGGCTCCTATTACATGATCATTTTAAGGTACATTATTGCTGTTTAATGTGTACTGGGAGACGTACACTGATGGATATCACAATGACATTAACATTATTTTACTGCAGAGAATCGTGTGTGCAGTGGACACTTTCAAACATTCAAATAAAACACTGATCCTTTTCAATTCCCTCCATTTTCCATTACCTTTTGTTTCACTTCCCATTCAGACCATCTATCACTTAGTTCACCTAGTTCTTTCCTGTCTCTTTCTGTCTCTTTTCCATTCATCAGCTAATTTTAAAGACTTTTTTTTCTGATTTCTAGGTCTGCATCAGAAGAATATCTATCATCTCTGCCAGGTTGGACATTTTCATTATTAAGTATTAGTCACAGTATTTAGTACTGTGGCTCAGTTGGCTCAAAAAATACTTTGAAATTATGTTTATTTTAGGTAGGCATCCAACTCGTGGGTGAGTATTCTCTGGCCCCAACCCATGCTGCAACGTTACAATTATGTAGAATGTTCAAAAAGGATCTCTGTATTGGTGTGTGTTTGTGTGTGTGTGTGTGAGTGTGTGTGATTTACATCAGGGCTACAAAGAAAAGCATGAGGTCATTATCCCGAATGAGTACCTTTTAACCTGGTAAGTAGTAAAATTTAAAAATTTAAAAGTTAAATTTAAACTTTTTAAGAACCATTAAAAGCCATTAAGAGTCAGGGGGATGTACAATTTTGAACAGGATGATCTATGTAAATTGTTCTTATTTTGTAAATTGTTCATATTTTGTCTTCTGGGAAACATGTAAATACAGTGGGTATAGAAAAGAATCACCCCCCTTCAGAATAATCACATTTTGTTGTTTTCATCCTGAAATGAAGATGGACACAATTTTTTTTTTTATCCAGCTGTATTTACTCAGTGCAACTTATAACATCCAAGTGAAAGATATAACAGCAACAGGTCAGAAACAACAACAACAACAAAAAAAAAACAGAATCACTGAGTTGAATAAAGGATCACCCCCTCTCCTAAAATGACTTGTAAACTCAATCAGGTGTAGCTAATCACCGTCTCAATGGCACCCCAAGACAGGCCCAAGTCAGGAGATGGATACAAAAAAAATTTCAGAGGCTTTATCAATCCCTAGAAGCACAGTGAAGTCTATCATTAAGAAGTGGAAGGTGTTTGGTACAACTGAGACCCTCCCTGGATCAGGACGTCACTCCAAACTGGATGGAAGAGCGGAGAGGAAACTGGTCAGAGAGGCTACCAAGAGGCCTACAGCAACTTTGAAGCAGTTGCAGAAATTTATGACAAAGAGTGGTCACTGTGTGCATGTGACAACAATATCACAAATTCTCCACAAATGAGGCTTGTATGGGATGGTTGCAAGAAAAAAGGCAATATGCAGTCACGACTGAGCTTTGCCAAAACGCACCTTGAAGATTCTGAGGCCATGTGGAAAAAGTTGTTATGGTCAGATGAGACTAAAATTTCGAATTATTTGGCCTCAACACCAAACGATATGTCTGGCAGAAAGCCAATACAGCTCACCATCCAAAAAACACCATTCCTACAGTAAAGCATGGAGGTGGTAATATTGGTAATGTTACGAGGGTGTTTGGAACACATTATGAAAGAAAGAAGTATGCTTACATGATAACTATTAAACTTCTATATCACTCACAGATTTCATTACTTTTACTTTTTAATTCCATTAGAGTTTAGATTATATGAAGCTAGTGGGTGCAAGTGTTGAGGATGTAGAAGATAGGGATAGGTGGAGAGTGATGATTCGCTGTGGNGACCCCTGAAGGGAAAAGCCAAGAGAAGAAGAAGAAGAGTTTAGATGAAAATCATTGTGGACATTATTGACCACTAAATTAGAAAGTGTTGTCTGAGCCAACAGTATTTGCTCTGTAAGCATATGGCCCCAAGTCAAACCTTTTGGATGACTCCTGGTGTATAATTTATACGAAATTCAGAACTGTTTATCTTCAGGATAATAAAGTGCATGTTTAATCATAAAAACATAATGCAGGTATGCTGCTAGGAATTACAGTATTCCCCTGAATGGTTAGGGTCATCTAAACAGATATCAATATCAAATATATAAATCATTTTTGATATTTTAATAATCACTGCTTGTTTCCATAGTTTTCCCCCCTATAGTGTAAATGTATGCAAATCTGGAAGTCACCAAGATTCATTAAAATCTAATTAAAATTAATTAAAAGGATAAATCAGTTTATTGAGCACAGGAATATTACAATACATTTATTATACACCTATAAGGAATTAGTCATATGCTTTATTTGTGATTACATGGAATGGTTTGCACAGAAATTTTTTGTTAGCTCTTAGTGGAGTCTCCCTGGTAGGATTATGGCTGAAACTTTTTTGTAATGTTTCTGATCATTGATTTATCTTATCTTGGTATTGAGTAATTTGTAATTTACTAGCATGTGCACAGTACCTCACTGGGGGTCAGGAGAGTGTCTGTGGGTTTGTGTATAGTAGCTCATACTGACCTTATACTGACTCCTCTCTAACATGATTTTACTTGATAGTATTCTTAAACGCTGATCTGTTTGCTGTACCATGAGGATATGTTTTTGATGGAGACTAACTTTTGTTATTGTGTGTGTGTGTGGTTAAAGTGCTTTCATCAAGAGCAACATACCACGACCTGAAGATGGCGTGCTTTTTCACCAATTCCGTCTGACAAATTGGTTATAAGGCTGCAATCCATTGTACTCGGAACTGGGGAAAACCCGACCTTCGACACGGAGAAGTGGACTGGAACAGTCACTCAGCTCGGAATTCCAAGTCGGGACCACGGGAAACATCCACCTTGCCCGAACTCTCTGCCATAAACAAAGCTGACGTCACAACAATATGGCGGCGCTCGGTCTACGGTAAACAGATTTCCATTTGCATTATTTTGTATTTGATAAAAACTTTTTTTTACTTGATATGTAGCTTTTCAATTGTGAAAAAATGTTTTTAACTGCTTTTTAACGTAATTCCGCTGATTTCAGCCCAAATTTACGAACGCGATAATAAGAAAAATGTAACAAAGATGAACATGACAGCTGATCTTCATTATACATCATTTCTGTTCCTTAATCAGAAGAGATTCAGAGACTCCACATATACTGTAAATAGGACCTTGTTCTGGGAGTCCATATGTTTCCGAGCTGAAGCACTATAACGCTTTTAGAACCGAGCTCGGGGGAAAAAAACGACTTTACAATGGATTTAGCACAATAAATGTCTAATCCGGTGAAACGCAAAGATGTAACGATATCCAGGTAACAGTTTAAGTCAGACAGACTGAGAGCAGACTGCTGGTGTTTGAGAGCTGAAGTTACCTCATTTATCTGGTTTGCCTGTAATTCCCCGGATACTGGCTGTACTTTTTCCCGTGACTTTCACAGGAACTTAAAATATTACATTTTTCAGGCACAGCCAAAGCAGTTTAAACAAATGTGTTTCTGTTTTATTTCCCAGAAGAAACACATTGCTGTCCATTTCTCCTTCAACAGTCTGACCTCAAATTCCAGCTCATGTTTGTCACTGTCTGTACAACAAAAGTCACCCAACACGTTACAATCGGACCTACTTATGTCATGTAATTGGACATACACGACGTGAGACTGGAAATGGAGCCAAACAATGCCAGGACATCTAGCGGATAAATTAGTAACTGCATTTGTACGTCAGTAAAAGTCAGAAGACATCTAGTTGAATAGATAAATAAGGGTCTGTAAAGATTAGAATATCTGACTCATCTATTTTATTTTATTTTATTTTATTTTATTTTATTTTATTTTATTTTATTGGACAAACCTGCTCCGTGGTAGGCTAATGATGAAGTTTAGCTTAGCTCGATCAGGTCAATTGGATTAGCCTCGTGACGTCACACAAGACGGGTCTGTAATGACACTCGGTTTTTGTAGAGATCAATGTAATACGTAACACATCGGACTGTTCAAAATGAGGAGATTTAAAAATAAATAAAAGTGGGTGGCACAGTGGGCAGTAATGTTACATTACTTCAGTTACCACTATTTTATTTAGACATGCCACTTTTTGATTGATTACCATATTGGAAATAAATAATTTAATATACTTTAAAATGTATTTACGAAGGGGAGGATGCATGTATAACTCCTACAAACATCTGATCGCTTGTTCTTGAGCTATCGCGATAACGACTATAAATCCCGAGTTGAGGGGCGTTTTGTTTGGGTTTTATTTTGGTCGGAGATTGGGAATTACGAATTTATTCATACTGTGTACGAGTTATTTTGAAATGAAACAAAATATGGTGTAATGCTGTGAAATGACATATAAGCGAGTTACAAATCTGGTAGAGACGTAAAGTAAAAAAAAAAAAAAAAAAAAAGTGTGCGCATGCGCAGCGCAAATCGGACAGTGGGCGCGGATCGGGTAACCACACGGAGCCCGAAATGACGTATTTCCGAGCTCCTACTTCCGAGGTAAGTCGAACGGAGTAAAGTAGTCCTTGTATACTTTTAAACGAGATTAAAGCCGTATTTGGTTTCGACCAGTTCATATAACACACACACACACAGTTCTCGGTTAAATCTATAACACTGAGCATGCCGAGCGCGGTGAACATAAACATCAGCGTTATCGTCACTCCTCTCACTAACGTTAGCTGGCTAGCTTGTTGCTAAGGCTAGCCGCTATTGTTCGCTGTTGTTGGTGTAGTGCAGTTGTGAAATGTTGCATGCAGTTCAGTGTAGTTGACAGCAGTTACTTTGGAGTGTGAGTGTAACGCTGTGTGTGTGTGTTTACATCCTCCAGTGCTGGCAGACAGTGGAATGAGTCTGTTCCTGGACACACAGAGGAGCATACCTCTCACTGAGCAGCTGCAGCAGGCTGCGCGCGAAGCCACTGCGTGCTACATCGACGACACCATGACCGAGAGAGTGACTGTGTATGTAGCTGGTGAGTTTTTATTTCAGGATTTTTTTTCAACATTTTCCCCCAGTTACAGCTTGGACAAAGCATTCATTTGCACAAAATTCACTACCACTAAACACCATGAGAGGTTCTCACTCATTGTTCAATACACCAGTGGTAGTTTTCTGTTTAATAAGAGCACAGTGTCATTAGTGAACACCCAGAGTCATTACTGAGCACTGTCGTTACTGATGTGGCACAGTAATCACTTGTGGGTCTCAATAATGACTTGTGGTGCAGTAATCACTTGTGGGTCTCAGTAATGACTTAACACTGAGTCATTACTGATCACCATGTCATTACAGATCAACGAGTCATTACTGAAAGCACCGTGTCATTACTGAGCACCGTGTCATTACAGATCAACGTGTCATTACTGAACACACCGAGTCATTACTGAAAACACTGAGTCATTACTGAGCACAGTCATTCTGTGTGTCACTCTGTGTGCATGAAACACATACTCTGACATCACTGAGCACTGTGTCATTACTGAACACTAGTTTATGTAAATACTTTGCTTTATTATTTTGTATTGTAAATAGTTGTTTGCTATACATTAAAAAATTGCTGTTAGTTTCATATAGAAACTGGTTTTGAACTTCTTGTTAATTATATTTGAAAAGTGTAAGAATTTATTTTCTACAGTTGGACTGAAAAGTTTTGGTAGTGGGAGTTTGAGTAGACAATAAATGCAAGAATTTTGAAAATGTTAACAGAATGCCTTTTTATTTGTATTTTTTGACAAAATGATGAAAAACTGTGGGGTCCACAAAGAGTGATAGTGAGTATCCAGTTTTGAAAAAGTAAACTTGTTACTGAAAAACTCTAGTTGGCATTTGTTAAGACTGTAACAGTACTTTGTTGTTACCTGGTGATAATATATCAGATCAGTATATATTGTCTGGATGAAAGGTGGCTTAGAATATAATGTGGTGCTTTTCTTCAAGAAAACGGTTGTTGATGTATATCTCTGATTGTTCTGCTCTTATAGAAAACACTCTGGAGGCAGAAACATCTCCCTCAGCTGAACCCTTGCCACCAAATGAATCTTTTAATAAAGAGCAAACACGCTTTCTGATCGATTTGATCCGCAACCAGTTGGAGGCAGATGGCAGAGGTCTCCCGAGAACTTTTAAGGAGCTGAATTACCGACTGAAGTCTGCCAAAGGCCAAAAGAAAAACTTATGGTTGGATATGGCTAATAAACTCTCCAAACACTTTATGGAGACCTTCGACCCAAGTAAGGTGGCTAGAAAATGGTACACCCTTGAGGATGGATACAAGAAAGTCCTAGAACATAATAGTACAAGTAGTCAAATAAAAACACGGTTCCAGTTTTTCACTGAGATGGAAGAGCTTTTAGATGGCCATCATGACATTGACTTCCCTGCTGTTGGCACGGTGCAAGGTGTAGTGGGGCGCAGGCGAAAGGCGTTGAGTATAGACTGTCAAAGAGACTCGTCTGCAGCAAGGCAAACATCTACAAGATCAGCTTCACCAACACAACCTCTGCGCAAACGGAGAAGGACAGAAGAGGACTATTCCACTCTTCTGGACTTTTTAAGGGAATCTGAGGCAGCAAGTCAGCGGCGCCACGAGGAAATTCTGGCCCAGATGAAATCTGCCCAGAAGGGGTTTGAGGAGCTAATGCGCAAATTCTTGGAGAAAATGTGACCACCTCTGTGTGCATGCACACACACATACTCTGAGATTCTGCTAGTACTTTTTTCCACATGTACTACTACTTGTTTTCTTGTTCTTAATTTTGGTCCTAGCATAGCTGTAAACCATGTAATGTATGACTAATTTAGTTATAGTGTGTGCACATCAATAGCTTTACATTATGTTCTGCTTATTTTATGTTAATCTTTTTCCACTTTATCAAAAAGGCTGTAGGGGTCAGGTTTGTTTTTATAAATGTAACCTGTTCTATGGTCAGGTTAAACTCCTGACCCCGAAAAACAAAATATATATAAGCAAAATATTGGGTGTGTTGTGTTCACATTGATGATTCCTCAATTTGAAATGATGTTTTGTGTTCTATAGCCTTTATGCAGAATGACCCCATGTTATTGTTATATAATTCAGCTCTCTGTAGCAGTTGAGAACAGGGGTATTCCACAAAGCAAGCTAATAAAAGTGTAAGAACATATAATGAGAAGAAACAAACAAATAATACAAAAGACTTTAAATTGGTTCTATAGTCCAAATGAACCTACTTAATACAAACTTGATCTCAGGTAAAAAGTACAAATAGTAGACCATGACAAAATCACACACGTGAGGTAACTGGATTCATTTAAGTCCAGATTTTTATTTTACACATTACGTTTATGTAATTTTTAGAGACTGATGTTTTTTTCCCCCTGCGTTAAGCTGTTGTTAAATTACTTTTAGAAGAGATTGATTCTGAATTTGGAAAATATTGAGGATTTTCCTAAACAATGTTATTGTTGTAAGAAATGAACTGTAGGATGTTACTCAGGCCAACATCTCATTGTGTAGTCAATTTTTCTCAGTCTGCTGTGTCTGCATTCAGTTAGAATATGTTGACGATGGATTTGGAGAAGTTTGTTTTTCATTCTTTTTTTTTTAAATTATTGAAATGTGATTTATTGATGCCATGAATAAGTATGCTACAAATAAATCTTTTAAATTTGTCACTGAGGATGACTCTAAAGGACTAAGCCAGTGAAATGATGTATCCCAGATTACCAAACAAAACGGTAAGCTGTTGCTCTTCCTCTAAATGATACGATTTTTCCTTCACATGTAGGATATTGGGGATTTTGTTTTATTACACACACACACACTCCTGATCAAAATAGACCAGGGAAAATATTACAAGTATTCACACTTCGCACTGCTGGATTGTAACCAGGTTGTAAGTACTTCTTCAAAAT
>CM074948.1:14106142-14119119 GCA_037577455.1 Pangasius macronema | reverse complement strand
TCAATTAGTCAAGTCCAACAGCTCGTTAAGGTGTGTAAGCACTCCCTTTTAACTGCTGACTAATTAGCATGTTTAGAGTTGGCCTGGTATTTTGTTTTAGAAATAGAAATTAAAAGATGATTCCATAATTTTTTCCGTAACATTGAGTGATTCCATAATTATTTCCTCTACTTTTTATTTGGAAAATGATATGCCATTAATACAGCAAAAAAAATTCACTGACTTTTTTTTTATGTTTCACAAACCAGAATGTTAAGCTATTGAACAAAACCTATTTTGTGTCATATCTGTGCTTCGTTTGTTTGCTATAAAGTAAAAAAATCTGGGTGAACATCCTCTAAGTGTGGTGATTCCGTAATTTTTGCCAGGGGTTGTACTAGACAAACCAGTATACTGGAACTGTGATGATTTGTGATGTAAGGTTACTCATTCTTAAAAGCACCACCTTTATTATGCACCTGAAGGGTACTTGGATAGTTAAGGGTACTTTACTGTCTAATCTGGTTGTACTTGTGGCCTTTTCTCAAAGGGAAACCATCTGTTGTAGGATTGTAAATGAAACTTTAAGGGACAAACTGAAGAACTAGATGGAATTTTTTCCCCTTAATAGTGTGGTTAACATTGTTTTAGCAACTCAATGAGTTTTTTTTTTTTTTTTTTTTTTTTTTGTACTTTTAGGTGATGCTCCATCACCCTCCGGCCATACTGCAGCAGCAACACCATTAACAGTGCCAGTAGGTGTACCACCAGGTCTGGAATATTTAACACAGGTAGTTCTGCTTTCTTTTATTTATTATTATACTCTTGCTTCCATGGGTTCACTTAATAACCAAGCATGGTCACTTTAAAATTTCAGATTGATCAGGTCCTGATTCACCAGAAAGTGGAGTTGTTGGAAGGTGAGTTTGTTTATACCAGCCTTGGCCTATTTACAGTAAAAGCAATGTGAGCGGAGTCAGGATATTCTTTCAGAGAAATGATTCAGAATAAGGCGGGGGGTGAGAGACAGGAATGCATAATCATGAATAGCAAATGCCCACTGAATTCTTGAATAGAAGTATTCAATAAATCTGACTGAAAACCATGGTTACTTTTTGAGCCCTTGTGTAGTCTTCTAATTATTTAGAAGTGCTTCATTTGTCCTGAAACAGCTTTCATCGGCTTTGAGACCAACAATCAATACGAGATCAAGAACAGCTTGGGCCAGAAGATCTACAAGGCCAAAGAGAAGAATGACTGCTGCACACGGAACTGCTGTGGTTCACTGAGGAGCTTTGACATGAAGATTAAAGACAACATGGACCGTGAGGTCATACGTCTGATTCGCCCTTTTCGCTGTGCCTCCTGCTGGTGCCCCTGCTGCATGCAAGAGGTGAGTGTATAAGGGCTGTTCAGATGGGGTTTTGGATGTGTAACTGCTTTCATATTTTGTACACTATACTGCCCATAAGCTTCAGAATCCTGAAGAATGCAGCCTGATTGGCTCTCCACACTTTGTGTTTGCTCTCAACACGTTGCACAATGAGCTTTTCACAGGCTGATCTAGTTACTGGCTCGAATATAGTGCACAGCATCGCATTGTAAATGACTGAAAGGGTCAATATGAAATAATTTGTATGTATAATTATAAGATGAAATATTTAGTTTAATGGATATTACTTAAACTGCAGAAATTGAGTTGCATCCTTTTTGTAGCCTACTATCAATTAATCTAGCTGGTTCCACTTTTTGATGGATGATGCTGACAGATTTAATTTTAATGGCAGTGCACCAAGGCATACTGTAAAGCTTAAATCGATTTCTCTTTGGAAATGACTTTGCTTGTTTACACCTACAAGATGTAAGATTTGGGCTGAATGGACATGATTACATTTTACCTCTACTGATGATATTTTGTCCATGAGAATATAATTGTGTGTGTTTTGTATTGTAATGTATATTTTAGTGTCTGAATGTTATGGAATGCATGATCATGCAGTGTACGACAAGTGCAATAGCTTTAATGTTCGACAGGTCACAGTATATTTTTGAAGACCAAAGAGACAACATACTATATTGTACTTTTGGAAATGGTATCCTAGGTGTCAGAGCTCCACTCTTTAATTAATCAGGCAATTATAAATGTGTTCATCAGCTAGTGTATTTGAGCAGAAATCCTTGGTATTAAGGACCACTGAGTCACTTTCCATACATCTTTTAAACTTTAAATCTGTATTTTGCTAGTATCATTACTTATCGAAATTTAGTGCAAACAGTAATCATTTGTGTTTGCCTTGTAAATTTAAAGTGAAAAGATTTCCTGTCTTCATCAGGAAAATACCATATAAGATTATAATATAGGGGATAAAAAGGATTTAGTATTCTGTGTATGATTCTACTGAGGCCTATACAGTTGTAAAACCACCATATCTTGTACCTTAAATCTGAACCTTCTGATTAATCTGACAGTTTAGTTTCAGCTTTTACATGTCTGCTGTGATTAATAATATGTATGTGATTTCCTTAAGCTGGAAGTGCAGGCGCCTCCTGGCACCACCATTGGCTACGTGACCCAAGACTGGCATCCCTTTTACCCAAAATTCTCTATCAAGGGTGCCAACAAAGAGACTGTGATGAAACTGAAGGGGCCCTGCTTAGCCTGCAACTGCTGTGGGGATGTCATCTTTGAGGTAATAATGGAGCATTTCAGCATTTTAAAGTTGAAGCTTCTTTTGAAAGCTACTTTTGCAATTACTTATGAACATTTTTTTGTGTTCTAAAGATAAGTGAATGTGTTGCATGTTGCATAGACAAAGCAGACAGTAACTTGATGACTTTAAAATCTTACCGTGAATAAGGGTTCTTGGTCATTGTTGAGCTTATTTTCTTAGCTTACTGTATTAAAAACAGTAAGCACTTGCGTAAGTGTTGCATCCTGTACATGCAGTTACAGTGTTACAACTTTAATAAAGCTTGACTGGTACTCCTTCGCATTCATATCCATGATATTCCCTCAGCTGACAGGCAAGGATGGAGGAAAGCCTATTGGTCGAATCAGTAAGCAGTGGAGTGGACTACTAAAGGAGGCATTCACTGATGCAGACAACTTTGGCATCCAGTTTCCCTTGGACCTGGATGTGAAAATGAAAGCTGTCCTGATGGGAGCTTGCTTTCTTATTGTGAGTTTCAACATCATGTGATGATGGGATGTGATCAAGAACACATTGTGTTTTCAGAATTCACACAAGCAAAATATACAAATATATTAAAAATTTTTGTCATGGTGACCTATATGTACACAGTGCAGGCTTTGACTCCTTGTCTTTTGTCTTTGCAGGACTTCATATTCTTTGAAAAAGTGGGAGACTCTAACCAACGCAACACAGTCTTCTCTTAAGGCGTTTTTCAACGTGCCTTGGTCTATTCATCTTTTCCATGACCCAAATACTACATGAGATGACTCTTATCCATCTCTTGTTGGTCAAACTCCTTAGCTTTATACCTCTTTAGGACTTCTATTACTTTCTCTCATTTCATATTTTCACACCTGACCCACAGGAAACAGAAGAACGTTTGCAAGGCATGACTGGGAAAGTGCTCAACCCAAACAAGTATTTCACGTCCATCCATGATTGTTCACACGTGATATGCATGCCATTTTCTTGACACACCTAAAGCTTTTTACTTCAGAATGTATTGAATGCAGTGGTGTCGGTTGTATCACTTTGTGCTCATCCCACACATACAAAAAATGAAATGTTAATATTTTGTGTATTTTCATTGGATGAGTGTATAGACCTACATAAATCAGATTTTGATGTCTTGTTCAAAAACCACTGTTGTTACCATGAGATATTGTGCACTTATCTTACTGTTTACTTTTCATACATTTTGTATACTTTACTGATGACACTAACAGTGCTACATAGTACCTCTTCCTTAAGCAGAATATATACATAGTACCTCTTTTTATTTAATTGCAATAGCTAAGTAAGACCAATGGTATAGTCTAGAAATTATATACTTCCTATACCTTCTATATATACTTTTCATACCTTTCATATCTTTATTATTAGTTAGGACTGACTTATTGTTATTTATGTATTATTTATTACTAAATAATACAGTTGAAGGAAAGCTGAATATTAACCTGGGAAGTAAAGGGTTTACTTGCTTGGATAATGTCCCAGTTATTGAGGGGGGAAAAACTGAGTAGTAACTGGGAGGACTCCACCGGTTGAAACCTTTTCTTTTCTTTTCATTCTTTTTCTGTATTCCCTGTGGCTGATGATGACATGCTTAAAGAATCTACAGTCTTACCAGAGTGTGGAGAAAGTGTGCACAGCAACAGACTTTTACATCAAATGTATGTGTTCAATGTAATAGGAAACAGAGTTTTATGGAAGTAGAGTAGCTTTCTCACTTTGTGAGCCTTGTGTGGCTTCTTAATGTGGACTGGCAGGAAAATAAATGAATTAATGGAATATAAACAGATTTATCTTAAAACGGTTTAGCTTATAACCATGTAAGTGTAATTGATCCCTGTTAGACACCCAAAATTAATGAGGCTTTTCATTTTAAAATGTGGTTTAATTTGCTTCTACAAGTATTAGACTATCTTTATAGGCAACTAATTGATGCAACTAATCTTATGTTGCATAAGTGTCTGTCCATATTCTTTTGATTTCACCAAAAGCTAAAGTATAGCCACATTTGAGTTAAATGAAAGAAAATGTGGCCTTTCGGAGGCTGTCACAGAACTTTTAAGGGTGTTGGTATTAGTATGTCCCTCAAGAAGGCTTATATCTGCACTTAAACCTGCATTTGCCATATGCATGTATATGTATGTGTAACAAATTGTATTGTCTTAAAATGACATTAAAACTTTTGATAAGGCTTTACTCACCTGTGATTATATAATGATACAACATGAATGTTAATGATTATTCATTACACAGCTACCATACAATCACGCAATAGACAGAACGTGATGATTCAGCATGATACCGTTTCAAAAAATTTGGAACGTTTTGTCTCACCCTGCTGGTTTAAAGTTTTTGTAAGCAACTTGCTGGGTGTGTTTTATAAAGACAAACATTTTTATTTTGTATTCGAAAGAGATTGCTGGAGAAGGACTGAAATAGCTAGTTTAATCCAGTCCAAAACAATGACTGCTGCTTTAGCATATCCCTGCAGTACTCTATCTCCTGTTTGTTTGGTTTTGTTTTTTTGTTTTAAATGAGAACAAAATCTTTACATGGCTGAAAAGTTGAGTCAGTTTAGGGTATAATACTAGAGTTTCTTTTTCTTTAGCTGCACATCATTGTCTAAATTTAATATCCAAATAGCACTTAATTTGGGTTCTATGTATTTGCATATGTGAATGGTTGCCTGATATTACACACATTTACATCACATGCACACGCACAATGATTTGTTTAATAGAGTAGATTAGGACTAAAGGATTCTGCACTAGGAGAGAGCCAAATACTTGAAGACATTTTCACACAATATATAGCATGATATATAGGTTTTCTAATGTGCCATCAAATAACCTGGGAATAATTTTATTTAACATCTACAAAATACAGAATTTTCTACATGTAAACATGTAAAAGCAGTGCAATTTGGTACAAAAAAGTACAGCCAATCACCTACTTGCTACTTTAAGTAACAGTTACTTTTATGAAAGTACTCAAAGGTTTATTTATCATTATATCAATTGTATTTATCATGATACCAATAGTATACTGTTTTGTTACCCAGCCCTGTAGAATGACCTAAAAGCTAAGGTGTTATTGCTAATCAGTGGCCTTTATTGGTGCCTGTAACGTCTTTCTTTGGACTACAGTATCTCTTAACTTCTCTTGCTTCCGTCAGAATATTGTTTAGTGACTGACCTATCTGTATTCTCTACGGTCTTTTCATTGAATTTTTTTGGTTATCAGATTAAGTATTTTAATATTTGTGCAATATGAAAGTCACTGGATCGTACTCCTGTATGGTTGTGCTGATTCCAGTTTGTTAGCAACACTTGCAGCACCCAAGACGAGTGGCAAATGATATAAGGAACCAGAATTTAAATGACACCCTGCTACAGTTCTGTCTACTTTTGGCATTGAATAGTTCATTCATTTAAGTACCAGTTTTAATTTAACACAGATTCAGATCTACACATTAATCAGTCTCTTTTTTTTTTAATCAACCTATTACATACATATCCAACAAAAGCAGTTAAATGAACTATATTTTCTATATATAAAATTATATACAGTCCAGAGTTTCTGTTCCACCCTCTCTCCTACATTTATTATTTGCTTGAATTATACTGAAGTAAAGCATTTAAAACAAATCCTTCATTTTTAGCATGAGTGCTGAGGTTGAGTGATTCACCATAGGTAGATAAGTTTAATGAAGGTGTCTGACTTGTTCATTCAGCAGGCAGGGGGCAATGCTGAGTTGCTACACACTTGTAAGTATGGCATTTGATAGGGAAGCAGCTTTTAATTCACAACTTCCACAAAATTTGTGACTGAACCTCTGAAACAGGTAAAAGGGCAGGACTACGTGTTGTCTGTTTGCTCATCTAGCAAAGTTTGTAGCAAGGAACCTTATCTTATTTCTCAAAGGTGATGAATCAGAAATACTGCTCCTGCATTTTGCACTTTTCCCCCGCAAAAAAATGGGACTAACACAGATTACCAAAATGTGTTACTAGATCTGAAGCTTCTTCTGAAGGTAGTGTTAGACTATGACCCCCCAATAGTTGGGAATGATCCAATCACAAAGAGAGACTAGCACCACAGTGGCACAGCAATAGTCAGTAAGGCAGTTCAGTGATGCTCCCTTTTTGCTGTTTGGCACAGGGCCCTTGAATCCTGAAGAGTAGCTCACAGAGTATCTCTTTACTGAGATGTCTGACTGAAATATATCATCTCGTTTCTAAGGTCTGTCACTGCGTCTCTCAGTAGCCATGCGGATAACAAAACGGCTGGCCTGCTGCAGGTCCCAGTTGTAGCGAGCTAGTACCTTATGGCAGTCCTCTCGAGAGCATTGGTTCATGTAGTAAAGCTGCTCCACCTGAATGGAGCACAGGACTGGATGAGTGAAAGCTATATGAATTTGTAATATATTTAAAAATCCAAAAAAGAATGTCCTTACCTTCAGCTGTTGCTCTGCCCTCACTGGATTCCAGTCATTGCGTTGTAGGGCTTTCTGAACTTCTTCACTAGTTACCCCATGAACCGCTGCCTGAACCTGTGTAATCACAACACAGTATTATTTGCAAACATATTAAATCAAATACAATACATTTTTGGTGGTTTTGTATTTGCATCATAGTATATTATCATGTAGTATAAAATATGGCCTTTGTTAAAAATCAATATTTATAGGCTAATTTAAAAAAAGAAAGACATGTACATACCTGTGCTTTGAGGATCTCCTTATCTACCTGGATCTGTTGTGGTGGGTACCTTTCCCGTACCTTCTCTCTTTCTCTCTCTCTCTCCCTTTCTCGCTCTCTCTCTTTCTCCATATCCATGTCACTATCTAGCTGGGGGCTTGATTTGGCCAGATGGGCCATCTTGGTTAGGTTGGTAACACCTCTAGTCTGCTGCTGTGGCTGGAACTGCACATTTGGATGAGAAGGAGGAAGAAACCAAGAAGGAGGGGCTGGATTTCCTGCAACTCGCCGATCAAAAATCATGTTCTGATGCTTTAAACGTTTAAAGTTGGGTTGTGGTGGCCGTGGAGGAGGGATGATGCCACTCGCATCACTGAACCTGCGATGATCCTGGACGAGGGCACCTGAGATGTGTTTTTGTTCGTTAACTCGTTGAACAAAGTTACCATTACCACCTCGACCCTTGTTTTGATCGAAGCCCAGGACAGATTCTAGACTGCGAGACATTCCTAGAGAAAATGGGGAGGTATGATCAGGTATTGAACAATATGAGAATGGAATAAAAAGGCATCATATGTCTGGGGGAAGCATTTGGGAAGATACTGTATCCTTGTTCTAACCTGCCATTTTCTTTAGATTGGATTCTTGCTTCTCCCTCACTAAAGGAGTTCTCCGGTTTCCAGGGCTAAAATGATCACATATACTCATTAGTCAAGTGTAAACCTCCATAACATAACAGAACAATACAAATCGGACTGCAAGCGTAACGAATCAGATTAAATAGAATTCAATGCTATGTAGGTAAAAGAAATAAAACAGCATCACTCACTCGTCAAGTCGTTCTGGGGCTCCCCAGTTGCGTTCTGGATTGATGTCTCCATGTCCAGTGTGCTGTAAGCTTCCTCTGAGTGGTGAAGAAATGAAACCAGCTCCAGAGTTAGGACTCAGTGGTCCCACTGAAGGAACGAAGGAAGCGGTCAGTGTTGGAGGAAACCAACCAATACATAGTGTCCTCTGGTTTTGACCCTTCCACTCACACAAATCCAGCCTAGGCAGAGAATGGAGAGTGGTGAATAGACTAGCCAGTCAAACTGCTTTCATTCTTCTATATGCACATTTGACTTATAGTTCCACGCACAAGCATTAAATCAAAGCCCTCTGGCCTCCTTAGTCAGACACATAATAAATCTTAAATTCAATCTTGTTCCTGTCAAGCGTAAACTGTGCGAAAAGCTTTAGTTTGACCTCTTTTGCAAAGCTTAAAGACTAAGGAATAAATGCTGACTCAAACGGCCAAAGTAAGTTAATCTCTCCCATTTCTAGCCTATTTTCTTGGTCCCCTCCCTTTTCTTACCCATGGTCTATGACAGTCACTGTGTCATTGACCTGCAGAGTGAGCTTTCTGGCCTCTGCAAAATCCCGTACTGCACGCACTTCCATAGGCTGAGCCTAGACATATAAAGAAGACAAGTAAAAGCATATAAGAGCATTATACAGCCAATCAACACATCATTAAAACAAATCACAGCATATTTTTCTGACTAAATGAACCAAGCAGCAGTCTTTTGAAACAAAACCACAATTGCACCCTTTTACTCTACTTACTGCATATAAAATATATGTAATGAACACTGGTGCATGCTCAATATGTGAACTGTGGAGCAATTTCATAGACAGCTTTGGTGTTCTTTGGGCACTAACCTCAGCCACCAAAGTGGTCAGTTGGCTGAACGTGGGCCGATCTGTTGGATTGTAGGCCCAGCATTTCCGCATCACACTGTAGAGCTCCTGAGGACAGTCAGAAGGCTTTGGCAAGCGCTCTCCCTCCCGCTCCACACGAAACAGGATCTGCACATGGAACAAAGTGTGTTTTTTAGCGGTCATTGTGAACAAAACAGGTTTTTTCTGTGAGCTTTCGTGAGTTGCCTGCGTTACATCGCCATTAAAGCACAGCACCCACCACAACTCGTCTGTCAGATGTGATAGCATTGTGACAGTTTAGCTACTTCAGTAGTCTAATTTTAGTGTGAAATTCCTGCATATAACAAACAAATAAACACAAACCTGTCTTGCAGACAACCCAAGCCATGGCTCTTCACAGTATGTGAACATCTCCCACAGTGTAACCCCATACATCCAGACATCTGAGGCATGTGAGAAAAAGCCCACACGCAAACTCTCAGGAGCACACCTACTCAGTGAGGCACACAGAGAGAGAGAGAGAGAGAGAGAGAGAGAGAGAGAGAGAGAGAGAGAGACTATTCAATCACCATCTATTCAGCTGATGCTTGACTATCCACAATGCTGGCAAATTTCCTTTAAGGCAAACCACAAAAACACATCAATTCACAGAACAACTGGTAGTGAGCAGAAGGACTATTACTCAAAAAGGGCTACAGAAGAGTCCTACAACAACTGCCCATGGGTTTGAAATTGTATATGAAATATGTCACGTGGAAAGGCTTATTTATATGTTAAAAATTGACATTTATGATAAACATTGGGAGAAACTGATGGGTCCCTGCAGGACTAGTGGTTAGGCCACAGCGCTGTCACCGCTGTGGCCTGGGTTCTATTCCTGGCCAGGGAACCAACCCCAGACAATGGGGATGCATGTAAAAGTGTAAACACTCTGCCAAATCAAATACGTGGCCCAATGATCTGCTTTGGTGACCCTACTTCACTCACTTCACTTCACTTCACTTGATGGGAGCGGCCGAAAGAGGCACAAGAACAACAACATTGGGAGAAATAGATTATATTCACAGCTGATATTTAGAAAATGCTCCAAACTATAATATAGTCTTTACATTGGCATGACTCTGTTTCACTGACGTAGGATGTAAGAAAATGCTTCACTGAGAATAATTTTAAAAAGTTTACACATTTGTCCATGTGTTTTTGCTGGACCACCTAGCAGGATAGCCTAGAAGAGGCATTTTCACTGACTGAGTCTAGCTATGATTCTTATGTATCTGCTGAGTTTGTTCACAAGTAGCCAATTTCTGCATCATTTAATGACAGTTGCTGAGAGTAGTGGTACGTTCGCTAAAGTTGTGTCATTACATACTATAAGGATCTGTGTTCATGCTTGAAATATTATTGTAGCGAATAACCTATATTTATTGAAGGGATGCAAATATGTACTGTGGCATGAATGTGGTCATAGCTACATACATGCTTAGCTAGCTAACTAAAAACGCCACCTCTTTTGAAACACGGGGCATTGCCCAAAACTCTAAATTACATCTTAAAGACTTTTAATAAGGAAGATATATCTTTTAGCCCCTACTTAAATGACTGCCTTGCCATTGTTGAAATGCCATTTACACTTGTGTGACAAATGCCATGGAGCCGATGGCGGTCCAGCAAAACTAGGCTTGCCCAGTTTAGCATTTTTTTTTCAGGTAGGTTGTGGTCATCAACAATAATAAAATGCTTTAGCAAAAAGAAGTGTTAACCACTCACCAAGCAAAAGGGATGCGTCTGTGGGCTCCCATGATGTAGTGGTCTTTGTCATGACCCAGGCCCCTCATAAGACCAAAGTCTCCTATCTTCACCAGTTCTTTGGAGGCCAGAAGCACATTCCGGGCTGCCAGATCTCTGTGAATGAAATGACGTGACTCCAAATACTCCATTCCTGCAGCAATTTGGGTGCTGAAGAGCCAGAGACGAGCCAGTGGGTAACTACCCCGCCGCATGTGGACTATGTCATACAAAGAACCAAAAGTGGCTAGCTCTGTCACCTGAAGTAAACAAAAATCAATAATTGGATGAGGGTATGGAGTTTTTAGGGCTTGACACATCAGGTAGCAATATTCATTGCTATGGAAAACCAGAGTATTAAACAAACTTATATAATGAGACATTTCAACATGTTTCTAGGTTCACATCTTCCTTATATTAAAGCTTCGAAGACTTCACAATACACTTACAACCCAGCCTACTAAGTGACTAACATTTACAGTACAGCACCAGGGAACCACAACTTACCATCTTTAGAGGCTGGGTGAGGACCACACCATAGAGACGGATAATATTGGGATGGTCCAGAGACTGCATGGTAGTGACCTCCTGCAGAAAGTCTGTTATTAGATCTGCCTCCCTGGACATACTGGACCTTAGAGTCTTCACTGCTACAGGCAACTATGAGCAAGAAGATAAGATGGTTAAGTGAGAGCAGAAAGAGAAAGCAGTGTTTTTGTTGTGGTTTAGTATGTTTAGTTATCGTATTCAGGTGTTCCCATAAGTTCCCATATGAACATAAATACTGACACTGGCATACGAATCCATATTTTGAATAAAATCTAATAAAAGCACAATTTTCAGCTCTTCCACAAATTGTCAAAAAGTTTTGGCTGTAAAGAAAGTGTCATTTTAGTTATAGGGCATTAAAGGGCTACTACTTTGAGATGAAATAAGTGCACACACACAAGAGGACATTCATTAGTTATCACTTGCAGAGGGATTCATACTCACTTGTCCATGCAGAAAATGTCAAGCACCTTTATTTTAATTTACATATACACCGATCAGCCATAACATTAAAAGCAATAACAGGTGACATGAATAATATTGATTATCTCGTTACAGTGGCACCGGTCAAGGGGTGGGATATATTAGGCAGCAAGTGAACAGTCAGTTCTCAAAGTTTATGTGTTGGAAGCAGGAAAAATGGGCAAGCGAAAGGATCTGAGTGACTTTGACTAGAGCCAAATTGTGATGGCTAGACGACTAGGTCAGAGCATCTCCAAAACAACAGGTCTTGTGGGGTGTCACGAGAGGACAACCGGTGAACCGGTGGCAGGGTCATGGGCGCCCAAGGCTCATTGACGTGCATGGGGAAGGCTAGCCCATCTGGAACAGATTCCACCTGGGGAAAAGATGGCAACATCTGGAACATCTGGATGCACTCTGGAAGAAAGCAAGCCGGTGGATATAGTGTGATGCTCTGAGCAATGTTCTGCTGGGAAACCCTGGGTTCTGGCATTCCTGTGGATGTTACTTTGACACGTACCACCAACCTAAACATTGTTGCAGATCAAGTACACCCAATGGCAACGCTAGTCCATAATGGCAGTGGCCTCTTTCAGCAGGAGAATGTGCCCTGCCACACTGCAAAAATTATTCAAGAATGGTTGAGGAACATGACAAAGAGTTCAAGGTGTTGACTTGACCTCCAATTTCCCCAGATCTCAATCTGTTCAAGCATCTGTGGAATGTGCTGGAAGTCTGATCAATGGAGACCCCACTTCGCAACTTACAGGACTTAAAGGATCTGCTGCTAACGTCTTGATACCAGATACCCCAGCACACCTTCAGAGGTCTTGTGGAGTCCATGCCTTGTTTGGTGGCACAAGAGGGACCTACACAATATTATGCAGGTGGTTTTAATGTTATGGCTGATGGGTGTATATACAGTCAGGTCTGGAAGTATCTGGACAATGACAGAATTTTTTTGATTTTGCCTTTATACACCACCACAATGGATTTGAAATAAAATAAAATAAAATCATGATGTGATCGAAGTGTAGACTTTCAGCTTTATTTTAAGAGGTTTCACAAAAATATGGCATTTACCATTTAGGAATTA
>CM074948.1:14071846-14092153 GCA_037577455.1 Pangasius macronema | reverse complement strand
CCTCCTGCCTGGCAGCTCCATGTCAAACGGTGCCTATCAAAATGCTGGTCTTTTAACTAGATGTTCAAAATTCAGTCATCAATATTTCTGAATTAGTTTCACCTCAGTGTCTAAACAAAATGAGCCATTGTAACATGTGGTGAGAGACAGGACCATGTCTGTAAAGTCAATGTGATTTTTATTAAGGGGAATCCACCACTCAAAACCAGAGTCTTGTTGATGAGAGAGGACAGACTGGAGAACGGCCAGACTGGTTTGAGATGACAGGAATGTTACAGTAACTCAAATAACCACTAAGCTACAGTGGGAACAGACTCACCAAAACATGACAGTTAAAGAGTGGAAAAACATTGCCTGGTCTTTTTCCAAGCTTCAGCTGTCCAGGTTCAAGTTATAAAGCATGAATGCCTGGTCCATTATATAATCCTAACTTGTTGTAAATGTGTGACATCATGAATGATTTCAGAGGTTTTTGTACACAGAATATTTGTTCTGCAGCAGGTACTAAAGGTGAGTCAGAATTTACACCATCCACTCCACAGAATAATCTGGGAAGATGATCTTTTAACCTCAGCCTAAAATAGGGCCATCTTTTGACTGAGATGGGCAAATGTCCCTCAGAATCTTCACCATTATCCTTTAATGTGGCTGTGGCCCAGGCATTAGCTTAGATACTCAGACATCTAGCGTAATTGCTGCCTGAAGATTGAGTGTGAGTGGGAGTGCTTAGCACAAGGCAAAGAAGGATTATATGTAAATAACAGTTAACTATCCTGTGACTGCAGTTCCAAGGTGAAGCGAGGCCAAGCAAATTTCAGGACAGTCAGGCAGTTCCAAAGCAAATCAAAAACATCATTAGTTTCCTATTTCAGGTGAACTCAGCATTGAAGACCGGTTTAGCAGGTAGTCATGTGCTTCTCTGAATTCCACATACCCTGATATCTTTTTCACTGAGTTTAAATGAAATCTTCCAGAAACTCTTGGGAAGTTAACAAACAAAAAATGGCACTAAATGAAATGCAATGTACTAAGTCTTCTTGTCAACCTTTCACAGAACACAACATATCTGATTAGCGCCATGAGACTAAATGCTGTTACTGTGTTTTCAGACTATAAAACATTACATGTTAGCTTGGTCCTCATTATACAGTAGATAGGTTATAAGACACTTTTCCCTGTCCACTCACATGACTTCCCCTTTGATTTTGCACCTGGTATTCTCACTGATTTTGATCCTCCAACCCCTGCTTATATCTCTGAGTTACTTAAAAAATCTAATCCATCTTTTTGTCATCTTGATCCTGCTCCTACTGCTCTACTCAAAAACTCTGCATCTGTTATTTCGCGGCCTATTTCACTTCTCATTTCTCAACTTCTTAGCACTGGTGTTGTTCCTGTCGAATTAAAAACTGCATCTGTCACACCCGTGTTAAAGAAACCCGGCCTTGACCCCTCTGATTTGGCCAATTACAGGCCAATTTCAAATCTCCCGCTTCTCTCAAAGCTACTTGAAAAAGTTGTTTCTGCTCAGCTTCAGTCATATTTATCATCTCATAACCTCTATGAATGTTTCCAGTCTGGTTTTCGCACACTTCACAGCACTGAGACAGCTCTTCTTAAGGTNTGCTCTTGGTATTACTGGAACTGCCCTATCTTGGTTCACTTCTTACCTGTCTGACCGTCAGCATTACATCTCTGTCCACCAGGCTAAGTCCTCTACTGCTCCTGTCTCTCACGGTGTTCCTCAGGGTTCTGTTCTTGGGCTTTTACTTTTCATCATCTATATGCTCCCTTTAGGTAACATTATCCGTCATCATGGTTTTAACTTCCCACCAACTCCATAACAGCTTGTATTAATGAAATAAATGCTTGGATGACCAGTAACTTTCTCAAACTCAACACTGATAAAACAGATCTACTACTTGTATGTTCACCAAAAAATGCTCCTTTCTGTGCTGATTATGTTAACATTGCTGGGATTTTGGTTTAACCTTCCACCACCGTTAAAAACCTGGGGATAATCTTTGACTCCTCTCTCTCCTTCCTGCTTCACATTTTTTCACTCACTAAATCAGCTTTCTTTCACCTCCGTAATATTGCTCATTTACATCCCTTCTTAAATATCAATGATGCTGAGACACTGGTTCATGCCTTCATCTCTTCTCGACTCGACTACTGTAATTCTCTTTTCTATGATCTGTAAGGTGCCCCTCAAGGACTGGGGCACATAGACCATGCCATAAACGTGGGAGAACCTGTAGAAGCTCGTGTCCCACACAGTACCAGAAGATGACCGCAAGGGGCAGAGTTCCCAACCATAGGCTAGGTATGTTGTGTCGTACTAAAGAATCTGACTCGCACCCATATTCTGAGGTGTTGCAAGAGGGTCTAATGTTAACAATAAGGTGAGCAGCCTCTATAGCTTCCAGGCATGAGAGTTTGCGCATCATTCCCACATACTCTGAACCCTGCGCATGTATGCATAGTGGGAAGGTCTGTCTGGGGTACATGCAAGCATGCAAGTCATCAGAGCTCTGTGTGGAGATTGGGCGATAAGTACATGCTGAGCTCAGTTTTTGAATCTAGTCTGCGCCATGGGTTATGGCTGCAGAGCCAAGCAAGCAAACTGCCAGTCATAAGCATGTGGAGTTCTACGGGGGATTGGCACTCACCAAGTCCTGCCGTTGGCATAACCAAGGGTGGATGATTGGTTCATCTATCGCATATAATACAGGTGCTGTTCTCCTTGGAACTGACGCTTGCGCTGAGTCATAAAGCCACTGGTGGTACAGATTGTGCAGGGGGATATCGTGATGCATTCCATTGTATTGAGTAACAGTGCCAGGTGTGACACTGGATTTAACCAGGGTCATCTTGGTGCTCGTAAGTTTCTGCCACCAAAAATCAATGCCCACCTGCCGAAACTCCAAGCCCAGCTGCCAAGCTGGGATATAAACCTGGACCCTATAGCCCTATTACCACAGTTGCCATTCTCTGCAAGCTGCCACATTCAGAGGAATTAGTGTGTAGGCTATAGTACCACAAAGGGAGTGTCTCCTTACACCCATACGATGCCGGTTTGTTCGCAATGACCACACTGCTTCCTTCCTCACTTGAATCAGTGCTCCCGGGGCGTTTGATTCTGATTTCCACTGTCAGTGTAGTTGTCGGGCCGCTGGGAGACAGCCCAGTGATATGACTGTTGGTTTCTTGGCATAGGGGTTGTGCTGATTGCGGGGCACCACGTTTTTCTCAACTGCAGTTGCCACCAGGCCCAGTGCACATGTTATGTGGCCAAGCAGCACTGTGCAAGATGAGGATGTAGGTACTTTCCTGCTCTGTTAAGCCCTCTCAGTTAATTGTGTCAAACTGAACGTGTGAGGGTGATGGGTCATCAGAATCTCTGAGCAATTCTCACATCAGTGTCACCACTATGTGTCATGTCCGATGTCCCTGGGGACACACCTGTGGGTTCTATGTCTGGCTCAACACAGGGGGGCTCTGGTTCGTGCGCTGGGATAGGTTCCTGTGACCGCCCTGCTCCGTAGGTGTCGTCCCCATCCCCGTCCGGATCGTCTGATGCTGCATGTTGTATTCAATGTGTTCCGGACTTTTCCAGTCCGGTTTCTTGACTGCTGCCCTGCAACAATGATTTAGATGATACCAGTACTCGTTACCTTCAACCTTGACTGTGGTAGGAGTAGCTAGTACCATCTTAAAGGGCTTTTCTCTCTGTGGCTTCTTCCAGTGTTTCTTCTTGAACACCTTGGTGTACACGTAGTCACCAAGCTCGACCTGTCGAAGGGATTGTTCAACACGCTGTGTGGCTTCACATGTGTGGCTTCACCAACCTGCGAATACAATGTTCTGTGTGTTTGTGTTAAATGTTTGACATAACTAGACATCTAACTCTCCAGTTGTTCCAATGAGGGGCTTTGTATGGCCCTTGAGAGAAGGCGACTGGCATTGGACGACCTGTTAACATTTCATGTGGTGTCAAATGTGTGCTACGATTGGTCTGTGACCGCATTTTCATCAGTACCAATGGCAGCATCTGAACCCAATTCAGCTTGGTGTTTGCACATTTTTTTGTATCTTTTCCTTCAGTACACCATTTGTCCTTTCAACCATTCACTGTGACTGTGGGTGGTACACACACCCCACATGGTGTTTAATGCAAAGTGCCTCTGAAATTGCTTTGATCACTTCATTTAGAAAATGTGTTCTATTGTCTGAGCTCTGGTTGGGGATGCCAAATCACAGGATTACCTCTCTGCACAGAAACTTAGCTACCATCTTAGCGTCACACTTGGCTGTTGCTATTGCCTCTACCCATCTGCTGAAACAGTCTATCACTACTAGAATGTACCTCTTTCCCTTCTTGTCCAACATGTCCACAAAGTCCATCATCAGGTGCCTAAGTGGTCCTCTCGGTACCGGTATGTGGCTAATGGGTGTTGTAAAATGTTTCCTCACATTCCATTGCGCACACAGGTTGCAAGACCTTAGGAAGTTGTCCACCATACTGGCCAGATACGGTGACCACCAATCCTGTCTCATGACAATTACAATGATCAACACCATGTGCCTCTTTGATGAGCATAGGTAATAACACTAGTGGTGCTACCCACATACCATCCATACTTCTCCATATCCCTGTGTTGGGGTCCTGTACTGCATCTTGTTTCTTCCACATATCTCTCTCTTTTCCGCTTGCTACCACTTGGTACTCTCTAATGTAATTCTCGGACACCTGTGTTCCTGCCTTGTGTAATTCTCCTGCCTGCATTATCACTTTTACACACCTTTCTCCTATGGCTGCTTTCTTGGCTGCCTCATCTGCCACCCCATTGCCCCTGCTAACCCAATCGCCATCTATCTTATGTGCTTTACATTTTACTATGCCTAGCACTTTTGGCAGTATCATTGCACCGAGCAAATCTGAAATTGTTGGCCCGTGTGTAATGGAAGAACCATCAGCCCTCTGGAAGCCTCTCTGAGCCCAGATTGGTCCAAACACATGGCAAACCCCATACACATATGCTGAGTCATTATAAATTGTGCAGGATTTTTCTGCCTCTAAATTGCGTGCTGCAGTTAGCGCCTTGATCTCTGCCAATTGGGCAGAGCATGGTTATGGTACACTAGTGCTTGGTGGTACCTCGAACAATTCCACATCTTTGTTATATTGAATCACTGCATAACTTGCTTTATTGTCATAGTTAGTGTGGCAGCACAATCCTTCAACGAAGAACACGTGTTGGGCGTCTACTAGAGGCTGGGCCTCTAGATCTGGTCTAGCTTTCAGGAATTTTCAGCTTCTTTATTATATTCATGTGGGGTTCCCTCATCAGGTAACACTATCCTGTCAGCCAGATTTATTGTGGGACACCATTCAATTGTCAGCTCTGTCAATAATGCATGCAAGGCGTGGGAAGTGTAAAGAGTTACCAGGTACCCCATTGCTATTGTGGATGCCTTTAGATAGGCAAATGCTGCTGCCACCAATCCCCGATAACATGATGGCATGCCCTTCTCCACGTTATCAAGCACCATGCTAAAATACGCAATGGGTTTCCTTCCCATGCCTTGTTGCTGTTGTGCTAGTATGGCTGACACAAACCTGCATCTTTCTGGTACATAGAGATAGAATGGTTTGCCATAATCCTGGCAGGTTAGCGCTCGGGCCGAAACCAGGGCGCTTTAAATTACCTCAAACACTACCCTGCCCTCTTCTGTCCAGACTAATGGGCTGATTGATTTTGTTTGGTCAGCGCCTTCATCATATCTCTATCAGGCTGTGTAAAATCACAAATCCAGGGTCTACTGAGCCCTGCTAGGCCCAGGAATGACAGCATCTGCTGCACAGTTTGAGGCCGCTGTGCCTTCTGAATTGCTTCCATGTGCACTGGTGAGATTTTTCGTGTAGTGCCTTTGAGCACTCTACCTAGATATTCCACCATTTGTTGGCAGAACTGTAACATGTCTCTGTTTACCTTGTGCCCATTTTGAGCCAGCATCTTCAGCACTTTTAGCAAATCCTGCAAACATTGTTTCTTCGTTTGGCTGCAAATCAGTAGATTGTCTATGTACTCCAGCACCATACTAGGAACATCCAGGCCTGCCAAGTCACTGGCCAACACTCAGTTAAAAACTGAGGGTCTTTCACAGTACCCTTGTGGTAGCCTGGTGTAAGTATACTGTTGTCCTCCGTACATGAACACAAATAAGAACTGAGATTCTGGGTGCACCGGTACACTAAAAATTGCTGAGCACATATCAATCACTGTGTACCACTTTGTTCCTTCAGGTATATTTGACAACAACGTGTGTGGGTCTGGTACTACAGGATTTTCCCTACCACTATGCAATTTACTGGTCATAGATCATGGACCAGTCTCAATTTGTCTGAATTTGGCTATCTGACCGGAAAAATTGGGGTGTTGCAAGGACTTTTAGTCAGGATTAACACCCCTGCTTCAACTAGCTCATCAATCAGTGAGTGAATAGGCTGTGTGGGCCCTTTGAGGTATGCTTTATCTCCAGCCAATATACTTTATCCAATGTACACTGTTCTACCTTTCTTTCTACAACAAAGCATTGCTGGATCAGACACTCTGGAAGTTCTATCCACGCTCCTGTTGGTCCACAGTATATCTTTGCTCCCAACTTGCAGAGCACATCTCTTCCCAGGAGGTTAGCTGGGGTATCAGGGGAGAATAATAATGGCACCTGAATGGTGATTCCTTCCTCTGTTATTTCTTGCAGCTCTCTAAATTGTAAAGACTGAGTTTTACCCAAGAATTCTAATGTCTTTATTGTTTTCCTAGAGAGGGGGAGCTTAGAGCCTTCTTTTCTGATGCTTGTGAACGTTGCTCCGGTGTCAACTAGAAAAGGCTCTTGGAGCTTATTTCCTACATCCACCATAATCGTTGGTTCTTGTGCAGGGTACCGTGAGGTGGGGCACTGTACCAGCTCCCCATCTGGCTTCTCTGGGCCCCTTCACATGTCACCCTGAGGTGGCCCCATCCATTTTCCTATCCAGCTTCTTGTGTTTTTCCAGCCCTTATTCTGATTGGCATTCCTCTGTGGTTGTTGTGGTGGGTATGGACAGTTCCGCATCAGGTGATTGGGATCCTGGCAGTTCCAGCATCCATTCCTTCTTTTCTGTGCAGGAGCCATTCCTTGTCTTGGCATCTGCTGAAACATTCCTCCTCTGCCACGACCTCTTCCTTGACCCCACTCTCTATTCTGCGGTGGGTATTGTTGGCCCATAGAGTAGGCTATTTGTGGTGCTGGTGCCTGATACATCGCGGGCATCTGTGGTTGAGACACCATTACTGGTTGTGTTACCGGTATAGCTTGTGGAGCCACTTGAACACTAGGGATTGTTTGCACAGTCGCTGGAGCTACCATCACAGCTGCTTGTCTTGCAGCGTTCTTTTCCTCCCTTGCCTTCTCTTGGTTTTCTTGCTTGTTTCACATCAGCTCCCCTAATTGAGCCTTATGAAGTTGTGTCAGCTGATCCTCCACAGCCTTCTTGGCTGCTTTCTCCCTTTTTTGGTGCAGTTTGACATAATGTATCACTTTGTTTTCAGCCCTTCAACCATCTTGAGCTTCACTTGGGAGGGCCTTTTTCAGCATCATTTTAAACAGAGTCTCGCTCGCTGATGTTTCATCCCATGATGCTCCCATTTCCTCTCTCCACACCCTCTGCAACTTGAGAATAAAATGGGCAACTCCCTCGTCCTCTTCAAGCTTAAGCTTCTCCACCTTTCCCGGATCGGCCTGGGTCAGGTAGGTCATTTGAAGGGCGTCCCAGATTGCATTTCTCCTCAGTCCAAATGAGTAAGAATCATACTTTTGATCTTCCGCCATGTTTCTTATTTGAGCTGCATCAAATATCTCTATCATCTTGGCTTTTCCCAGTGATTGTTAGAGAATGGCCTTTATGTCACCTATGGCCAGAAGTTGACCCATGGTATATGCCGATTCCTTTCCCTCCATCTCTTTCTTTTCCTACTCTTTTTCCTTGCGTTCTCTCTGCAGCTTTCCTTCCTGCTTAAACCAGTCCACTATCTCCATCTTTCTCTTTAACTTATACTCACTTTCCATTTTTATCTCCCCACAGCATTCTAGCCTGGCCTTTATCTTCACATTTCCCCTCATGAAACATCCCTTCTTCTGGCCATTGCAATTCTCCCGTTGTCTGGTCCTTCCAAGTCTTCATATATTTCTTAATCTCTTTCTCTGCTTTCTTGTGCTTTAAAATCACCACCAATCGCCTTTTCTGTACTCATGACACACCCTTGTCTCCCCCTGCTTGCCTCACCGAATTTCTGTTTGTGTCTGACCACTTTAAGTGTGTGTTTATTCTTCTCACCGTAATACTTGGTTTTACTGGATTCTTTTGGGCGTGCTCCCCCAGTGAATTAATTTTAGCCACTAAGAGTGATGTGGCTGTACCGTATTCCCACTGCATCTCCCTCGGCTTTACTGTGACAGTTGCTGCCAGGCCTGAGCAGTAACTAGTCTGTTCAGGTCGTTCTGCGAACAATTCAACTATTAGTTCACCATCTTCATCATACGGATCTTTTATAAAAGATCTCCAATTCTCTCGTACCAAAATCTTCTTCAGGGAACAAAATTTGCAATATATCAAACCCGTGGAATCGGTGGACTCATGTAATCGCCCCTTATCTGCTGTTCTCTACTGAGGCAATCATACAAATCACTTGTCTCAAACAAGACTTATCTTTGCTTGTTCCCATCCAAACCTGCTTTCCACCCTCTGGTTCTTGGCTCAAGGCCAGCAGTCTATGCCCTCCCTGGGGCTCACCCCTCAGGCCACAGATACTATTTTAATACAGACTTTTGAGTATAACAGGCATCTGCTTACCTTTTAATTTTTGGTGCCACCGTCTGCAGCCTGGTGGGTGCGCGGTCCCAGCTCAGGTTTCAACCTTACGCTGGCCTATCGAGCCCCACATTGGGCGCTAATAAAATATGTTGGAACTCAGAGTCCCTCTCCGAGCGGACACATTTTCAAAAACAGTTGTGAGCCCCGAGTCCTCCAAATTCCCTTGCATACATACCCAGACGCCTGCTGGCGCCACCCCCTTTTGGTCCGCCTATGTCAGTAATTTCCCATTATCTTCAGTTTAAACCATTTTGACTCCTCCTATCATAATTTAAATACACTCCACCATTTCCTATTATTTTCAGACTTTTCCTGGAATCTCCTCCTACTGGACTTTTGCCGTCGTCTGTAGAATTTCCCCTTAATTTCCAGTTACCCAGACTTGTTGACTTGTTACCCAGACACTTCTGTTTTCTGAGACTCCACATCCAGTTTTTCTTGTCTGAAAAATGGGGTTTTAAACCACATTTAGACTCCTCATCTTGTTTTGAGATCCTCATCTTTGTCTCCTGACCCCTGGCCTAGTTAATAAACTGCTATATAGAAGCTTTTGCTACCTCTATTCACTTTATTGCTTTATTTTGTACTCATTCTTTTCATACTGAATTGACAACACGCAGATGTGCCTTCTGCCACATGAAAGTTTTGCTTTATTCTCATTTTGTTGTTTTATGTCAGTGGCTATTTTATGCTTAAAATGCATTTTCCTTTACTATAGCAGCTCTTGTTTATACTGCTTGTTTACATCCTCCTACTTNTTAACTTGTACCAAGAGATAATGTTTCTACCGTATCTCGCCCTAAAGCTAGCCTTATGATTAATCTTATTCTCTACTCTACTTTAGCTCAGTTTCACAGACAAATCGGGTGTAACCTTGAGTGTGCCTTCTGTCACACCAGCTGTCTGCTCTTGCAGCTGTGCTCGTCCACTTCCTGCCTTCACGTGTTGTGCACCAGACTTCTACCTCTGATAACAGCACGCAAACCATAAACTACTTATGTCTCCTAATATAGTCAAAGTTGGCTCCTAAGCTGCCCATAAGCTGATTAAGTGATATTTCTATATTTTCCTTGACATTGTCTTCCATGGTCTTCCAGGCCTTTCAATGTTGTTTAGCTCACCAGTGCTTTCTTTCTTTTTAAGAACATACCCAACTGTTGATTTGGCCATACCTAAGGTTTTTGCTATCTCTCTTAGAGATTTATGTTGTTTTTTCAGCCTAATGATGGCCTCCTTCACTTGCATTGNAGACCTTTTATCTGCTTCATTTGTCTTGAAGTAACGAGGGAATGGACCGCACCTGGTCAATTAACTTCTTGTCAGTCCAAATACCTTTGAGCTACTGAAAATGGAGGTACTTTGCTGAAAATGGGTAAAATTCTTAAATGGTAAATGCCATATTTTTGTGGAACCTCACCTCCATTGTGGTGGTGTATAAAGGCAAAATCACAACAACTCTGTCACTGTCCAAATACTTCCGGACCTGACTGTATATTTATTGTAGTTTGGGCATGTCAACTCTCAACTGCCCTCTTTAATTCAGAATTAAATGATTATTATTTTTGATTATTATATTACTGTTATGTATTGTTATATTCATAACCTGACTTGTGTTGGTCAAAAACCACCTGTCTCTATTAGGTTGAAAGCTCTTTAGTTTTCCTCATGGTGATGGATGGTAATTTAAAAATAATAGAATATTTTCAAGGACAATCCTACAGATCAGATTATCATCTATTGTCCCCCAAAAATTATATTGTCACAACTATAGATCCTACCTGTGTCTAGCCTGCAGTGAACCACATTTGGTGCTCAAAAATGGAAGAAATGGAAAATTGTATTTTTCTACAATATAATAAATGTTACTACCATTTCATATCAGAACATAGTATTGGAACACATGTGACAAAGTGCCAGAAACATGACCAACTTGCTTGCTCGCTACTGAGAATGCAGGGTAAGTAAGGGTAAGTAGTTACATTAATGTATTAATGCAAAACAGCTTTGAGCAGGAACAAGCAAACCCACCACTTGTCCAGTAGGCATATGCCACTCTGCCTTCCTCACCACCCCAAAGGAGCCTGAGCCCAGCTTGTCCCCAAACGCCAGCTCACTGTCCTTGATAAGGCAGGTAAGAGCTCGTACTACGTCTGGCCCTGGCCCAGGCACACCACCACTCGACTGGTCACCTCCTTCTGGTCCACGGCCAGTAAAGACCTGTTATGGGATGATTGACAGATTGTCTGGACGAATTTCATGAGATAACTGTTGAGAATATATGACAAAATTTCAAGACTTTACCTTGGCCATCCATGACCGTGGCCGCATATTTGTTTTGTAACGCTTGACTGCTTCCCATAATCGTCTTTGCCCTGTTGAGACATCATCACTTACTTAAAAAAATCTGTATAAATACAGATTTACAAATCTACTCAAAATAGTCCTCATAATGTCTCTGGAAATAATGCTCTAAAAAAACAGAGCATAGGAGATTAAAAACCTGGTTTCCTGATGCCTATCTGTTCCAAATCTGTGTCCTTGACATAATCCAGGTGTTCAATACGTGTCACATTGAGTTCATCGCGGATCTTCAGGAAAAATCGCTCCAGCTGTACTTCTGCCAAAAGCTGGTATAGCAACTGAGTGTCTTGATCCATCATAATTCCATGGCTGTTCAGCACAGCAGGCAATCTGAATGGTAAAAGTTAGGCTTTTAAACAAACTTATTTTTAAGTACTGATGAAAGAGTCAGCTAGTGCTCAGTCATTTACATAAAAAAACATTCCTTAAGACTTTTAACCCAGTGGTACTCTATATAATATGTAAGGCCCAAAACAAATGTATTCAAAGGCATTCAGCCCAATTCAGTTCTCTAGCAGAACAATATAACAACTCTCTTAACTGCGTGTCACCAACAATTTAGTGAACGTAATTTAATCTTAATTTTGTGGATTTAATAGTGTTAATGTTAGCAGCAAGAGCACAACAATTTCTCCTATTAAAGATAAAGGGCTATAATTCAGCTATAAACAGACATGGAACAATTTATTTATTCTATGTTCAATTCACTGAATATTGCTGTTAGTAACAAAACAACAACCACAATTCAATAGCGACAAGAAAGATGAATATGACAAGGTCAGACATGCAAATGTGGACCTGCTACTGTGCCGTGAAAGATACTTTCGAGAAAATCTGTTGATTCACAGAAACAAGTTCTATCTTGTCTCTAGGGCAATATGAAGCAATGAGAGCAAATGGTCTAGTTATATAAGGCCTGTAGAAAAACCAATGCTTACCTGAATCATAAATCTCAGCACATTCATTCCCATGGACATTTAAATGCTATCATGATATTTAACTGCAACTAGATAGAAATAACTAGAGAAAAGACCTATGTAATTTGTTAGAGCACTGAAAGCAGTGTTTTGCAATGGCTTATTCTCTACTTCTGCTGTTACTATATTGAGGAGCCATGCTGGGTTGCTGTGGACAACAGACAGGCATCTAGCGAAACTTTTTAGATTATGAACTTGTAAGCCAATAGACAACAAATTGGGAAGGGGTATACAGTGCTTCACATTTACCAAATATCACTATTACTACTACTACTACTACTACTACTACTACTACTACTAATAATAATAATAATAACAACAATAATAATAATCACCATTATTATTACTATTTCAAAATAATAACAAGTGTCTTTATGGAAATGGACATTAATGAACGAATCTACTAGCACAGCTGAATTATAACTTGAATAGAATTTCTATAAATCATTAAAAGTATTTAAAAAAATTAAACTAAGACAAATGTAACTATCTGACCACAGTAATTTGCTTTCTAAAGAACATTTAATAAACTGAATATAATACCTGCAATTTGGCAACTTAAAACAAACTAAATAAGAAAGCATAACTGCAAGAGGAAGAAAGGGTAGATTTAACTACAGATGGCAAACAGGACAGGAGGGACAGGAAACAGGCAGATAATATGTTTACAGATAGCAGACAGCTTTTAGATAGTATACCCTAAAGGTAATAGCACCAGCATTTATAACTCAAACTAATGACCTCTGCTTCATTAAATATTCAGAGGAAGACTGAAATGGCCAAGCATGAAGCAGCTGGCTGGCTGCTCAGCCTACCTGTTCAGCAAGATGTCACAAAGTCAGAAAAAGTAATTATGTAGTGAGTGACCACCAAAAACTCATTTACTAAAGAAAGAGCAGCAGTAGCAGCTGGAGACACGGTCACTCATAGCATATGTAACCGTGTACTATACAACTGTAATTATATCAATGTTAAATGATTATTATTCAACATAATTATAGTAATGTATTACAATTACAACATAACAACAAGAGCAAATGTAGTACCAAAAAAGCATGGACACTATGTCTACACCGTTGTTTATGGAATACAATTTGCTCTTCAGGTTTCTTCCATATTAGGACCACTTACTCAACGTGTATTGCATTGTACCTTCTCGTGACTTTTTTGTTTACAAACACTGCAATAAATCACATAGTGATTATTTTATCACCAGAAAAAAAGAATGAGAAAAAAAAGCTGCCTGTAGTTCTTTCAGAGGCAAATCCTAAATATCTTTATAACTATAAAGATCAGTGTAAAAAATAATAATAATAAAAAAAAAACTTCTATTAATTCCCAAATGTAGACACTGGCAAACACTGGCAATATCCCTGTAGAAAGGCAGATAGAGCACAAAGGCCTCACACATAACCTTTAGCGAATGATTAAATGAAACACCCCTAAAGCACCAATTAGTATGTGCAGATGTCTGAGTCAAAGACATGGGGGCCAGTTCAGACAAGCATAGAATAACTGAAACTACCAACATAAGATTCTCCAGGGATACACCCAGAAACCCACGCCCAAAACGCTGAGAAGAAAAATAATGAGTTTAACAACACTTTTTCAAAGAGACACTGCATATGTGAAATCAGTTTCGCAGCCTCAGGTTGATTAATGATCCATGATCACTCATAGATGCAGCAAAGCTTTAGCATTAGTTGTCAATGATATAGATGAGTGATATGACAAAAAATATGACATCATGATATGTCTATGTATCAATCACAATATTTGTAGACATCTACGATATACGATATGCACAAGATTTGCAAACAAACCAGCAAAACAGCAGTGTTTTATATATATATAAAAAAAACTTGCTAAAAAACTTATAATAATAAATAAATTATTTAATACTAAAAAGGCTAAATATTTTTATTATCTAATGGTCCAGTCAGAGATTCTAAATGTTATAAAATACTGCCAATACCTGCAATATCTCAGAAAGTATATTGTGACATAATGTATTATCTAGTTGCATTGCCCAGCCCTAGTACAAAAAACAAAAGGCAGCATTTATGCAGAGGTGACTGTTTCTGAAGGAGCATGATAGCATAGGTGTGTCTTATAGTGTTTAAAGGATATTACAGACTTCCGTCAGGTTCCAAAATCTATAAGAAACCTGATACAGAGGTGTGGTAAATTTATAAAAGAATAATTACTGAGTAATTTGTTATAATTTGGCCAGCTGCCACTTGGACATAATTTGTGTTTTGATTATAACAAAGTCAAGAGCACCATTTGTGTATGTTTGTGAAACAGGATGAAGGCTAACCAGCAAAAATTAGACTTATGTTATATGTGAATTATGGTTCTCCTGTTACTATTTACACACATAAGAGACTGTGGATATCCTTTCATTTAAACAATCAAATCAAGGACAGTAATCACTTTACCGTGCCATAAATTTACATTGTGGGAACACACTTACCAACAGCAGAAACTATTGAGATGAAAGATCAGTCATGACTATATGACGTCATTCGACAAAACGTAGGAATTGGTATCCAGGATGATACTTGACTGATTCTCCTAACTGGTATATTATTGATTCCGTCATACCCTACAATCCAATCAACTGATGCATTTTAGGCTGTGAACTTGCGCATGACCTGGCACAAATGCCAATGCATGCATTATTTTAATCACGCCTTCACTATGTGTAGGACATTTCACCTAAATTAGTCACAGATACCTGCAGAGAGTCTGAAGGCTTTTTTTTTTTTTTTTTTTTTTAAAACATGAGTCAGTAAAAATGTGGACTATAATTCAGTTAGTTTTGTATAAATGATTGCTAAAACAATACAGCATTCAGCATTGCACAATTTCAAGCATTGGTTTTAACTAATCTGAGCTCTTAAGAGAGCAAAAGTTGAAAGTGGCCTTTTATTTTGCAATGTGTGTTGATGGAAATTGATGACTTCAAAAAATATACATATGATCGGTGCTAGAGTAATAAACTAATAATATAACAATTTAATACAATATAATTGTATATACTATTATTTAGCAAAATGTGTAGGCATTCCTGGTGATTTATGTTTGAACAAATAAAGCATTGCCATTTATACATATGAAATAATGTGAAATATATTTGAACTAATTTTTATGATAATATGCTTTAATTCCTACTAAACATTCATACACACACACACACACACACACACACACACACATATATATATATATACATACACACAAACCTACATACATACATACATACATACAGACAGACAGACAGACAGACAGACAGATAGATAGATAGATAGATAGTAGGAATTAAAGCATATTATCATGAAAATTAGTTCAAATATATTTCATATTATTTCGTATAAGTAGGAAATGCATTTTATACCTAAACACACTACCTGTATTTACTTAGGCATGTTACAGTAGCTAGAAGGTATCACAATGAATACCACAGTAGCTTGCTACCTATACACACAGGCCTGTACTGCACTATTAATGAAAGTATGATGAGGTGTTGAGTAGTCAGAAGAATGAACCAGTTTAATGTAGTCTCAGTAACAGAAGTAAAGGTGTTCCAGGAAGAGCTCACTGCACGCGCGAGTGACGCTCTGACGTAAACGCACGAAACCTTGACTCTTAAGTGAGTCCTTCAAACTCAGCTTACAATACTTACAGGCAGGTAAACAGGAAGTCCGAGTTTCTTCTAAGGATCTTCTTTCCAAAGTTCTACATAGCAGGCTGTTAGCGTCTAGCCATAACTTGCCACAAGTTTAACGGCAGTGCTTTCACGCAGTTGGCGCTTTCGAGCTCGTTTCTCACAGGTTTACCTTCGAATCTGGCTCGTAGCTCTGGATTCAACCCTGTGTGAGAGCTTTAGCAGGAAGCAGTGCCCGGTCCGCTCTGAAGTCGCATTCCTACTCCTACTCAAGTATTTCCCTTCCTGATAGTTTTGGGATCCTGGAAGTGATCCAGTGGTCGGCGGTAGCCCAACAGATTCCACCTGAAGTCCTCGCTAAGCAGAGTCTGCACTCCGCCTCTTCCCTCTCTCCGCCCATCCACCTGCACCTTCATCCAGCAAGCAAGACACATTCCGCTTCCGCCAACAGTCTCAAAAAAGAGCTTCTTGCTTTACAGTGCACATGATTAAACCTTCTCAAAAACGCAACAATCTAATGTATTTATACTTTTGTTCATTTGTTTACATCAAGATGTACAATCACAAAAGATGCATGATAAAACATTTAATATAATGTATTTTATTGGGGGTTGTACCTAGAATATTAAGCACAGAATTTTAGATTGTGCTGAAACTTCACATGAGGAAAAAAAAATGAAAGAAAAAAATAGGCTTTCTCTGTAGCTCTATTTCACATGCTCAGTTTCTGACTACCTGATCTGGTCAGGCCAGTCTGACTAGATTCTTACAGTTCCTCACAGCTTCCCCCTTTCTTTTCTCTATATCTTTCACACAGACACAGAAAGCCCCTGTTTGTGATCGCTCGTTTTTTTCTTGCAGTCCACATTTGCATGTGCCTGGGGTGGGGGGTGGGTGCAAGTAAAGCCATAGGCCATAAATCATCATGTCCTGGAGTCCAACATAGGTGGCCAAGTGGCTTGCTCAAGGATTCAACATGGGTTCTTTGCGGTTCTGAGATCTTTTGTTCACTAGTTCTCAGCAAGCACTGTCTATATTAAGGCACAGCTACTAAATAGACTTGTGACAGTTTTCCAGGACTCTCTTTTTGGGGCTCAAAAGGATGCACAGTACATGTGCCCATGGGTGAAGCTTGTGTCCATGCGGACATAGCAAATCTCTTTCCCTAATACCCCTTGCAATATTGTTTAGGACAAATCACAACAAACCAGATTTTGTGGACAGCAGAGAACAGCCTGCAACATGGAACAACTTTTTACACAGATTTGAATTTTGGCTCACAGCCACGTCTGGCCCAGGCTCCTCAGTCTAACAGCTTCAGACCCTGAGTCCATTTTAATGGATGTCACATGATCAAGTGACTTTTCTTCATTAAATAAAAAAAATTAAAAGAAAGTTCACTGATTTGCCCCTTTGAGTGTCACATGGACAAATCTTAAGTCTGAAGACGAGCATGGCAGCAGTAACAAAAAGTAAGAATAATGAGAACCTTTCAAAAGTACTTTATACACATTTTTTCAGGTCCATGTGATGAAATCCAAATAAAACATGGTTTAGGTTAATGCTTTTGAACAGTAATTTCATAATGTCGTAAAAACTGAACACACAATAAAAAAAAAAAAAAACTTCCAGTCTTAACTGTTGGTGGTTACTTTCCATATTAACGGAGATACAGTTAAACAAGATAAATATTTATTCCTTATGATATTTATTATTTATATTTATGGTTCATTCCATCTGCTTCCAGCAGCAAGTGTTCTGAACTCCAGGGCATATTCAGCTGTTCCTTGATTTCCCTGGTCACTGTAAGGAGTTGCTCTCCCATTTCTTTACCTTCCGGAGCATGATCAAAGACGTGGTGAAATAAATTGATGAATCGCTTGTAGGATGAAGTGTGTTCACCATCTTGTTTCCATAGTACCGTCACCCAGGTTAATGCTTTGTTAATGAGGAGGTTGATGAACTTAGCCACCTTACGTTGTTCTGAAACTCTTTCTTGTTCAGAGAAGTACAGAAAGCACTGGAGCAGGAACTGGAACTTTACACTGACCTGGGTTACATAAATACCTCTTGGGGCAAGCAATGAGGGGGGAGACTATGGAGAGGTGGCAGCTATCTTAGTGCTAGGTGCTGTCTGTGTGGTAGACAGCTGTGTGATTCTGGCATTGAACATGGTTATCTGTTGTTACTGCTCCCCGACTAGGTGGGTCTGAGCTGCAATCCGCTGTCACCAGTCATACATTCCCGCTGACTCCAAATTGATGGCGAAGTATGCTGTCAGACGGTAGAGATGGCAATGGTTGCGGTTTTATTAAAAGGTACTGGCAGATACACACAAATCCAAATAGAAAACAAAGGTCAGATTCAAGAAACAGACATGAGCTCAGCTGATGTATGAACATGTTATTAAAGAGCAAGGCAAGGATCACAAAATGGGAAAACAAACGTGGGTAAAAACCCAGAAGTAGCAAGCATGAACAAAATCTTGGTATGTCAGTTGGAAAAACAGATCTCAACAAATACTTTGCAAAGTCCCTTGTGCTGTGAGTGTTTATATATACTGTGTGGTAGTAACTGAGTCCAGCTGTGTGAAACCAGTAAGTGAACTTCAATGTGTGATCTGGGAGTAGGAGTCCATGCTGGCCATGTTTGTAGGAGGGGGTGCATTATGGGAAATGGAATCTGATGCCAAATCTTCACTCTATAGCTCATAAACAGGCTGGACACTCAGCCACTGTGACATGCCATTCCCCAAGGAGCATCTGCTCCTCATGGCTCATACTTAGAGGTATCCCATTCCTGCACTGTATTGATCTTTGAGCACCTTTCAAGGCAGTTCTAAAGTGAGTCTTGTACTTCATAATGTTGTTGGTACACATTATCTAGGTTTTATACGCCATCTTTGGATTAAAATCAGCATAAAATAGAAAGCTAGTTATGTAAGTAACCATGTTTCTATGACCCTGTGCCGACTACCTGAGAAGACTCTAGGGTAGGAGTCTTAAATTTTGGCCATACTAACCTGGAATGAAAGCAGCCACAGCAGCAGATAAGATTTAAGGCACCTGTCCTGGGGAATGACTGATCTACACTATATGGTCAAAGGTTTGTGGACACCTGACCTGCACACCCATATGTGGGCCTTCCCCAAACTGTTGCCACAAAGTTGGAAACACACAGTTGTATAGGATGTCTTTGTATGCTGTAACATTGCAATTTCTCTTCATTAAAACTATGGGGCCCAAACCTGTTGCAGCATGACAATGCCCCTGTGCACAAAGCGAGGTCCATAAAGACATGTTTTGCCATGGTTGCTGTGGAAGAACTCGAGTATCCTGCACAGAACCCAGACCTCGACCCCACTGAAGACCTCTGGGATGAACTGGAATGCTGACTTGAGACTTGAGACTGAATGAGCACAAATCTCTACAGACAAGCTCTACAACAGGCATAGACATTTATATTGTGGTCAATAAAACAAAATGCATTTGAATTATAATTAATATGACAATGTGTACAAAACAGTAACGAATCACTCGAAAGTCAGAAAATTCCCATTTATTTGCCACAATATCCGCCGTCAGACTGTCTGAGAAGTCGTTGCCATAATGTGTTGCTATGCATTGCGTCTTGCTTCAGACTCGACTAACAGAAATCTGTCACCGCGTGTTTGCCTGCTAACAATATTAGCAGCATTTTTGTATGCTTATCATTGGCAGTTTCAAATCGTTCAACAGGGAATGTGTTGGTAAGTGACCTACTCAACAAAGTTTGTTACATTTCCAGACACGAGACTACAAGCAACCTTTTAATTTTATCTGTTATAAAGGGAGTAAAGACAAAATGCCAAAGACGGCAGAAAATTAAAGAAAATTTGAAGAAGGGGGCAGCGAAAGGGACAGGTTCTCTATCAACATGGTTATTGGTGAGTGTCAGATTAGGTGAACTAATCTTTATTTATGTAAGTTTATGTAAGGGAAACTTTCTGGAGTTAATTGAACTCCTAGGACATATACACTCCTGAACAAAATCTTAAGACCGGGGGAAACATTCCAAGTATTCGCATTTCACGCTGGTGGATGATAACCAGGTTGTAAGAACTGCTTCAAAATGTCAAAAGAAGAAAAAGGAGCAAGAGACAAAAAAAAACATTGGCAATTTATTAAAAACTGCATTTAAACTCAAACAGGCTGCTCGTCAGCTGATCAAAAGTTTAAGACCATAGCAAAAATACCCACAACAGAACTAAAAGTGTCAAAAAAAGGACTCAGTAGTGAATAGCTCCACCGTTCTAGGTGATACCTTCAAACACTCGTTTCGGCATGCTTGATGCAGCTGTTTCCAGGAGGCTGGTGGGAACGTTGCTCCATGTGGTGAAG
>CM074948.1:14045305-14071746 GCA_037577455.1 Pangasius macronema | reverse complement strand
ATGAAGCTAGTGGGTGCAAGTGTTGAGGATGCAGAAGATAGGGATGGGTGGAGAGTGATGATTCGCTGTGGCGACCCCTGAAGGGAAAAGCCAAAAGAAGAAGAAGAAGAAGAAGAAGCTTACAGGGCAACTCTGTCTATTAAACTAGAGCGGTAATGAGGGAATACTCAGAGTGAATACTGTTTGTTGTAACCAAGGCTTCTAGAGAAGAATAAAGCAGTCTGATTCAGGAGACAAACTTCTTCCCAGAACCAACCCTCTCTGAAGTGTAAAAGAGGTAGTTTTATCTCTCCACTCTGTCAAAGGTTTTCTCCACATCCAAAGAAACTAAAGCTTCTTGAGAATTAATTGCATTGAACAGACATCTTATATTAGAAAAAGAATGTCTAAAACGATTAAAGCATGTTTGGTCTGATAATAAGAGGAGAACATTTCCAGGTGCAATGTCACTAAGGTTGATAACAATACAAAGACAACATTTAACAAACTAATTGGATGATAAGAGGTGCAGTCCAATGGATCTATGTCTTTTCAACAGGAGGGAAATAGAAGCCTGAGTGAGAGTTTGGGGAAGATGGCCAGAGTTAAAAGATTGATTAAACATATTCTTTAAAAGAGGTGCCAACTTGTGCCAGAATCTTATGAAACTCTGATGGGAAAGCATCAGGTCCTGGGCACTTCCCATCTTGTAAAGATGACGCTGCACAATTAAGCATATGATAATTCTTCTGAATAGTTTGTTTGTGATATAAGTCTGTACTGAGGGGGTTTGTGGGTTTTTTTTTTGTTTGTTTGTTTTTTCCCCCCAGGTGAAAGGGTCCCTGACTGCAAAAGTTTGAGAACCCCTGATTTAGAGTATGCCCATGCTGCTTTTTGTAATATCTTAATTTAAAACTTTATTCTTTTTCAATTTATTTTAGGTCCATTTCTTCAACAGCTTCTTCTATGATAAGCTGCGAACTAAAGGTTATGAAGGAGTTAAACGGTGGACGAAAAATGTAAGATTTTTTTCCCCTCTTAGTAGTCATATGGAATATTCTAATGAATGTTTAAAAAAGAGATTGAGGAGTTGAGGGGAGGAAATAATGATAGGAAGGTAAATAATAATGCTTTTAGAATTTGACTTGGAATCAGTCCATTGCTTAGATATATTGCTGTATTTGAATTTATCTGAGATATCCCCAGTTCAGTCCTGAGATGGACAGTCAGACAGGGACACATGCATGAAAGGAAGGTGAGGTGAGAATGTAGGTGCAGCCATTCATTCAGCATCCATGTAATAATTGTGTTAAGAGAATTGCCAGCACAGATTTGAACTCCTGGCATAGACTCTGTACTCAGCCCTAAAGTGAATGTATAAGGAATACGTCTGCACTGTAATCTTTGCTTTAGGTTGACATCTTCAGCAAGGATCTTCTCTTGATTCCCATTCACCTGGAAGTGCATTGGTCACTTGTCTCAGTGGACATCAAACAGCGTTTCATCACTTACTTTGACTCCCAGCGAACCCTTAACCGACGGTGTCCCAAGGTTCCCAAGCATTCATTTTCTCAAAATCTCAAAGATTTAACATAAATGTGCATTTAACATACACATAGTTTGTATTTTCAAATCCACTGCTTTCTCTTTTCCCCTTCTAGCATATTTTTAAGTACCTCCAGGCAGAAGCTATTATAAAACAACAGAGAAATTTTCTCACTGGGTGGAGAGGCTTTTTCAAAATGGTGAGTCATAGCTGCAGTCTCTTAGGACAATTGACCGCAAACTGCTATGTACAAAACTCTGGCAATTACATACAGTCTTTTTGTGTGTGTGTGTGCGCATGAGTGTATTTTTTTTATTTTATTTATTTATTTTTTTAACAAATCTATGGCAATTACATACAATCGTGTGTGTGTGTGTGTGGTTTAAAGCAGTTTACATATAGGTTAAGTTGGAGTAAAGTGCATGCTATGTATGGAATCACATAGGAATATGTGCTGTACTATTAGTTTGCAGACAATTGAGCTGTATTTCATAGTGCCTTTTTACAAGCTGTTACTTTATTGATGCTGTATTTGTATCTTAGAATGTAGGAAGGCAGAATAATGACAGCGACTGTGGGGCATTTGTCCTTCAGGTGAGTAAAAAAAAAAAAAAACTTGTCTCTGCTGCTTTCATGTCTTGTGAGGTTTTGCGTAGCTGTTCATGTCATTCCAGAGAGGCATAACTTTGAATATATGTTACAGGAGAATTAATACACCATATTGTGTGTCACCTTGCTCACTTTCACTTTTTTTTCCATTCTAGTACTGTAAGTGTCTGGCGTTGGGGCAGCCTTTCAGCTTCAGTCAGCAGGATATGCCTAAACTGAGAAGACTCATGTACAAAGAGCTCTGTCACTGCAAGCTGTCACTGTGATAACTGTTTAAAGGTTATGCAGTAAGAGGTGGGGGGAAGAAACAGCTGGAAACCTTCACCTTCCCAGAAGGCAGAGAGAGACTATAAAACAGGATATCACATTATCAAACCCACTTTTTTTTTTTTTTTTTTAAATATTTTTGTTTTGTATCAGTGTTATTTTTTTTCTTGTGGTTGTCAGAGGCCAGGCTTTTTTTTCCCCTAATGGCTACCTTTTTGAGATTTGACATCTTGGTGACAGCCTCTTTGGACTCTTGTAAAAGGCTTCATCAGTGGGGTAGAATGCCTTCTTGGATTTTTCTCACCATCTGTAAAGGTCTAATGAGACTTTTTATTAATTGTTGAGAAGAGTGTTATGTTACTCAAATGTGCAAGTATAATCATGTTCCTTTTTTTTTTCAATAAATCATGTCCTGTGTAAAATGACGGGTGGGCCTGATCTGATCACTATTGACTGTATATTGTTATTCTGTCAGTTTTGTGTATTTGTATGGAAGTGTGTGGAAAATATGCAGTTTGTTTACTGCTTTCTGATAAAGAGAGGAACTACAGCTTAATGTGATTTGGACCACTTGTGGATATCTCTCAAAAGACATAATTAGATTAAACTGAGACAATTTTAAGAGTGAAAAGACACAGTCTATTATGTCTGTATCCTCCTGTATGTCTGTGTAAAGTGTTCACACCACTGTGACAATCATCATTTTATGTATGGTGTTTCGTGTTTTCATTGGAATGCCATATTATATTTAATATAGCGGTTTGCTATTTTACTGTTTATATTAGTACAGAGGTTTGTAAATTGTACACAGTTTTAAGATGATCAAATTTCTTGACCACACGCCTTGCCTTTCTGGTTAGTATTAAACTCTGAAAACACAAAATAGTCCTCCTGCCTGACCATAAAGCAGTTACTGAAGATGATGAATTCTATCTATCTATCTATCTATCTATCTATCTATCTATCTATCTGTCTGTCTGTCTGTCTGTCTGTCTGTCTGTCAAATTCAGCAATATCAGTATGTTTGAATCAGTATCTTATAGGTTTGTAATTGTTACCCAATTACGAAATTTGTCGGAAATTGAGTCAATATTTCCGGTCATGTCACGCTGCCTCGACGTGAATCACGATGTGGGCGGGATTTCTTTGCTCTCATGAGGTAGAATTCAGCCAATGAGCGGTCACTGTGGCCCGCCTCAGTTCTGATTGATAGGCGACTTGTCCAATTAAAGTTCTTCAGTCGGCTTCACTGCTCACGTATTTAGCACTTTTCCGCCCTTCTGCCTTTCTTTGTGATAATGTCGGCTCAACATGAACATAGGTGAGTCATTGCTGATTTCAGCAAACGTTTTAGTTGGTTTTACGGTTGTAAAAAATCGAAACGCTGGTTTTAGTCTAAGTATATGTACACATAAGAAGCAACCGAAGCGATTTTGCGGTTTTTGCCTTGTATGAATCCGGACTGAAATGGTGGCTCTGTGGCGGCGTGGCCCGTGAACAGGCTGGTTAGCTACTGAGCTAGTTCACGTGTGTAAGTGGAAGAAGGCCGCGGTTTGGGATAACTTCATTCATTTAGTTGGCTTTAGTACGTTTTTTAATTTTTTTTTTATCTTGAACAGTATACGTAAATGTCGAACTGTTCTGGGTGGGTGGATATGCTGTTTTTCACTCTGCCATTAAAAAGAAATTAAAAAGGTACCGGGTCTGTGGCTGAATGCTAGCAGCTCCGCTAGATGCCGGCTCGGCCTCATCCACATGGCCGCCTCCTGGCTCTGTATGCCGAGCACTCCGCTCAGTCGCTGTCCATTAACATTTGGTGGAAAAAAATCGACATGATTTTTTCTCTCGCTCTATTGTGTGATTCTTTATCCATCTGTCTCGTGTTAATCAGGATTAAGTATATTTGGCGAGGAGAAGCCTCGAGCACATGGCCTACCGGTTAGACAAAAGAGAAGTGTCCGTTAGTGCGGGAGTAGGCCAGGGCCTGGTCTTAGCCTCAGCCTACTCCACACTGGCACTCCTGTCGTTTAAAGTACTCCACAAATTACCATTTGGACATCACTTGTGCTCAATCTTCGTTTTCATCAGTTTAGTAAGAGCAGTTTATTTAAACAAGTCCGATCACATTGGCTTCATGTTCTAGCTAGTTGCTAGATTAGATTAGCCTAGCTGGCTTTCTTCGGATTGTACGCCTCGGTGCGTTTTACTCTGATCATCGAATGACTGAATAAGACAAATTTTATTCAGTGATGATGTTTTTCTAGCTTTGCTTGCATAGCGAGGCCACAGACCTCCCAGTGAAAGTAGAGGGTCTGGATGGAGGCCTCCTCCAGAAACCTGCGACGTGTCTCCTGTCCAGGGGGAAGCTTCCCTCCATTTCATGTCTCCTCTGAACCCTTTGGATTTACGATTCTCTCATCGATCAACTGTCTGATCTCGAGCGATTTATATGCACTGTATCATGAAGTCGGAAATGTTTGTAAGTGGTTGAATTAATTTTAACCCCCCCTCCTTTTTCTGTTTGTTCAGACCGAGAGACAATGGCCCCGAGGGCATGGAGCCAGATGGAGTCATTGAGGTAAGTTCTAATCTTTACTTAAATTAATCGAAGTGTATTTTTACTTTATATATTAAGTTCATGTGATTGGCAAGGCAGATAATGTAAGTGAACATGAGCTGCAAATTGTCTTGATCCATTTTCCAGTTGCACCTCTGTGTTAATTTGACATCCTAATAGAGAGATTAAGATTTGATTGTATGGCCATTGTGCAGAGTATGAGCACAGAGCCAATGAAATACAGTAGATTTTGCATGGAGCACGGCGTCAGAGCCAAGATACAGGACAATTTGTTGCTCAAATGCCCAACAGCAGCAGCTTGGCAGTGCTGGGGCTTGAACCCCCAATCTTCTGATCAGTAACTCTGAGCCTTAAGTGCTCAGCCACCACTGCCCTACCAGAAACCTATAGGATCAGGTTTCTGTTCGTATGAGTGATATGTCTGCTGCCTGTATGCCTCGGGTTAATACAGACTTTGATGCAAGTGTTTGTGACTGTTTCAGATTGACGCTAAGGTTTTAACTTATGTTTTTTTCTTGTCTTGTTAGGGCAACTGGAAGGAGATTGTCGACAGTTTTGATGACATGAACCTACGTGAGAATCTTCTCAGGGGAATATATGCCTATGGTTTTGAGAAACCTTCTGCCATTCAGCAGAGGGCAATTCTCCCTTGTATCAAGGGTATGTATTTGTAAAGACTTTATTTATTTTTTTTGTATTGTGGCAGCATCATGTTGCTCTTATGCCACCCTTATCAACTGGGCAAGACAGTGTCTGTCTTTGGCACGCAGTTCTATATCTGATAAGGGAAGAGCAAACGCAGCCCATATTCATCCCAGTCTACTCAGTACCGTGAGCATAAGACTGTTTCATGCTATGGGCACAGAACAAAAGTACTATTTTGTTTTGGACATTTTGTTTGCCAAAATGTTTAATTCGAACATATTTGTCTAGGGTATGATGTCATCGCTCAGGCTCAGTCCGGAACAGGGAAGACGGCCACGTTTGCCATCTCCATCCTGCAGCAGATTGATATTGAACTGAAGGCCACTCAAGCCATGGTCCTGGCCCCGACTAGAGAGCTTGCTCAACAGGTAAGACTTGGTCCACTGTAGTGCTGTTTCAGTTGCACACATGTAGTTAGTGTTTTATTGAACTGTGGAAGTATCGTGCATTCAGAGACTGTAGAAATCTAGATCCCGTTATCAACTGGGCAAGGGTTCCTTGTGCACCTTCCTATATCTGTTTGGGGGGAAGCAGACAGCGTATATTCATCCCAGTCTACTCGGTACCATGAGCTGAAGACTGTTTCATGCTGTGGCTTATTAGCATGTGACCTTGGTCCTTGATCACTTGTAATTGGATTAAGGTTGTGAAGTTTATCTAAAGCAGCTGATTGTATTGATCAAATGCTATTTGATTAACATTTTTAAAAGATTGACTTGATGCATATGGATTCCAGAAAACATCGCATTTAATCTGTGTGGTTTGTCTGTATCCAACATTAGATCCAGAAGGTGGTTCTTGCCCTTGGAGACTACATGGGTGCTACCTGCCATGCCTGCATTGGTGGCACCAACGTCCGTAACGAGGTGCAGAAGCTCCAAGCTGATGTGCCCCACATAGTGGTTGGAACCCCTGGACGGGTCTTTGACATGCTTAACCGGCGCTATCTCTGTAAGCACTCATGTTAACACTTTCATCCATATCGAAGGGCTTAAATGCTGTAATGATGATCCCCATGCGTGTCAACTGACTCCAGAGTCTCCTGTGCTCCTCTGCCACGTCTCGGCGTTCTGCTGGGGTGTGTCCAGGGTTCACAGCTCTCTGGAGGCATGATCTGACCTCACTGACCTGATCACAGCATTTCCTCTCTTAGTGTTGGATGATTTGTGAAGACCTAAGTGGTGTACCACAATGTTTTGTTGTTTAGCAAATTCAGGGTTTGATGTGTTAGCTATATACATTAAGTATATATAGCTTCAAGGTATTTTGCCATGGTGTGTTGATGGCTTGCCCTGTAAAACACTGAACATGGATATTTATCTTCATCAGCTCCCAAATACATTAAGATGTTTGCATTGGATGAAGCTGATGAGATGTTGAGCCGAGGATTCAAGGACCAAATCTACGAGATTTTCCAGAAGCTGTCTACTGACATTCAGGTAAAAATGCCATGCCTTGTACTGACGTTTGGTATGTAACTTATCAAATGATTTGTTTTCCACGGTGGGAGCTTTGTCTGAGAGCATGCGTTGGCCAAAGATCCCTCTCCCCCCAGCCATCTTTGCTGTGGAGGGAACAAAGTTCTTTGGTAGAGTATTCCTGCTGCTCTCCACAGTGACTGGGTCTCCCTGTACCTCTTCACGACTATAAAGCAGTTGACATTTCATTTTGCAAGTGCTTTTGCTGCATTTAGTTATATTTAAAAAGCAAAAAAAAAAAAAAAACAGCATTGTAAAACTGTTTCATTACACTAATACATGTTTGTCTTCCTGCAGGTGATTCTGTTGTCAGCCACCATGCCCCAGGAGGTGCTGGATGTCACCACCAAGTTCATGCGAGACCCTGTAAGGATCCTGGTCAAGAAAGAAGAACTGACCCTGGAGGGTATTCGTCAGTTCTACATTAATGTGGAGAGGGAGGTAAAGGAGCTTCAGATTAATTTCTATATGAGCATATCGTAGTCCCAGGTTTTTTGTTAATGTAAGGCTGAAAAGTGCCATCTGGTGGCCATACCTTGTCAGTACATAATTTGTAAGACTTGCTTTAATGTAGGTCGACTGACTCCTGTTGCCATAAATATTCTGAGGTTGTGTATTTAAGCCCTTCAAGGATTAATGACTTGTCATTTAAATTATTACTTGGCATGGTGTGTAAGTGGCTCCCTTTACTCCCATGTTGTAGGAGTGGAAGCTGGACACTCTGTGTGACCTGTATGAGACATTGACTATCACTCAAGCTGTTATCTTTATTAACACTCGCCGAAAGGTGGATTGGCTGACTGAGAAGATGCATGCTAGAGACTTTACAGTCTCTGCTTTGGTAAGTGAACTATCTGAGAGCTGGGGAGAGGTGACATGTCCACCCTTATCAACTGGGCAAGGCAGTGTCTGTCTGTGGCACTTGGTTCTATATCTGCTAAGGGAAGAAAAAAAAATAGTCCATATTCATCCCAGTCTACTCAGTACCGTGAGCTGAAGACTGTTTCATGCTATGGGCACACTTTCACTTCAGACTGAAGGTGAGATTGCGAGTGTGCTAACCATGAGCTGACCGTTGTATTGGTTTTCTAGCATGGAGACATGGACCAGAAGGAGAGAGATCTAATCATGAAGGAGTTCCGCTCTGGCTCCAGTCGTGTCCTGATCACCACTGACCTGCTGGTAGGTTTGTCTCTTAATTAAAATGTTTATTTAGGGACAGTGTCATGGATATAACATAATGTAGCAAACCCATAATGCTTTGTGTAGTTGGCCTCCATGCACACTTTAATACACTGTTTTCTGTCCACTAGGCTCGAGGCATTGATGTGCAGCAGGTTTCGCTGGTCATCAACTATGATTTGCCCACAAACAGGGAGAATTACATCCACAGGCAAGTACTGGCCACAGCTGTCCTCCAGATGTTTGTTTTTATATTTTGAGGTAAAGAATGATTTTATAGGAATTCTAACCATGATTACTCTGTTTAGGATCGGGCGCGGTGGCCGTTTTGGCAGAAAGGGTGTTGCTATCAACATGGTGACTGAGGATGACAAGCGCACGCTCCGGGACATTGAGACCTTCTACAACACCACCGTGGAGGAGATGCCCATGAATGTGGCTGACTTGATCTGAAAACATCTTTCCACTCCTTTCTTCCCCCACTTCATTTCTTTGTCTCCTATTTGTCTGGACTTGTATATGCTCCTTTCCCCTCTAAATCCACCACTCTGCCCCATTGATTATCACTGTTCACAGCAAGACATTTATAAAACCTGCATCATGGGTGTCTTTGAAAAGACTTTCTTGAGTGTTCTTTTTAGCATTTAAAGATGATTGATTCATTTGGAGTGAGCCTTGTGCAGTGACGTTATCCCTATGACCTGTTCCATCCACCTATTTTATTGTTCTGTATATTTGTATCTATTGACTAAAGAGCTGAGCACCAAATGGTTGAAGTGGACCTGTTTATTTGACTTTCCATTTTGCCATAAATTGTGGCTGCTCTAATAGTTTATAGAGAAGTATGGCTGAAAATATAAGGTGACGAGTGTGAAACTCTAACCTTGCTCAGCCAGGTATTTGGGTATAGATCTGTCTTGCATTCAAGTATTAACTCTTCTGTGCTTTCAGGGTGGAGTGTGAGCCTTTGTGCTTTTTTGCAGTGCTTGAACAGAAACACTGCCATCACTTCTGTTAGAAATTGCTGAATCAATAAGCGTTGTATTACCGGACATGATTTTTACATCTTTAACTTGTATAGTGCCATTTTACAGTAGCATTTTCTTCTAAATAGACATTTCTCATTTCACCCATGCCACACATGGCTAGGTGTTGGGACATTATCACCACATAGTGTATTGTATAGAATCTGTGTAAGTCCTGTATTGAGGAGTGTTGCTCCAGTAACCTACCTCACCAAAAGAGATTGGAGGGGTCTTTAAAGGACCAAACTACAAATGATTATGTAGAGATTCTAACGTTACTTTTTTTTTTTTTTTTTCTTTTTCTTTCTCCTGGTTTAAAAAGCCTGTCTTGTGGAGTGGGAATGGAGGTTTGGCTGTGCAGTTTACATTGCTCAGTGCTGTTTTTTTTTTTAAATGAATTTATTAAAATGTGATAACCTTTTTCAGACAGAAGCCGTGTATTAAACTTTTTCTACATTGGATTCTGTATAGTATTTATTTTAATTTTCTTAAATAAAGGTATTTCTTTTTAACAAGTCAAACGTTTTCTTGGGAGTCCTTTTGAGGTACCATGCCAGGGCATGGTCTATAAGCCTAGTAAAGTTAAGTACAATACAAACAGTCCACTTTAAGTAGTTTGAAAACTCCAATCCATGCAGGTCTAAGTACAAGAACTGATGCTCTTTGTGGATGTATGATAAATAACAATAATATTGAGGGAATAGTATGTAGTGTTGTAATATTCTGTATTTTATTAGTTGAAATTTAAATACTGTTCATATAGACCCTTGGATGGACTTCATTGTCCATGCTGACTGGTCATCAGTGCCAAAGTTGCAAAGATGAAATTAGCTGGTGTGTCTTGAGAGCATGCTGGCGAGAGGTCACGCAGCAGGAATGCTGTTTTTACTTTAGTTGTGCATCATGTTTAGTCTAATTATAGAAGTGAATGCTGTCGTTTAGACTGTAGATAAGGTAAAGTATTAAAGGCGTGTCAAACTCAGGGTGTTGAGGTCATGAGTCATGACTACTGGTTGGCACTTTCGATCTTCTGACAAACCAAACTTGGCTCATCGTGATGGCCTTCACAATTAGCTTGTGGATTTTAAAAGTAAGTGTCTGATGTGTTGAATCGGTAGTGTTAAATAAGATGAAATGCAAACTTTGCTGTGCTCTGGCCCTGTCTGGACTCCACCACACCAGATATAATTTGTATTGAGAAGTATGTCTGTATGAACTGTGGAACACTAATTAATCAGAGACACTGGGATACCATTCCACCACCCTTCAAGGAGCTTCAGAGACTTGCTATTGTCATTTACATGACCTACTGAGAAATCTAACCAAGTTAATTTTTGTACATTTCTATGTTCAGAATACTTGAACAAATGTTAGTCATGAACATCCACTTTTGCCAGGTTCTACTAAAGCTTGTTAGAACACTGTCCACCGGGGGGCAGACAAGAATTTGAAGCTTGTGGTGAGAAAAGGTTAAATGGACAGTGTACTAAGCAAGGCACCTCAGTCCAGCACATTGCCTGGCTCTATAAAAGAGTGTTATTCCTCTCCCTGCATGCCAACGCTTTGTGGTGTTGCGTGTATGTCATTTTAATTCCATGCTAACAACTTCTGATCACTTCAGCCAAATTGTCACCCCCACCACCACCATCCTCTGTCACACATGTGCTGCTCACAAAGACGTAGTCTCATTCATCTATCCATCAAAGAAACTCTATGCTAATTCCCGCATCATGTACTCCTGTCTCATTTTCCTCCGTTTCATTCATTCCACACTGTTCCCCTGTCCTAGGGTTTCTATAGCTGCATTGCTCTGCTCTTACCATTGCTGGCCTCCAGTGAAACCCAAAGAGCCCCCCGAAACCCCTTCCCCCCAGGTTGGATGTTGTTTTGATTATGCGTCCTCAGTGTAGGTGGCCCTTCCAACACTTTCACCGTGTCTGGATGGCAACCCCCACAGTTGCCCCCCCCAGCCCTCCCTCCCCCACCACAGCTCACCCCCCTGCTGGGGGCGCAATTGTGGCAGGGGGGATTATGCGAGTGGGAGGCTCGTAAAGGGCCTGCCAGGCTCCTTCTGTGCAGTGACGGATGGCTGCAAGACTGAAGGGCCGATTTACATGAGAAGAGGGAGAACAGAAGCCCCATTCAGCTGGCCTGTCAGGGAGGACTCGGGGACAAACTGCGCTCTTTCCAACTAGCCCTCTTCCCCTCTGAGCTCCTGTTTGCTTCTTTATCTTCTCCTCATCCTTCCTTCTTAATTCTGGCTTCCCTGATGCATCATGCACCTCATCTCTTCATTTTCATCCCACTTCATTTCCATTTCATCCCTCTTCATTTCCATCCTTTCAGATTTGTTTCCAGTTCATAACAAAATCTTTTTCTTACCATTACAATTCTTTAAAGTTTACAGCTGACAATAGGCTATAATGTGGATAAAATGGGATCAGACAGATGCTACACAAACCTAAATTATTTATAGTCTTTGTAGACCAGATAGTCTTGTGTTTCCTTTTGAATAACTTTTTCATTTTGAAAACGTAATAGATGCGTTATGTAATTGTCCATATGAAAGCCCTTTATTAGTTAAGTACCTTTTCATTTATGTATTTATTCTACCATAAGGTGAGCATTATTCAACCCTTTTTTTTTCCAGTGGTAACATTTTACAAGATGCCAATTATGTGACCCATAACTGCCTTAAGTGGTAGCAGTGGCTTTAGTGCAAGGTCACCCTTTCCTCGCCTGGTGGTACTCTCACAGCAGGAGCAACATTGTTCCAAATTCTACTAATATATTTCCAATGTAAATTTTGCTGTGGTCCACCCATCATCATCTGCATTTAGCCACTGTCAGTGAAGGCTACCAACAAGAGATTGTAGATCGACTCGGCTACTGGCCATTCACACCTTTAAAGTGAGAGATGTGATATTACACACTTAGGAGAGTCACCAAGGTGTCAGAGTGATCACACTTAATGATCCCGAAACTACCAACGCAACAGCTTTACAATGCCAAATGTGAGAAGTAACGGCCAAGACAAGAATCTGTGTCAAAACTCTCTCATTCTTACTCTTTTGTGCAAAGGACAACAGACTGTCAATCAATTTTACTAAAAGCTTTTATCTATTTAAAATAAATGTCAATTCTTCATATTAAGGCCCAATTTGAAATTTAAGACCTTGACATTATTCTACTGGTTGGTATTCTACTTTGAAATTCCATTTAGTCCAAACACTATGTTTACTATTTTATGTTGATCTTAATTATCTTGTGATTATCATTCAGAAGTTATCAAAGACACCTCAAGCAATTCGTTCAGAGATTCTGGTTTGACTTTTGCCTTGTAACTTGATTTGTTACAACTTCTCAAAATCTTTACATCCCTTAAAAAGGAAACGATTAATTACATTTAAAAGGGTCAATTTATTTGAGGTTATCTGAGGGAGATTAATTTGCTAATTTTGTCAATTGCATGTTTCATTTGCTGCAACAAGTAAAATACCAAAATACTCAATGCAAGGGAATGAGAAGTAGCCTGTCGCAATGCTGAAGGAGATTGTTTGTCAATTTAATGTTATGCTTGTACAGTTGATACCATTCTGATAGCTCTGGTAGAAGAGCTTAAAACCCACTCATCAGTGCTTTTCTTTTGCACGGCATGGAATAACAGCTTTGTCCCAACTTGTTTAAGACTTACACTTTTCAACTCCTAAAACATGAGCATACCAGAATAGTCATATCCAGCTGGGGGTGCTGCATGTGTATGCACACATAAGGATATACCGCCTTATTCACTGTGTATATGTGCACGTGTGTATGTGTGTATTTTGTGGAGGTGGGTAGGAGTGGTGGTGAGAGGAGGCATTATGAATGTAAAGCCCCAACTTTGAGCCACTGAGTTGTCTTTGTTCAAAATCAGACTGATTAATCTGAGCACAAAGGGAGAGAGCGCGAGAGCGAGAGAGGAAGCGGAGAGGAGAAAAGGGAAGATAGTCCTGGAAAAGCTCCAAAAAGACGTTGTCTTGGATACGGAAACGGGAGAGTGGAGCCCCACAATTCACAGCATGATTGACATTAGGGTGTAACGGTCAATCTCGAAATGACTTCACAACTCATACTCTTGCAAACTCCATCACACACCTTTGTCTGCACAAAAATTACCATCTTGCACACACACCCTTTTTCCTGAGATTTGGCTGACACACTAAAAATCTCACACCTCCAGAAAATCTTGACATGCATATATCATCAATTACCAGCACAGAAGAAAGTTGGAATGTTGTTTCTGTGTAGTTATGGCCTTCTGACACATCTCAAAGCAATTTTTTACATAATTAAAAGACACGTTACAGGGCCCATTAAGTGCATGTTAACAGTTAAACCAACTATAAATTATCATTACTGTTCTACACTGTTTTGGGACATATAAAACGTGATGTATTTGACTTAAAAAGGTCTGTACTGGGAAATTAAACCATGTCCAATATTAAAGTTCTAGGTGTGCTGGTTAAAAATCAGTCCTGACTTTCAGGTTTTTAATGCAAGATGAGGTTTAACCATTTTTTTCCTTCTGAAAATGTATCCTTTCTGCTTTACTTGAATAATTTTGATCACAGCCTATGTATTAATCCTGTCAGGGATCTCATGCTGATTGTGTTGGGATTAAGGATAGTAACCAGAAATGGCTAAGTGATGTGGAAAATGACATGTAGGTATTGCAAGTAGCTCTTACAGAAACAGAACTGCTCATGAGAGAACAATGCAAAAGACTGGAATATGAATGAAAAAGAATTACAATTTGACAATATATTAGACAAAAAAAAGTTTGATTATTTTCTATGCCATCTTTAAAACATTGGATTAATTGTTTCATTGTGTGTTCAGCATTTAGATGATCACGTTTACTACATATACAGGGAAGAAAACTGGCAATTCTCTAGTACTTTTGTATAATCAATAAAAAAAATCTAAAGTTGTGTGGGAACTGGAACAATCCCCATTACAAATAGTACTGGCAAAATAATGCACTAAAACTGCTACATATTGACTCAAACACAACTCTAACACAAAGCCAGGATGTGGAAACTTCATACGCCTTCTATCGAAGCTCCATTAGATTCGATAAATAATTCTTTCTTCATTATATAAATAGTGTGTATAAAGCGGCCCAGTCCAGCTGAGTTTAAGCAACAAGTGCGCTTTGGCCCCGCCCCTGCGCTAGTTGGCCTTATGTAAATTAGGTGAGGGTAGGACCCTGCGCTCTGATTGGTCCTGAGTGGAATACAATTTTCCCTAAAACCACGAGCGGGTAGAGACTGTTTTTGTCATGCCCCCGGTTATTATTCACAGAGTCAATCGCTGTTCAACAGGTGGCTTTGTAGAGTTTGGAGTAGCGCAGCTGTGATTTAGTTATTCTCTCTTTCTGTGTGCGTTAAACTATCACCCTGCCAGCCTTAAAGAATCAAAGCGTCGGAATGGTAAACTTTTTATGACACGTGGAAGTTTTTAGACTTTAGAGTTTTTTTTTTGTTTTTGTTTTAGTTTTTTTCGCTCAGGCAAACTCGCCTAGTGTATGTAGCATGCGGCAATAAGCTGCACCTGCGCCCTGTTTGTTTGCCTTGAGATTATTTCGGCTGATACTTAACTTTCGACTCAAACAAGCTTCCGTGGAAGATCATAATGATGTACAGCATGATGGAGCACGAGCTTAAGCCCCAGCCGGGTCAGCAAAATCCTCATCCCAACGGCCAAATCATGTCGCAACACGGCGGCTCCGGAAACGTGCCACAGGCGGCTCCGAAAAGCGCGTGCCCGCCCGGCGCAGACCCCATGGACAAAGTGAAGCGGCCCATGAACGCGTTTATGGTGTGGTCCCGAGCCCAGAGGCGCAAGATGGCCCAGGAGAACCCAAAGATGCACAACTCGGAGATCAGCAAGCGCCTGGGCGCCGAGTGGAAACTGCTGACCGACGCCGAGAAGCGGCCGTTCATCGACGAGGCCAAGCGGCTGCGCGCCGCGCACATGAAGGAGTACCCCGACTACAAGTACAAGCCTCGGCGCAAGAGCAAGCCACCAGTGAAGAAGGACAACTCTGCGGCTAAGTATCCTCCGCTCCCCGGCGGCAGCCTGCTGGCCGCGGCGCATGCGCAGAGTGGGAGTCCGCGCGTGGACAGCTACGGCTGGGCTCCGGCTGGAAGCTACGCGGCCGTGCAAGGTGACGCGCTCGCTTACCAGCAGCAGCTGCACCGGTACGAGCTCCCACTCCAGTACGCAGCCCCCATGTCGCAGACCTACATGAACGGCGCCAACTCTTACAGGTCCGGTATTCATCTTCTGCGTTAAAATAAAAGCACTACTTTGTGATCAAGTTAGTGTTTGTATGCTGCCAAATGACTGCATGCATTACAGTTAAAGTACTGGGTTACTTGTCATGTTTAGTGCTTTATTTGGTCCTTTATAAAAAAAAGCATGCCAAACCAAACAGTCAAGTTAACTTAATGACTTGTTTAACATTTGATCAGATCAGTTTTGTATCAGTTATCTGTATTGCTTGACTCAACAAATGTCCTTTCAATTTTTAGTGAAATTCTGTCTGTATAATTGTGGACAATACCAACCCTCAGTTATTGCTTGTGTTTTTACTTCATCACCTGTTGGATCGTATTCCTTCATCTCTGGTTTGGTTTCTCATCATGTGGTTATGCTCTTTCCTCCTCAGCCCAATGTCATACAGCAGCAGTCCCCAGCAGCCCAGCCCTGTGATGTCTATGGTCAAGCCAGAGGCCTTCACTCACTCACCCACCGGAGCAACAAACCACCACCGTGGGGCAGTTCAAGGTGACCTTAGGGACATGATCAGCATGTACATCCCTGGAGGTGATGTAGGGGACCCTACATCACAGAGGGGTTACCCAAGTGTCCAGCAGCACTATCTGGGCAGTACTGTGCCCCTCACACACATCTGAAATCGAGAAGGAAAAGGACTGGGACTAGCTCAGCTGGATCACTACGTAGACTTGTAGTGCAACAAGTAATCTGTATGGATTCTTGGTGGATGTTGTGAGTACCTGTTGCACATAGGAACATTTTCTACCTCTTTGTGTGATCTTGCTCTGTCCTCTCCCCCCCCCTGTAGATTTGTTCATTCCCTTCCCCCAGCCCCTTTTTTGTGTGGTGTTTTTTTTTTTTTTTTTTTTTTTTTTTTTTTCCTGCCCAGAATTTCACTTTTAATGCAGCTCGGAGGTTCTTTCCACAAGAACTTCCTAATATAGTTGGGCATGACATGTCTGTGATTTTGTCATTTTGTGGCTGTTTACATCTTCAGTTTTCATTGTAGGACATTCCTTTTGTACATATGATCCAAATCTCTGAATCTGACTGTGTGCCTTTGTGCTGTGCTTCATTAACAGGGATTGGGCACATTCATGCAGTAAAAGGCAATCATGATCAAAAACCAAAATGGGGCATAGAATAGGGGACATAGGCACACGGAAATCATGTCCACTCATGATCACTGTAGTCACTGATGTGCAAATCATGTGACCTATGGAGCAAGTGTAAGCCAGTTTTGCAATCTGTGCCTTTTTTTTTTTTTTTTTATTATAATTTTTTTTTTAACAAAAGCAGTGATATTTTAAGTGTTGGGTGAAGTACAGCTAATTGAATTTAACAGCTTGAATAGGAAAAACAGGCATCATGATCAACTTTGAAAGTTGGCAATAGTTTGCTTTTTTCTGCTTACTTTTTGAAGGACATGAAGCAACCAGTCACAATGGCTTTGGTCTTGTCATGACAAATTCTTTGACGATTAAGAATACCTTACTTTCCCCACACCATCCTTTTAACAGAATAGGGTATGCATTAGTTGCACAAATGAACCATCAAAGTCACCATGGGAAGTAGTCTACACAAAGAAATCTTTCTTTTCAGCAATAACATGTCTAACGCGTTTACCTTTTTGCATGAGACTAGCACTATGACATTCCCCTTTAATTGCTGATTTTTAAACCAGTCTGAATGCACTGTTCTTTACCCTCCTATCAGTACCAGGTATTGCCTTAGACCAAGACCGTCTATGTACTAGTATGTTGGAGTCCACATGGAGGGGCTTTTACTACTTGGTTGTGAAAATTGGAAAAGGAGGGTGTATCTTTTTAAAATAACTTGTACATCCTTTGGGTGCATGAGGAGCCTGCTTATTGCTTGTATAATGCCAGATTTGCATAATTCAAATGGCAAAAGTAGTATGCAGGTGCTGCTAAATGCAGCTAAATCGGAAGCGTGTTGCCTTTTTGGGGTTATTTGATGGTCTAACTCGGTCAGTCTAGCATTTTCCGTTTGTCGAACAAGTTTTAGTATAGGAATCTAGTGATCACTAATGAGATAAGAACTTTAATGTAATTTATATTAAAGTAATGAAATGAGTGAATGTTTACATTTGCCGTCCAGGTGAGTGTGCAACTTGCCGTTTCAATGTAATTTTTTTAAAAGTCCTTTTAATACTGTCTGTAAATAGCCTCTGTACAGTTTTTATGGCCCTTATAAGGGTCTTTTGCATAAACAAAAAAAAGTTAAAAATAAATTGTAAAAAAAAAAAAAAAAGTGTTTGGTCTGAATCTTGTCCTGGTCTTCATGGTAGAAATAAGAATTAAAATGTATTAATCTTGTTCACAGTTATGCAAATAAGTGGCTGTGTTTTTACAGAATTAAGGTCATAAAGTATCTATTCCAAGGGCTTTTAACACTAAATTTAGCAAAGAGGAGAATGTACAGAGGCATATGCAAAATATTAAGCAACAACATGTAAAAAGATAAAGAATGATTGGTGACCATTTTAACATTGAAGGTTTCTATTTCTAAGATCCACTCACATAAATCGTAAAAGTTAAAATGAGAGTGGTTTCAAAATGTGTTATTAAAAAGTGTTAATGTATATACGATGCATAAATTTGTGTGTGATGTATCACAAAGTTAGTAAGTAGCCTCGGGGTTCTTCCCGCAAGACTTCCCAAGACAGATGGGTAAGGCATCTGTTTAACTGGCATTTTGTGCTCGTTTACATTTTAAGATTCATTTCTGCAGGACATTCTCTTTGTACATGTCAAAACATCCAAATCTCAGAATCTGACTCTGTGCCTGTGTGCTGGGATTCCCTGATTTATATATATAGAGCAGTAGAGACAAAGTAGTCTATGCAGTTTTAAATCATTTTTTGGGGAGTTTTTATTTATTTTTTAAAAAACATTTTAATTAGATATAACTTGCGGATCTTGTCATTTTGTTTATTACTTTTGGCCCAAGATTAACTCCGTAAGTGTGCCATATTGAACCTGAGGAGAAAAGATAAGAGGAGGACTCTCTGAGCCACTTGCAGGGAAAGTTCGGGGACTCATCCGTCACAAGGCAGAGGGCTCGAATAATTTAGGGCCAATCGATTTAAATCTCTCCCCTTTCTTCTTTTGAAAACTCTCCTGTCCTCCCCCTCAGCGCTCTCCCATCCTTCTCCGGAGTGAAAGCGGCTCTTGGGTCCGGCTCGTAATTGGCCGTGTCTGAGGCAGATTGGCCGCCGCTTTTCAGCTCGCAGGTGTGCATAGTAAAGGAGCCCAATCCTGAGCGCCTCCCCTGCATCGCTTTGTTCCCTTTTTAGCGCTCCCCGCCGCGCAGAAAATTAGTGTTGCCGTCCTCTCCCCCCTCTTCTCCGCGGACTTTAACCCTTTCACCAAGCTCCGCTATTCTCATGGAAATGCAAGAGTCCGCTTGGGCTAATCGGAGGCCCACGGGAGGGGTGCAGGGCGCGCAGGAATCATGGGATATACAATCCCATTTCGCTTTAACAGCATAAATCCTCAAGCCTTGGTTTATCCACGGCTGCATAAGCCAGCTCAGGGTTGTCTAACTGGAGTGTGGTGTTTCCCCTGCTTTAAAGCAACCCTAGGTTATTGCTGAGTTCAGTCAGGTGTGTGTGAGAAAGGAAATGAGCAAAACTTGAGCTCGGCTTTTCACAGAGTGCGCCCCACGTCTTTATTCGCGACAGATTTAAAAATCTCCGATCATTTGTGTGTGTGTGTGTCTGTGTGTGTGTGGGTAACCAATAATCTGACGTAAGCACATAAGCAGAAATGATAAAGCAGCTGGAAGGTGGCCAGGCATGTGCGTAATGTTGGAGAGACAAAGCGGGAAGCAGGATTTTCTCATATAACGTGTGCGGTCTCTTAGCAACAAGCAGCCAGGCTTCAACAAGTGGTTACCATGGTTTCCGCAGGCCGGTAAGCAAGTGCGCGGGGAGATTACGACAATTAGCGGAAGCTGCGATATAGAGGGGTTAGTTAACTACTGGGGGGTTCACAAATTGTCCAAGAAAAGTTCGACTGCGGTTTTGATATTACCATAAAGAGTTCCGGTTTATCTGCAACCGATTACGTGCATCTAATACCAGTAGCGTATACAGGGAAACAAACATTAAAGGTTACTATGGAGACGGGCGCGTATTTACCTGCATTCCTAGGGAAGACTGAAGGCCGCGCCCATTCCGCACGCACGATACACACACGGGGAAGAGAAGTGACACAGTGTGTGCTGTTAAGATAGTCTAATTTGTTCAATTGAGGGATTACAGACAGGAAAATATATCCTAAAAAAAAAAAAAATCCCAGGAAAGGTCAAAAGAACAGGTCTTGGTCTGCACTGATTCAGGCTCACAGTGCTAATTTCCCTGCTCCAACGACCACTAAACCTAGTGATTAACAAATGAACTGAATCAGGTATTCCCAAGCCTTGATTTCTGGAGGAATGCAAGTGAATGCTGTCCTCCATCCTCTATGAAGTATTATCACTAATATCACATATGCATTTATGAGACAAGAAGTATCAAAATTAACACAATGTGAACCTTTAAAAAGGAAAAAAAAAGCTTTTTAAGTGGTTTATATGGGTTTCACTGAGTAGCCTGATTGTTTTCTCGCAGGGTAAAAGTGGGTCTCACATCGTCTGAATCCACAGTCCCCCTTGATTTATTTCTCTAATTCAATCACTGAGTATTTCTGACCAGGGCAATGACCAATCTGTGTCTATACTCAAAATAAATATAATGAATAAAATTTAATAAACAGAGTCATTATAAAATAGTGAAATGTCTAAAATTACTACAGTTTAGGTCAGAAAGGACTAAGAGCTAAGTTTTAAGGTGCAAACAAATTGGTTTTATTGAGAGAGAGAGAGAGAGAGAGAGAAAGACAGAGAGAACTACTCGATCACCAGCTTGCACAATGCGATGACAGACCTGCCCCAAATGTTGTTTGCACGCAGGTGAGTGAGTGGGCGTATTTTTTTTTTTCTCTTGTCTTTTTAATAGAACTGTTCCGGTTGGTTGAAATGCCACCAACGCTGTACACATGCATGTTTGACTCACCCTCACACAACACAGCTGAACATCGCTCTCACGCAATAGCAGCGGAGCTCTGCAAGAGGAGGGGAAAGATCTGACTGATAATGTCTGTTATGTCTGGCTGATATGGGTGTGTGTGGACATCCATCCACCTTACTATCAATAACTGTCAAAATTGGTGTTTAAGCAGCAATTTAAAAAACATTATGACCAAAACATAACCAAAAAACAACTGTGTCCAGCCTTATTGAGCTGTTATTAAGGAAGCTTAAATCAGTTATTTGACAGGGGCATGTCTCCTCACTGTGGGAGGGAAGTTTCTGCCAAATCTTTCAACAGTTGCTGTCAAGGGTTGCATTTTTTTGTTACTGCCAGATTGGTGTGGATGACATCTTAAGCTGGTGAGGTGCTGTAGTTGTTTCGAACACAGTTTGTGATCAGATCAGACACATGGGTTCCTGCAAGTCACTGAAACATAGAGCCTCAACTTCAAACAACTGGCACTGAGCCACATCAGCTATTCATTTGCCTCACCACTGGCAAGCGGGTGATATGTTACCACTATCAAGATAAGACAGTTCTGTAACAAGTCATTTCTGTCAAAGTCACTGTGAAACCAAACTATTTGGTGTAAATATGCATAATCTGTAGGTAGAACTTATAGAAATATAAATACATTAAAAATTCTACTTTGGCTGAACCATTGGAAGTAAAAAAAAAAAAAACAGAGACATTTACAAGTTCCATTCAAAAAGGAGGAAACAATTTTCTCAAAAACATCAGAAATAAAGCTGCAGAAATTTAATCTTGAGATTTTATGCAAAAGTAAAACGTAAGAAAACGCTATTGGCTAACCAGTTTTCATTATTTGTGGTGAAGGCCAATACTGAACTGAGAGATTTCTACCTGAAGGTATGAGGTCAGAGCCCACCTTGGTGAGCAGGTGCAGAGGGCACTGACAAAGTATGTGTACATTAGACCAAGGCTAATGCACCTAATAGTGTTTGCCAAGTGTGGAGAGAATGACTGACAACTAACATTAATGAGCCACACCCTGGACTAGACTGGTCCTGCAGCAACAACGTAGAGGGAGGGGGAGAGAGAGAGAGAGAGAGAGAGAGAGAGAGACACACACACACACACACACACACACACACACACACACGATTCCACAATTCTAAAATAAAAAAACTGCTTACTAACTTAAATTCACAGTATCTCATACCTTCTCTCTCTTTTACATGATTATATGTGTGTTAATAGTGTTTTTCATTTCTTGTTCAGCAAAACAAGAAATTCATTTCAGAACCTAAAAAATCTGTGACAAACCGGTCTGGCACACGAACGTCTGGCCGTTATCGTCACCAAACAAAGGCAAGGCAGTGGTGTGTTCCACTGATTAAAAGATATGGACATAGAAAATTCACTCTCAGGTGGGGGGGGGGAGATAAGCATTTAGCCCACACACTGAAGAGATCTGAACAGCTGTGCTTTAAAAAAAAAAAGAGAGAGAAAGAGAGAGAGAGAAAGAAAAGCCGACAGACCATTCACTTCTGGAGAAGCCACCTCAAGAGCAGACCTCCCAAGAACACAAAGGTGATAAGCCCAAGTTTATCTCAACGCATATTTCACTATCACACACCTCTCTGTTTCATCCTTCTATTTCATTCTTAATTTGCGGAAGCAAACAGATCACACTTCCTGTGGCTTATTTCAAGATCAGGTTTGATCTTGGCTGGATTAGATGTACTGGCAGAACTATTCCTATTTATTTTTCAGCATGGGAAAATGCAGATGAATTTGAATTGCTTGAACTGCTGTGTTGGTTTAACCAAAGTAACTCTTGGAGGGAAAACGCTCTGAAAATGTAATACCATTCCATTTAGAAAATAAACATTTGCATCACTGCAACACTGAGTGACACAAGTGAAAGCTGCCAGTGGGAAGTGTGAGAGAGAGAGTTTTAATGCTGGTTTGAAGTGCGATCACAGAAGCTGTTGTGTAAATGGGGGTAGAGTTTAAGAGCGTGTGCAGTACACCAGCAGGCAATCTGCTGCCCTCTACAGTCTTAATGAATCAATAACCACACAGTGCTCTTTGTTAGAAAGCACCAAGCTAAATGACACACTGGCTTTGGGTTTATTCCATTTTAATTCAGATGAAGAATTCATAGTGTATGTTATGTTGGTGGACCCACTGACTTGGGGAAAAGAAAAAGACAATATGATCTGTGGAGTGATTATAGAAGTCATTGTATCCAGCAGTTTAACTAAATTAACTGAAATGCTTAAAGGAAGCAAATAGAGCCAAAACTAAATTTCAACAGACAAACTAACAATTTCAATGTAACAAAAATTCAGTTGAAGAATTCTAATTTTCTGCAGCCAACCCATCAATTTGTCCAACTCACCACTTTGTCCATCCCACAATACAGCAATATGGCATGTTACAAGGACAAGTGCAAAGGACATTACTCAGCTATCCGTGAACATTTTGCCACATTTCAGTTCCTATTTGGTAATGACTGGTTATTACTAAACTGAAGATTTCTGTTCCATTCTGCAATAAACTTAAAAATATCAGAACTGTACAAAAAAAGAAAAGAAAAAAATAGCAGACATTTTTCTAAGCACAATTTACATGTGTTTGGAACAAAACTTTGAGGTAATACTCATACTTGATGGGTAAAACCATTACACCAACACCATCTTCAACAACATTTCACGCAAACAAACATTTGTGAGGAAATTTAAGTCACATTTAGCTGGCCAATAATTTCATTTGTGATATTTTACCTAGAACAAATTGGTACATCTATAACGGTTAAGGAATATAGACAATGAACCCAACAAACAGTAAAAGGAATTCACATGGTGTATAGGTTTCTAAAATATGAATAAAATTTCTCCTTTCCCTGAGCTAAGGAAATTATAAGGAAATAAGGAAAACTGGACAGAATGATCATTGCAACCTACAGTCAATGGAAATATCAATCATTGAGATAAGCGGTCCTTCTGAAAGTTATTTTTGGTCCTACTGTTTAGGCCACAACAATGCTTTTTAACAGGCGTAATAACAGACACCCTTCCGTATAGGCATACCTTTCCACTCACTACTCGCTTAGATTGTGTATGTACCAACACTGAAACCTGCTGCTTTAAACAACCGATCTCAAAAGAGATCAACATCCAAAACCACTTAAATGGATTTCACTCCAAATTTACAAGTAGATTCCATCCAAGTTGCTCAAAGCAGCAAGTTAACTGGAGTGGACATAGAGCACTACGAGCCTCAGCTCCGCACTGTTTTGTGGCAGGTTTACTCAGCCTTCTTCTTAACTGCTGGACTGACATTCCAGTAATACAGAACCTGAGCAGCGATCAGTCCATTACAGCAGGATGAGATGATATAAGAAAGAGCCATCAGGGAGTCACCTGTCTCCTGCAGAAACATACAGGAATACACAAGACACATTAGAAACTTACGTGCAATGATCAGTGTTAGTCTGAAGTATAGTAAGTTTGAAGAACTACTTAAACTGATAATTATGCAACAGTTATTCAAACCAAAAACTAGTCAAGGTAACATCAAGGTAAATGTAATATTCAAGATTTTATTTAAATGATATACAAAATGAGATAAAAAATCTAGTAGACAGTCAGCCAATGTCAAGTGGCCTCTCTATGATCTGTTAGGACTAAATTCTTGGTACAAGCCCCTGCTTGAACCCAATGGATGTCGTAGAGGAAGGAAGTGTTGGTACGTTCATTGCAAAATCTTTCTATTTAGCTGCTCATAGAACCATTATGCCATTATTTTCATGATATTTTTTGCCATTTGAGTGTCTGGTTTCCTTAACCACAGGGCAGAATATTTAAAATATGGCACATTTTTACAAAGCCAGCACACAGACATTGTGTACTTATAGAAATTACAATAAATAAACATAATTCAAGAAAAACAAGGAAAAGAAACATCTGTAAAGACAGATGTGATACTGTGCTATAGTGAAAGAACAGAGATGCAGTATTGCAACAAAAGGTATTTTCTGCATTCCTTTGTTGTGCTTTGATTTCTTTCATTTTTTTTAAATTGTGTTCTCTATTTCTCTTTTGGAATTTTTAAAACATGCTGTACAGGAACATTAGCACATGTTTAGGGCCAGCCACCTTGCACAATATTGCTGTACCCACAATGCACAGCATTGCAAGAGGACTAGGACCCAAAAAGCAACAGTACGAACACAAAGGATGTCTGAGACCCCATTACTGCTTAAATGGACCAAAAAAAGGATCTGACTCCTCACCCAGGGACCGGGAGAGTGTGAACATAAAGAGAACTGGGTCCTTTTTCACTTGGTTCACCTCTTGGTCCACTTCATTGGGTCTGAGTTTGATTCTTTTAAAGAGGTGAGACTCAGGTGTGAAAACCCCATTAGATGCATTCTTAATCCATAGCTCGATTTATTTTTATGTCTTAAAAAAAACACAAAGAACCAAAATTATCTACCATAGCAACAAGACAATTTCATTTTGCCTAGAAACAGACTAGAATAGATATATTTACAGTGTGAGGTTAGATAATTTATCTCCTAACCAATTTATCTCATGGTCTTTGTAGCAATCATGCATATGCACAGAAAAAAATGAAATGCTTCTTGAAGAAAGCTGGGGTCTGAACACATGATCACTGCAGAGGTTGAGGGTTAAGGGCTTGCTTAAGGCCACTAACTATGGCAACTTTGAAATGCTGGGACTCTAAATCTTCTGATCAATGGACCAGGACCTTAACCAGAACCACGACTGCTGATATCTTGCCTACATGCCTGTATAAGTAAGCAAGAGAAGCAGCTGGAACAATCAAAATGTGGTCTGTAAGCCTACCTGCACTGTAGTGAATATACGTGCCAGGGAACCACCAAACAGCAGGAACACAGAAATAGCTGACAGCTGTCCTGTGTGGCCGTTCCTGTAGTTGGTACCTGCCTGAATGAGCTATAAACACACAGAATCCAAAGATGTGATTTAATGCTTTCGGTGGATGACGTTCCAAATGCACTACATTTTATCATAATTTAGTTAAACAGTGGGACAAGTGGTTACTCACTCTTCCAAAGATTATTGCTGGCATGTTGGAGGCTTGCATGGTGGTGACAACAGACATGGGGGTGAGAGGAGAAATAAGGGCAGCCAGCAGGCCAAAATAGATGACCAGAAAGGACAATCCTGCAAATAACCACACAGAAATAATTAAATTACAGGTAATATCTCATCTCACTGATTCATTATTATTGTCATTATTATTATTATTATTATTATTATTATTATTATTATTATTATTAATGTGCAATCTGGTACCTTTAACAGTGCTTCCTTTATAATGCTGGATAAGAAATCCAATAGCCACTGTCTGAAACATGAGGAATAATGCTTCACCCCAGGCACTGTGAATTAAAGTGCAGTATAAACAAACAAACAAATAATAATAATAATAATAATAATAATAATAATAATAATAATAATAACACTAATAACACTAATAATAATAAAAAACAAACAAACACACAGACAGCCACTGAAGAAATTTTTTAAACAATTTATCATGTATACAAAATAACAAACAAAACCGACAAAAACACACAATATGCATGACAAATTTCAGCAAGATAATAAGCATAAATATTTTGGCTTAA
>CM074948.1:14018730-14045175 GCA_037577455.1 Pangasius macronema | reverse complement strand
TCAAGTGTTAGGCAACGATTAACACAAAAGCGTAAGCTGAGCTGTTGTTTGTAACTGTACTGTTACAAAGTGTACCAACAAGGTAGGTGTGACTAAATGAGCAATAAGTATACAGCAGTGTTTACAAATCTCTAGCACCACTTATATCAGTGCTCCATACTAAACTGTTCAGAATGAGCCACCACCCAAATAATATCCGTTCCACGGTGGTCATTTGGTGTAAAGCGGTCAGTGAGTGTATACAAGAGCTTTGGGGGAAAACTGTGTCAGTGTTGTGACATTCATTCCTACCTGAAGGGAAAGCTTTTGGCGATACTGTAGGCCATAGTGCCTGTGATGGCAAGCAGCTCCAGCATCACAGATTTAAAACTCAGTCCTTCTGCACTCTTAGCACCCATCACTTTCAAGATCTGAGGCAATTTCACTGGACAGAACAAGGAGGACAAGCATAAGTGACACTACAACTAGGACAGGGGTTAAAAAAAAGAAAAGCTGAGGCTTTTCCTTACCAAGTACAGAGCCAAGGATGATTCCAATGCCTAAACCTTTGCTAATTATTATCTTCAGACAGTCCACTGAGGGGAGTAATAACAAAAACATTAACACACACAGTGAATAAGTAAATAAAGGGATTGGTTGTGTATTGCACGTGAAAACATGCGATCAGAATGAAAGCGCGAGCCTGAGGCAACCAATCAAAAAGTGCCCTGTGTAAAGCCACGCCTCTAACATACACAACATACACAACTAGCCAAGACATTAAATATCTGTAACCATGGAAACAGCACTTCTGTAAAATAAAGAAACAGACGCTTTGATACTGAACAAAATCAAACGAATCTTCTACAATTAGAAGAATGACAGAAATGTTAGAAAAATGACACTGACAGCTAACGTTAGCTAACTGACATGAACAGGCTTTATATATATTTTAGTCAAATTTCATTTTTATTAAGGTTAGAATTAAAATTCAGAAAATCTATCCAACTCTCAAGTCAGAGTCAATGACAACTTGTAACATCTTTGTAAAAATCGTTGATTCAGTCGTGATCCATCTTACCATGCAGAAAATTAAAATTCAGGAAGAACTCGTCGTAGCATTTCTCTGGCATTAAATAATTCACCAGAATGTCTTTGAAAGGCTCCATGAATGATGCAGAAACAGCTTTCTCGGACGCCGCCATTGCGCCTAACAGGAAACTGTCTCTCTCTCTCTCTCTCTCTTTCTCAATATAACTCAACTGTCGGATATTCCGTCCTCCTACAGCCTGTGACCCGGAAACCGACCGAAGTCCAACATCATTAACAACTCACTATATGACTTATTTAAAGTCACGAAGAGGAAGTGAGCAGGATTTCAGAGCTAGAATACGCCGGTGTCTTTTCTTCTTCTGGTGCAGGTTTAGACGCCGCTGCGGCGTGTTACTGCCTCTCTGCGCTTCAGACAGGTACTTCACCTACCGCCTGGGCTTTACACGGGACATGTAAACAAGCAGGACGTACAACATGCAAGGAAATGCCTGCTTGTATGGTCTCAACAACAGTTCACCAATAGACACGAACATAATGATTTACATTCTACATCGCTGTACGAGTGGCGAGTGTGACAGTATTAACATAAATTCACAGGGTTGCAGGGAGCCTGGAGTCTATCCCAGGGAACTTGGGGCACAAGGCAGGGGAAACCAATCAATCACAGGGCACAATTGCATGCATGTACAATTTGAAAATGCCAAGCATAAGCTACAACACATGTCTTTGGACTGGGGAGAAAACCAGAGTACCCAGAAGTATGGGGAGAACACACAAACTCAGAGGTGGGATTCAAACCCCCAACCCCAGAGGGGCAAGACAACAGTGCTATGTACTACCCACTAAGCCACCTTGCCCCCTATGCCATGTTTATCAGATGAAAAAGCCAGCTTTGTCCACATTGTTTTAAGAAAATAACATTAAGGCAATTCTGAAACATTTATTCATCAATTTGGTCAGGTAATAAGTAAGCTGGAAAATAACCAGTTGCCAAAGATGGTCTACCAGTTTGACCAGCTTGACCTGTGTTTTGGCAGCTAGTAGCTCATCAGACCGAGCTGGATTTTTTGAGCAGGGTAGCTCACTAACTTCAGCTTACATCCAAAACCTTACTTCCCCAACATTTTTGGCTATTGCGACTCACTGTCAGCTATCATCTTGACAATTGCTGTACAGAGTACGGATGCCTGAATTATTTACTATCTTCCACATTTGCCTTTAATTATTAAACATTTTCTTCCATCAAGCTCTACTTTCTATTTTGTTAAACTGTATAGTGTCACGCACATGTACATGCTCCCTGTTTAAAATAGTTTTAAAAGTCTTATTAGCGGTGCAGGAAATCTTGTTTGGGCCAAAATACAAAAGACTCAATAATCTCCAAAATGTCTTTTCAGATTTATTTGCAAAACTGAAAAAAGAAAGGAAAATTATAACTGAAAATATATTCACTTTCTATCACCTTTAGACTTTAACTTACACATGTGGTCAGCTGAAATTATGCTAATAATTACGTAAAATTACCAAATCAGAAATCAGTTCGTCTTATGTAACAAATACATCATATCAGTTTATTAGTTCATATATCATTCTGACCCAACGTCTTACCACCTCGGGAATAAACATGTTTTCAAGCAAATTTTTTTGCAACTTTAAATAGATTTGATATAAAATAACTGCATATACTATTGAGTAAACAGAATAACAATATACAGAAATATAATGGACCAATTGATTTAACATGAGTGTTAATATGTCCTATATGTTAATATAGATTAACATAGATATGTTATATATAGAGTAACAAAATTTATTATAATTAGTAATTAACATCTTAATGTGACATAATTGCTTATAATTGATTAATATTATTATTATGGTTGAATAACAGGTTTAGGAGCTCCAACACAACTATAAGTGCAGTTCCACTTTAAATTTTGGGTCCGTATAATCAGTTCCTTATTTTTCATATTTTCTTGTCAACCTCAACTCAACTGGTAAGAGACAGGCTGATACAACTCTCCAACATATACACTATATAGCCAAAAGTTTGTGGACACCTGACCATCACACCCATTTGTGGTTCTTTCCCAAACTGGTTCCACAAATTTGGAAGCACACAATTGTATATAATGTCTTTGTAGCCTATAACATTACAATTTCCCTTCACTGGAACTAAGGGGCACAAACCTGTTCCAGCATGACAGTGCCCCTGTGCACATTGTCATTATCACATGAAGACATGTTTTGCCAAGGTTGGAGTGGTAGAACTCGAGTGATCTGTAGAGAGCTCAACCCCACTGAACACCTTTGGGATGAACTGGAACACTGACTGCCCCCCAGGCCTCATCAACCAACATCAGCCCTGACCTCACTAATGCTCTTGTGGCCCAATGGGCAAATCCCCACCACCATGCTCCAAAATGTGGAAATGTGGAAAACCTTCCCAGAGGAGTGGAGGATAACAGCAGATTGGGACTAAATCTGGAATGGGATGTTCAACAAGCACATGCTGTATGAATGTTATGGTCAGGTGTCTGCAAACTTTTGGCCATTTAGTCATTTCTATCCCCACCTTGAATGTTATTCACAAATGCAATCTCCTTACCCCACTATCTCCGCATTTACACTGTCTGTCTTGATCTAAAATATGTCAAAGTTTTGACCAAAAAATATGAATTGTTGAAGCATTATAACACGTTTTCCTATGGGCCTGTAATCATCATGCGATTTTAGGGACAGAGAAATAGTGGTGTATACAGTTGAAGTTTTCTCGAGCTCGCATCAGTTCTTGCTTTTCATCAAATACAGATTTATGATGTACAGATTTTTAGCACAGTGTTCCCATCCAGACAAGCAAAAACAGGGAAAAGCACTTCTCTAAAAGTCTGTGTGAAAGTATAGATATGGAATCTGCTTTTAGCATTATAGAAGGACACTTGTCCTTCCTCATAGTCCACATAAACCCCAACCACCTGAAGAGGTACAGAATTTGGTAGCTCGATACGGGGATCAGTGCATGCCTGGAGATTCTCAGGCCTGTTACAAATAGTCCAGTACCCTGCTCCTGGAGCAACGTGGAAGCGGCCTTTTCTTTGAGCAGATGCAGCTGCTACCCCTAACCTCCATTTTCCTTTTGCTGGTACCTCCACCTCCCAGTAGTGTCTCCCAGTGAAGAGTCCGTTGAGCCCTAGGATGAACGGCAGCTTGTCAAACTGTTGAGGGTTGTCCAACCACTGCCCTCGAGGGGCCTCGGGCAATTCATACACCTTGAGTTTATCTTCTGACACATACAGCCAGGGGTGGCATGAACTGGAATCTAGATGTACATCCACTGGCACAACACAACAGATTTCATTAATATATTACCAGTTGATTAATATGGTATATTAATATCTGTTTGTTTAATTGTTACCTGAGGCACTCTGAATCCACTGCCAAACTTCAAAGAAAATAGGATNTATTATTATTATTATTATTATTATTATTATTATTATTATTATTATTTCCTACCTGAATTAGGAATATATTTCTGGCTGCCTGAAATGCAAATGTAAACAATGTCAAGAGAGCATCATCAGACTCACTGTGCACCATTCAGAAAGAATGAGAGCTCTTACTTGTCTTCCATGTTCTCTGCTTAGCTAGCAACCACATTTTTGAAATATCCTCCTGAAAGAAAAAAACACATGTATGTGTTACACATTTAATGTAATGTCATTCTTCTATTGTCACAATCACTCTTGGTAATCCATTTTTTAAAAAGTACGGAATAAAACATGATGGGGTGGTGTGATACGGTCAGATGTAAAGTTACTGTTGCCACCGCTAAGTTGATTATTTTCCAATAACAGCACATCCTGAAGTGTTTTATTGCTCCTCTTATAGCATATCAATTTGTCAGTGATTACAATTCTTATGGGAAACATTGTCTGTAATAATAAGAAAAACGTCATACATTTAACTACACTTATAGTTACTTGCCCAAAGGTAAGTTGGTTCCTCACTCATTCTACAGTAGCTATAAACTGTCGCTATAAACATCACCAGCCTCTTTTCTTGTCTCTGAAGGGAGCAGAGTGCAGATTGTCATGTTACTTAGAAACTGGAAAGTCTCTGCTGTGGTGGAAACCTTCCTGACCATAACAGTGTGCGGAAACCTGACTAAAAGCTTTTGGAGAGGAGATGTTTATATTTCCTATGTTAAAAAATGTTAGGTTTTAATGTGTTTATTAGGCTTAGGTTATTTGGAGTGCCCTATTACATGTCCCTGTGAATGAGTTGTTACTATAGAAAAGGTAACATTTTAGAATGAGTGCATTAATATATTATTAATATTTTAATATACAGCTGTGACTACTGTCAGAGTTGCTTTTAAATTATATGTCATATCGTCTCACCTCAGAGTCATGTGAGAGAAGAGACCAGACCACAAACTCCAGAAAGGGTAGAACTTCATCTACTTTTCTATGCACTTTGCTGTGGTCAGTAAGAATCTGCTTTAAGTCTTCATCTTTCAGACTCAGGTTCTGCACATGCACACACACACACACACACACACACACACACACACACACACACACACACACACTATTCAGTGACTTCAGTTCACATTCAGGCATTATTTTTTCCAGTTAGTGTTTATTTCCTACCTCTGTGACAGTCTGTAACTCTTGTGCCCACTTCATGATCCTCTCACTGTCTTTTGAGAAATCACACACATCATCATTCCTCATTCGCGTAACCTTTTCTTTCATGGATGCTTTCTTTGTCACTCTTCTTGAACTGAGCATGTCCAGTTCTTTAGCCCATGACAGAATGATACTCTTGCTGGTCTCCACATCGCCTGGCACAGAGTCTTCTCCTGAAGCTTTCTTGTGCCTTTCCAGTGTGCGTTTATTTCTGCCCTGCAGGCCATAAAGAGTACACACTACTGTAGTTCCCTGCGCTTAAGCTTTTCACAGTGATACTGCATTTATAATATCTATATACCATAATAATAAAGAAATTGCCTTGTACCTTGCTGATATCTTCTAGCTCCTTGGCCATGTCTGTGAGCAACTGAAAACATTCATCCAGGCTTTGAATTCGCACCAGGTCAGGCTACAGCAGATAGAAAGAGTTACATTTAAAAAGGGTTAATTATAACAATGTATTATAATAGCATCGAACACAACGTTGTAAGAGAAACAGGATGTTTCAGACTAAAGTGCTTAAACAGAGATAATTGTTAATATTAATTGTGCACACTCTTGGGAAAAAGGTTAAATCTCAAACCCCTGAGGATTATATGGTTTGTCCCACTGGGGAAACGCTTAGGGTTCTGTGTAAAGCCATACAACAGATTTTTACTTTTATCGCAGATAGTCCATAACATGATCCTGACCAGAATAAAGTAGTTCCTGAAGATGCATTTATGATTAAATACAATTTTCAAGTAAAACCGCTTTAGAAAGCTAAACATTCATAATTACCAAAAGAATAAAAAAAAAAAAACTTTTGATAAAGATTTTGGTGAATAAATAACCCAATGTGTTTCCTTATTATGTGACTGTTTATGGGAATCAAGACACACCTTAGTTCATAGAGGAATAGTTCAGTCATAGTTTAAGCCATTAACCAATGTCATGATAAATAAACCTAGCCAATGCATGCCATTGCAAATTAAATAAGATTTTATAAAGACCAAGCATTCAGGTATGTTCATAGACGCAAATGAATACAGGTTCAGAAACTAAAATCACCTTATTATTGCTGAGAGTAGGCTTACTCCAGGGCACAGAATGTGCAGCTGTTGCCTTCTCTGGGAGGTCCTGGGACAATTTTGGTGGCAGGCTTTGCCAGTTGATGGGAAACATTGTCTGAGGGATAGATTTTTTTTAACTTCATTGACTTCCTTAATGTCTGAATTAATAGCAAATTATAATGGAATAATAGATTATGCAAAGTATCTCAAGCAACAGAATCTAATTTATCTAATTTAATCTACTTTATAAAGTATATAAACTTATAAAGTGGAAATATGATTTTAAATCTGGTACAGGCATTATACAAGATAATAGATGTTGTTAATTTAGGAGGATTTTCTGCTGTAATATATTCTTGGTGAACCCTACCTGAGAGACTGGTGATGAGGTTTCACCCATAGAGTCCGTTCTTCTTTTTTTCTAGGCAAAAGTATATCCTTTCCGAGACTGATTCTAAACAAGACCAAGTAATCGAGAGGATTGTGTTATATCATGTTTTGTTAATTAAAATTTAACATACCATTGTTTCCTCTGTTGACGATGAAAATAAAATGTTCCCTGAAGTAGTGAACTAAGGTGTGTGACAGTAAAGGGAAAATAAAATTTTATGGGACTACTTAAATGGGTGCAAAGGTTTCAAAAACTGCATGCCTGTACAATGCTACAAAGGTACAGCTGATCTTGTGTTTGTTTAAATTTTGCCCATGGGAGCATTAAAAAAACCTGAGATTTCACAAATGTAACCAAATATCTAATGTTTAAACTAAATAATGCTTACTTTAGCTACTAATCATTCTATTCATTTAAGAATCTAATTAGAAATACTTTTAAGTCATTCAATGTGAGGAAAAAATAATTCTGAGATAGATGTATAGACAGACAGACAGACAGACAGACAGATAGATAGATAGATAGATAGATAGATAGATAGATAGATAGATAGATAGATAGATAGATAGATAGATAGATAGATAATGACAAGGAAATGCTTAAGGTGTTATATACTATATAAAAGCTGTTTTGCTATAAGCAAAATCAAATAGATGTTGTCTATGGTGGGCTTACTGAACTTGTTTTTCAACTTTGTTTTGCAAAAAAAAAACACCAAAAAAAGCACTGTCCAGCAGTCTCTTTAGCTCATCATATAGCCTATGTACACTCAGTCAGATTGTATGTATAGGCCTACAACTTTAGCAAATATGTTGAGCTTCACAGCTTGTAAACACCTGGGCTACAAAAAGCAGTAATTGTATACTCAAAGTAGTTTATGGTGAACTGTCTAATAAACATAGATACACTGTAATCTAGATGCACCTAAAATGGTACTACTATATAAGCACCGAAATCCAACTCTTTCCTAATGGATCATAACAGACGGTGCCATTTGTCTACAGTGCAATAACATAAAGTAAATGTTATTGTGCCCCTTGCATTTTTCTGCACTGAAATGCAGTAGAGAAATGCTGCTGCTCAAGACTATAGATGTTACATACTATATGGCCAAAGGTATGTGGACACCTGACCATCATATGCATATGTGCTTGTTGAACATCCCATTCTAAAATTGGAGCCCTGCTGATGACATGCCTACTTTTAAAAAAAACAATGTATTACTAACTTGCTGCCACACATTAGGATCTCGTTCCTATGTGTTACTAATTTGTGGCCACAGATTATCTTTTATATAAGTAGGGATGTCATCAGCTGGGCTCTGTATTATATAAATGGCTGATGCAGACAATGTTTGACAGTGTCTTTGGCTAATTGTCACACACACTGGTTCTCTAGGCTGCAGAATGACTTGGGGGAAAATCTTGAGGATCTTGAGAATGAGGACAAATGAAAATCTTTCATGAAAGGCAAATAAAATATGCTTGAATTTCCATGAAATATGTTGATACAAAAATTCAGTTGATGATAAACTAAAATGTTCTATAATCATCATGTGTGTGAGACACAGAACAGAGAAACAGTGGCATGTGCAGTTAAGTAAGTTCTTGTCGGTTCTTGCTTTTTATCAAATACAGACATTTACTGCACGATGTACAGATTTTTAGCAGACTGTTCACCTACCCTAATAAATGCGCTGTACCTTGCTGATATCTTCTAGCTCCTTGGCCATGTCTGTGAGCAAATGAAAACATTCCTTTAGGCTTTGAATTTGCGTCAGGTCAGGCTACAGTAGATATAATTAGTTCCATTTAAAAAGAATTCATTGGAACAGAACAGAACACACAGAGACACAGGATGCTTCAGGCTAAAGTGCTTAAACGGCTGATATAATTAAACAAAAAAATTATTATTTATCAGGAAAAATTATAACCAATTTGATTTTAAAACAAGGCATGTCTTTACTAATTGTGTACACTCTTAGGAAAAGGGTTAAATCTCAAACCCCTGAGGGTTTTATGCTTTGTCCCTCTGGAGAAACCCATAGAGATTCTGTGTAGAGCTGTGCAACAGATTTTTTTTTTCCTTGATCATGATCGTAACCAGAATAAAGCAGTTCCTGAAGATGCATTAATAAGTAAATACATTTTTCAAGCAAAACAAGTTTAGAAAGCTAAACATTTGTAATTAGCAAAATAAATCTTGAGTGTTCATGTAAAGATTTTTTTTTTATAAAGGTTCTGGTAAAAAAATAAAATAATAATAATAACCCAGTGCTTTTCCTCATTATGTGAATTTTTACTGGAACTGAGACATGCCTTAGTTCATAAAGGGTCAGTCCAGTCATACTTTAAGCCATTAACCAATGTCATGATAAATAATCCTAGCCAACATGGCATTGCAAGTTAAAGCTTGAGATAGACCAAGCACTCAGGTATGTTCACAGATGCAGCTAATTACTGAGATTAGGCTTACTCCAGGGTGCAGAATGTGCAACCCTTGCGTTTTCTGGAAAATCCTTTGTATGTTTTGATGGTAGGATTTGCCGTTAGATGGGAAACATTGTCTGGGGGGAAAATAAGTTTTTAATTGTGGTTTTAATTTTCTTGTCTTTCATAATGTCTGAATTAATAATAAATTATAATGGAATAAAGGAACAACTTTGACTTAGAATATGCAAAGTTCAAATGTCAGCCAACAGAGATCCTATTTAGCCATTTATAATAAAATTTAAAATAGCCATTTATAGTCAAATTTAGAAGTTTAAAAAGTAGGTGCATGTGGATTTTCTGTTGTTGGTAAGCCCTGCCTGAGAGGCTGATAGAGTCTGTCCTTTCTTTTTCCATAGGAAAAAGTAGAAAATCTTTTCCAAGCTTGATACCAAACAAGACAATAAGATAATAATCATATTATATATTTTGTCTGACAAGAATTTAACAACATATTGTTTCTTTTATTGACGATGAAAATGAAATGTTCCCTGTAGCAGCTAAATTAGGTCTACGCTAATAAAGGAAACATCACAATTTTATGGGACTGCTGACACTAGACTCAAGGTCTCAAAAACAGCATGACTGTACAGCTGCTGTAAAGGTCTCATTGGCCTTGTGTTTGTCTGGATCTTGTCGTGGATCTAGTAATCTATTTTTTTTTAGGGCTAAAAGATTTCACAAAATGTAACTGATACATGTTCTTTTCACCAATTCCTTTAGGCCAATTCACAATAAACGTGTCAAGTTAAGCGATGCAGGTAGTGTCACGCATTGCAAGTAGCAGCACACAATACGTCAAAACCACATTCAAATCCATTTAAAAAAGCATTTCAGTCCACACTGGCTGCATCACAGGAAGCTTTAATTCCAAAATGCTCTTGATTTATGCTTCAGTCTGTTCACTTGTGCACATGAAATTAAAACAAACAAAAAAGGTAAACTAGTAAAAAAAAAAAAAACAAACAAAAAAAAACAAAACAGAAAACCAATGAAATCACAAAACTACAAACATATAGTTGTATTTGTTGTATTTGAATAAAATAATTGACTTTCAGTGTAAATAACTAATTAACTAAACAATATGTTTCATGTAATTTTTTATCAACCTCCCCTAAAACAAAACATCCACTTGAGAAGCATTGCAGTGAAGATGCCTTGCTCTTTGCCATGGAATTTGATTCGTTGTATTGCTCAAGCAAGACATAACTATTGGAAGAGGAACAAATTCCAAAAGCACGACCTACTAGACCTAACACCAGTGACCAGTGACCCACTAGACCCAAGATCTAGACCTACCCAGTGCTCACTCAGTGGTAAAGGCAATATAATGGTAAAGGTGAGTGTTACTGATCAGAAGCTCAGGGGTTCAAGCCCTGGCACTGCCAAGCTGCCACTGCTGGGCCCTTAACCCTCTCTGCTCCAGCGGTGCTGAGGCCTGAGCTCTGACCTTAGCTTCCAAGCAAGCTGGGATATGTGAAGAACAGAATTTCACTGTGCTGTAATGCATATGCAAAAAAATAAAGGCTGCTTCTAAGAGATGGAAATGTTCCTCTAGTTGATGATGACTGTACTCCAAGTCATTAATGCTTTCGCTGTGAAAAGCTGTTTCGGTAACAAACATGTGCAGACATACAGTATAAACATGTGGAATTCAACATTTTAGCGAATCANGAGAACAGAGAACTGCACAGCCTGTGCGGAAATCTCCTCTGAAGCCCCAAGAGCTGATAGACACTTAGAGATGCCATGGGTTCTATAGGAGGCTCAAGCACACTGTATTGTTATATAAAGAGAATAAAGTTCCTTCTTCAGCTAGCAGTTTAACTGTTGTTTTTTTTTTTGTTGGTTGTTTGTTTTTATAACACGGATGTCATTAATAGCTAATGTTGACCGGATTTTAAGATTAACAAGATGGCAGACCAAGATTTTAATTCAGAAGTCAGTAAGCAAAAAAAAAGGTCCTTTTGATTGGCTTTGTTTTAAAATATTAGTCTTAGATTAAGTTAAGTGTCATGTTTCCTTCGTACAAGTCCCAGTGAAGTGAAGTCCCACACTGAGCTGAGCTGCACTGAAACCCAGCTCTCACCTCATGCACCATGACAGAAGATGGCGCCATTCGTCTACAGTGCAGTAACGCAGCGAAAACGCGATTTTGTCCCAAGCATGTTTCCGTAGGAGTAGTAACAGAAAAGGGTGCTAGTTAGTGTCTATCCATTACCATATGAATTATTGAAACTAGGAAGAATAAATTGACACGGGGATGGCTGCGGAGTGCAGGATTAGGAAGAGCGAGTGTGCTGAGGTTAGTGAGGTTATTCTGGGTGACCCTTACTGTGTGTCCGTGCTGAAACATGGCTACTGCCTGAGCCACGCTGATGGCTCTTTTCGGGCAGACGGCAGCATTACCTTACTGACCGGACCAAAAACTATACTGGTGGACACTGGAGGGCCATGGGACCGAGACTTCCTACTCTCTAAACTGAAAGAGAAGGGATTGTCACCTGCCGATGTGAGTTTGGTGGTTGGTACACACGGGCACTCTGACCACGTGGGCAATTTAAACCTGTTTCCCAGAGCAACAGTAGTCGTGGGGTGTGACGTAAGCCAGGGGGATAGATACCTGCCGAATAGGCTAGCGGAGGGGTCACCCTACCCCATCGACCCATATGTAAGACCTGACACACACACACACACACACCCCGCTATATAGTGGAGTAAAGTGTTTTTTTTAGTGGTAATAATAGTTTATGATTATTATTTTTATTGTTGTTGTTGTTAATAATAATAATAATAATAATATTTAATGCATGATTGATATTTAATGCATATTTATAATAAAACGTCATTGTAACTGTCCCTGTGTGACGTCAGCATGAAAATACAGAACCAGCCAAGAAATTAGCACGAGAATCGTTGTGTGTGTGTGTGTGTGTGGGTGTGTGTGTGTGCTGTTTCATGAGTTCTGAGTTTTGCTTAAAGACTGAAGAACACATTTATGATCTCACTGAACTTTGTATATTATTAATGAGAAAATGAAAAGGTTCATGGAACGATCCATGAACAAAATGTTGAAGTAAAAAAAATTGAGGTCAAAAAGCATGAGTGAGACCTGGAATTAATTTGGTCATGAACACACCGCTTTGTCTGTGAAAAGGGAAGTATGTGTGTCAAAGCTTTACTACTGGATTTAGTTGTGGTATGCTTCACTCGTATAAAGTGGAAGTGCTGGCTGAGTAGAAGCTGCACTAAGCTTACCGTAGGTTTTGTAGAATGTCCGTTGATGACTAATATTTAGTGTTTGAGGGCAGAATACTTGCTTAGTTTTCAAATCAAAACTGTCCTGAAATAGCCTTCCATTTAGGCTACAAGTTTAGCATTTAAATAAGACCTGTTTCAAACATACACCTTCACTGTCATGTTTGTTTCTCATGAAGCTGAGGCAGAAATCTTTGTTATCCATCAGGTGTCCATCATCCCTACGCCTGGCCATACAGGACGTGATGTCAGTGTTCTTGTTAAGGCAACAGTTGTGGGAGAGGTTCTCGTGGCTGGGGACCTGTTTGAGTGTTGCGACGATGAAGACTCATGGAGGGAGCTTAGTGAGAACCCAGAGGTGCAGGATGTGAGTCGGCAGACTGCTTTAAGGACTGCTGATGTCATCATTCCTGGACATGGAGCACCATTCAGGGTGTTCAGGGAATCAGGAGACTGAGGACCAGAAATCTGTCCAAACCACTGAAGTATAGTTGAGTCAGTGGCAAAGACTACGTCTAATATTATTAGATATTCAGTGGAAAGTCACTGGAATGTAAAAAAAACAAAACAACAAAAAACACCTTTATTATTCACATTATTGTGAAGTACCACTATTGTTAATTTTTTATGTTTAACAGCATGCCTCTTGGTACCTGAAAACCCCTTAAAATGAGAACTGATTTTATTTTAATAATGTGCTTTTTAGGGTCAATGGCAGGGCAGTTTGAAGGTGAACTATTTTAATTTCTGATTTTTAATTAAATGAATATCAGTAGAAAACAACAGATTTTTTTTATTATTATTATTTTTATGTCTAAAATAAACATTTAGCAAAGAATAAGTGATTGTGAATTTAGAGACAGCCCAACCTGAAACATATGGAAACCATTCATTCATTCATTCATTCATTCATGTCCAGTAGCTGTTCTGGGAGAAATCCTGATTTGACTTGTTTCGATTTTTTATGGAAGCAAGAGGTTTTTATTGTGGAGCTTTAAAGGACAGTTCAGAGAAGCTCATGGGAGAGTTGCCAGGTGTCAGCAAATTCCCAACCTAACTACAACTAGAAACCACACACAGATTTGCAGTATAGGCAATACAAGGCCAGTATATGCAGAACCTGGCAACCCTGCTTGCTACACAAATACCAATATTGTTAACATGAATACTAATAGGAGATGCACCACACATCACAGTAGTCTGACCAAAACAGTGCCTTACTCATCTCCAAAATAAGAGAATATATCTACCATATTTCTGTACAAACAAAAGTAATATGTTTTTAGATATTGAGCCCAAGATACAACGCACTGTCCTGCACTGTCCTTGTACATTCATTTGTGTGTTTTTCTTAAATGATTGTTCTCTATCACTATTAAAAGTAATCTTCTTAGGAAATCATATGGTCATTATAATGAAATGCGATTAAAGGACTCCATATTGACTCGCAGTAGCACTCCATCCCAGCTTTATAGTAGACTCTTATAGTGTGGCCAGTGATCTTTTTGGAATGTAACAACCCCAAAAAACTGAAGTAAATCTAATAAAATATTAGCAGATGGCTATTGTTGTCAACTATATATAACAGTTCCTTGATTTTGGAAGGACACGGTTGCTTTGAAATATAGTTAGCTTGCTTATGCAGTCACATTAGATAGAAAATAGAAGGTTAACTGTGTTTCAAAGCAACAATGTCTTTCCCAAATAAAGAAACATAGCTAGCTTGCTTACTCAGTCGCATTACATAGAAGATAGAAAGCTTGCCAGAAAGTTCCACAGGATGTCAGGTTCAGGAGTTGAATTAAGCTATGTTTTATATGATGTTATATGTTCTATATGTTGTTATAATTTGTGAATGCCTTTTATTCCCAACAGCCCTGTTTTTTTTTCCTCAGTGTTTTCCAGGACATAGTGGTAGGCTACAGTGGATATAAAAAGTCTACACACTCCTGTTAAAATGGCAGGTTTTTGTGAAGTAAAAGAATGACACTAAGATCAATCATGTCAGATCTTTTCCCACATTTAACATGAAGTTGCAAAGTATACAAATAAAGTAAAAAATAAATCAGAAACTTTTTTATGGGGGAAAAAAACCCTTATAATAACCTAGTTGCATAAGTGTGCACATCCCTAAACTAATGCTTTGTTGAGGCACCTTTTAATTTTATTACACCACACAGTCTTTTTTGGGTAAGAGCCTATCAGTGTGTCCCATCTTGACTTGGCAATATTTTCCCATTCTTTCTTGCAAAAACACTGTAGATCAGTCAAATTGTGAAGGCATTTCCTGTGCACAGCCCGCTTCAATTTTTAGTTTGGTTTCAGGTCCGGGGTATGGCTGAGTGGTTTGAGTCACCTAAGCCTTCCTGTTCACTTGAATCTAAGACCTAAACCTGCCTGTTCTCCTTTGACCTCTCGCCGTAACAAGACGCTTCCACTTACAGAACTACTGCACATAGGGCATTTTTTGGTTGCTGTTTTTCACACAATTCTGTGTAATCTCTAGAAAGTTTATCTGTGAACGATCAGTAGTTTCTGCAGGTTTTAAACTGCTCTGTCTTTGCACCAAATACCTTGCTGGGGTCAAAGTCACTTAGATCACTTTTTTGCCCATTCTGATGCTTGATGGTAACGTTAACTGAAGCTCTTGACCTGTGCCTACATGATTTGATTCACTAAGCTGCTGCTTCATTAAAGCCTGATTCGATATTTGAATGAATGTGCAGAAGTCCAAGGGTTCCTAATAAACTGATCAGTGAGTGTAAGTAACTGTAGGTGGTCAGTTGTGTCAAAACATGTTGTAGGTGTATGGGGTGGCCTGAGTTGGTGTGAAACTTTCTGAATCATTGTTCCTCTTTTGGTTTGGGTTTGTCTGTAGAACAGGTTATGCAATTTTTAGCACGTTCTTGATGGTTGCTATAGTGTAAATCAGAAAGACAATAAGCAATTTTCAGTTTGTAGACTAGACTTTATTTTAAACTTTGTCTGGACTTCAAGCAGATACCAAGGTTCCCAGTTAATATTTAGCAAATAAGTTGCTTAGTAGTTATTTATTCATCTTAAAAATGATTTGTTAATTCACTTAACTAAGTTTGGTTTAAATTGAGAATATCATTTGCAAATTATTGTTTGAATTTTTAAATCTTCAGTTACTTTTGCTCTTGAAATTGATTAGAATGTGTTTTCTGTAGGTTACAGTCATATCCAGAACTTACTGGGACATTTATTAGAATGACACACTGTAATTGAATATTCATTTGTTGGTGTGAAACTAACTAACTAACCTGTTTATCCTGGTCTGGGCTGAGTCAGTCGCAGTTCACCAAGCACCCACACATTTACATATTCATTTATTACATGCACTATGACAATTCATTATTCATTATTAATTAATAATTCCATCAACTAAATCAAAACATCTCCAGCCACAATGATATTGACACTGATGCTACTACAACTCGGCTTCCTGCCTGCCACTTGTCTAACACTGCTGATCAGAAAGTTTGGAAATGGACATCCGCTGAAATGGACAAAATCTGCCTTTTTTTTTTTTTTTTTACTAGTGCTGACTAGGCACCAGGCTGTTGTGTTTACCGCAATAGTGTAGGTCATGCATCACGATTTTTTAGTTCTCAAAAGATTATAGCTGTAGACTCTTATTTGTTGCCTGAATTTTGTCATTTTATTTTGGCATGTGTTTTGGTCTTCAGCTTTATTTGTTCCGTATGTGGTGCATATGCAATTCTTGCAAAAGGAAATCTGATTAAGCTGATGAGCATGATCGTAGGTTCACCCTGTATAAAAGAATGTTGTTCATTTATGTTGTTTTACCCTATCTAATGCTGTGCAAGTATCACACCCACATCAGTTTCACATTTAGTAATCTTGTATCTTCTATAGGTTTCGTAGGTATAGTCAAGCTGATCTGAACTGTAATGCCTCTATTTTTATTTCAGGTCACATAAATCATTGCAGGAAGGACTTGTCTGTTTGATTGATAATTGATTTGTGTTGTAATTCAGGCTGTGTTCATACCTCTGGCCCTTAGGCTTATCTGACCACTTTTTACTAACAGAACGGAAGCTTTGTTTAAAAAAAAAAAAAAAAAGAGGTCTGAGGGGGAAAAAAATGAGAGACGTGCACTTTGCTCTACTGAAATGGTACTTCCTGAGAAGACACATTTAACATGGTATACTTTAGTTCCTGCATACTAAGAAAAAAGAAAAAGCAACATCTAAACAGATGAGCCGCACTGCAAGATCTAAACTGATGCAACGAATTTCCTTCACTCCTAAATGTTTTGCAGGTAAGTGTGATGATGAACCATTCAGGGTCATGACTCATTTCAACTGAATTGCAATATACTTTTGTTACAGTTTAATGTTTCTTAAAAAAAACTTTTTAAAAACTAGTTTACTGTGCGAGTTGTATAAAAGAGAATGTTCTTGAAAGCCACCCTAAGTGATGTAATAATAATTACATTTGAAGTAAATTTAAGAGAAAGTATTCATTTCAGGTTTTCAGCTTTACTGTGAAAAGCTTTAAACAGAGCCAACAAAGTCAAGGATAATATCATACTATAATGATACTGTAATGCTATGTATAAAATGTTTACTGCAACTATTATCATAAATTTTAACAGTTTATGTTATGTGCTAAAATAATCCACATTTCATGTTTGAGTCTTATCTGTAAAAACCATCCAAAATGCAAAAGGCTAGAAACCACAGCCTAAGTACAAAAGTGGCGGTCAACACTTTTGTCTTGTTTTCTATTGTATTACAACCTACAGTTNAACATTGCAGAGTGTTCAAGTAACAGAGATAGACTAAAAAAATCCAAAGTGAACTTAAGGTTTGTGGAATATAATATATAAAATACAGAAAACCCTCTTCAGAACATAAAGATATTATGCTCCCAAACAGTGATATTTTTATAGTTACATATAATTTAAAAAAATATTATAAACTGATTGCCAGTGGTTCAACAGAAATTTTGCTCCTAGTAACCATTTGTATGAGAAGAAGTTTAAAAAAAAGGAAACTGACATCATAACTGCTATTTTGTGGCATACCCTTAGAATGACACAGTTCTTTGACTGTATCATATCTTGTATGTAACATATTTGCTTATTTGTAAAATCAGATGGGAACAAATAATAAAAAAAATTAACAATTAAATAATTGCAAATATTGAAATGGATCAGATCCAATTTATTTATTTATTTTTTAATGATCACCATGATATTTGTGATAGATTTTGTCTAAAGCTGCATAGAGTGCAAGGTTTCTGCAAATATTGTATGGTAGCCAAAGACAGCATTTTACATTTAAGAAATATTTTCCCTTTTTACCCCGAGATTAATATGCATTTAGCAACATTTGTGTAATGTCAACACCTAACAGCCATTAGTTTCTCACGTTTTGCTTATTCACACACAAGTACGTACAGTTGTGTAATATCTTTCTGCGAGTTTCAGTTCAGGGCCTTTATCTTTCTATGAGATAGAGAAGCACATTTCTACATTGTGCCTAAGTATATTGCAAAATGATTTGGACTTATTGCTACCATGCTTTGTTAATGTTCATTTATCTGTTTTTCAATGCAGCCTGCTATAAATGATTCTAAGCCCCATCCAAAAGAAGAACTATGTCGTGTAACTTGTCCTGTCAGGATGATACAGCTAAAGGGTGTCAGACTCAGACAAACCATATTTTTGTCACAGTGTATAGTGTGGTCTGTATACCTGGGATCGCTCTCAACTTTATGGCACTTGCAGTTTTTTTCTGCTGCATTAAGTCACGCTCACACACCATTGTATACATGACCAACCTTGCAATAGCAGATCTCCTTTTAGTTTGTACTCTACCATTACGGATCTATTATCATTTGGGATTTCAAGGCCTAACACAAAAGACCTGTGAAGTTGCTGGTCTTATACTGTTAGCCAACATGTATGGAAGCATCTTGCTCCTTACCTGTGTTAGCCTTGACCGTTGCCTGGCCGTCTGCTTCCCGATGTCATCCCGAGTGCGTGAAGGCCGCAAAAAGGCACCACTAATCTGTCTGGGGATTTGGATGCTAACAATTGGAGCCAGCCTGTCCATATACCTGAACAGTGAAGTATTACGAGGAAACAATAAAAACCAAGCCATCTGTTTTAGAAGCTTTCCAGCATATGCCTTAAATTCTGTTAGCCTTGCCTCCTCACTGACGGTAGGATTTGGGATGCCACTGATCATCATGATTCTCTGTTCTTGGGGATTAGTTCGTGCTGTCAGCAAAAGCACTGCAGCCCAGATGTCTGGCTTGCTTGACAGCTGCAAGATCCAGAGGATGGTAAGCATTAATCTGGCCATATTTCTGTGCTGCTTTCTGCCATATCATGTCATGCTGGTGGTGATTTACTCCTACAGAGACCGTATCAAAATAATTCCATGCTCAGTCATATCTGCCTACTACTATGCTTTGATGATAACTTGTCTGAATGCCATTCTGGACCCACTGGCTTACTATTTTACTGCAGAGACTTTCCGAAAAAAAGTCGAAATTGATGCTGTTCGAAGAATGCTGCCTATGAACAATCTGAGCTCCGATGGAAACACCCGCTCCAGAGCACTTGTCATTACTTAAAGTCTAAAATGGTCTTTTTGGCTGGAAGTAGTGGAAGCGACAGACATCTGCAAATAAACATAAGCATTGACAGACATCTAAAAATAAACATTATGGTGACATGGCTGTCTTCTCAACGGGATTTTACTAACATGGGAGATGAGAAAGTCACATTGAATGCTAGGATCACAAAACAGAGCTGACAATATCTTATGGGGCTGGATTTATTCATATACAAAACTGAAAAACAGCCAAGGGAAGCACCTATTACAAGTGTCATTTACAAAGTCATAACATGTAACTGAACTGTCCAAACATGTATGTAATAATTATTAAATTCAGCTTTATTTGTATAACACTTTTAGCAATTTAATTATGTGGTTCTTTTTTTTGTGGCTTAAGTTAAAAAAAAAAATTATTTAAATATTATAAACTATTTAATTATTATCTGTTTAATGATTCATATCTGGTGGTAAAAAAAATTCCACTGAAAATGTGTATAACACATAGTAATAAAAGAAGACAAACCGTAGGAACTATTGCATAACCACAGTTCACAAGTCATGATTTTTTTTGTGGCAAATATCTCTTAGATTTTGTAAGAGTAGGTGCTATGATTGTGGGGATGGATTGACTTTTTGATGATAATAATAATAATAATAATAATAATAATTATTATTATTATTATTATTATTATATTGTCAGAGTATGCACAATTAGTTAAATTAGTGGTTAAATTAGTGTAACTGGGGCTGGCAGGGGTTGCAAAGAGGGGAAAAAATTGGGTTTATGGATATTTAGGTAATTTATTTAAACTGTTATTAATGCTGGTAGTTAGAAGAATAGAAACAACTGAATTCTTAAGCAGTATTGCATTTTTTTTCTTGTTATTGCCATTATTTTTAAGTATTTTTATGTGTATATGCTGATACATAATGATATTTTGTATAAACAAAATAAATGCATTTGTGAATATATATATATATATATATATATATATATATATATATATATATATATATATATATATATATTGTTTTTTTCTTTTTTTTTTTAAGAAATAAAATGGACCAAAGTTGTCAAAACTTTTTTTTATCTATACTACAAAGAAACTCTAATATTGTGGTGGCTAAGATGTTAAGGCTCTGTGTTACTGATTGGGATGTTGTGCGTTCAAATCCTGATACCATTAACAGCCACTGTTGAGCCCTTGAGTAAGACCCTTATCATTTGTCTACCCAGTATTGTAAAATGTCTGATCTTGTTCTGTGAGACATAGATTAAATTAAATTTAAGTATCAATTAAGTTGTCTGATTGCTGAAATATTCATATTATCACCCATGGGAGGAAAGGTTCTGCCTATAAGATAAGACTGGTGCAAGATATGAAACTGAGCCTTATAGTATAAGATTTAAAGGCCATTTATTTTTACTTAAGTAAAGCCGTGAAAAGTCTACAGTCATTTAAAGTCTAGAGTAATTTAATCTTCTGGAAATTTCATCAGACAAACCTACATATGACTGCTCAGAGACTGTGTTAGATGTTATTACTAAACGTAAGTGTGTTCTTGTTATTATTAAAAGTGACCTTGTGTTCAGTGAACCACAACATTTAAAAAAACAGAAAAAACAACAACATTCATAATAATAACAATCCTGTCGGGGAAATTGTGTGAATGTCGAACAGTTTTGCTCGTGTGAGATTGTATCTTTCTTGCATACTTAGAGCCGACATCTCTGAAGCATTAGAAAAAGTGTCGCGTCAGCACCAAGGTGTGAGAGGTTTCTGCACTGAACCAAGTCTGCAAAATTTTATTATTGTCCTGCATGCAAGATTATGCTGTGAGATTTCATTAGCTTTCTAATGTGTTGCTTAAATTTTTTAATTATTAAATGAATCTTTTAGTCCCTGTTTTAGTCCCTGGTAAAGTCCTGGTGATCTTTGTTACAACATCTAGAAATGGATAGTATTTAGTTACTCTGATACTCACATGTAGATTAAAACAAATTGTACTCATAGTGAAACAGTGAACCGGTCTCTAAATGACTTTTAGAACCTTTTCTTGAAGGAATACATTATTGTGGCATTCTACATACAACTTTGTGCTATATTAAACCTTTTTTTGTTTTTTTGTTTTTTTACTAAAAGTGTATAAAAGTATAAGTAATTTAATAAAAGTAAATTCTTTGTATAGACGTGTACACACTCACACAGTATGCTGTTTATGACTGCTAAATATGTAGTTGACAGAAAGGTAGGTGTGTTCTTGCATCTGAAATATGCTGCAAATGACTATACTGCAGTGGGTAGGCTCTTTTGTTCAGCTATATTAAATGAAAAGTATTATTAACCCAGCTTTATTTTTGTTGTTGTTGTTGACTTTATTTCCTTTAGGTGTTTATTTACAGGGGCTTGGTGGCTTAGTGGTTAGCACATTGCGTTGCAGTGTGGAGGTTTGAATCTGTGTGTGTGGAGCTGTTCTCCCCGTGTGTGTGATTTCCCAGTGCTTCGGGGGTTTCCTCCCACAATCCAAAGACATGCGTTGTAGGCTGACTGGCATCTCTAAATTGTCCGTAGTGTGTGAATGCATGTGTGTGTGCACATATAATGGGTCGGCATTCTATCCAGGGTGTCCCCTGCCTCTGCGACCCTGTGTAGGATAAGTGGTACAGAAAATGGATAGTTGTTTATTTAGTTGATGTTCCTTTAGTTTGTTAGTTGTTTATTTTATTAGTTTTCCTTTATTTGTTAGCTGACTTTCCTTTAGACGCTTACTTAGTTGTTAGTTGTATGTTTTTGTTAGTTATGTTAGTTTAATTATGTTTAGTTGGTTTATTTTGTTAGTTAGTTAGTTATGTCACGTTCTGGTAAATATCACAGTAAGTGAGAAGTGAGAGGGACAAGCAAATTGATTTTAAAACCAAGTGAGAAAGGAAAACTAAGTCGAGTTTAAATGCCTATACTGGCCATTATAGCTTTGGCACCTTGTCTATTCTCCTGCAGACTGTGGCTCATTAACACCTAACAATAGCAGAGAGAGAGAGAGAGAGAGAGAGAGAGAGAGAGAGAGACTTAAGTCGCTTCACCAGAGTGTGTCTGTCCCACAGATAAAGGAGGGGAACAATAACAGGGAATGGGGTCAGCTAAACATGGAGATAATCATCAAGAATTCCCCCTCAGTTTTTCAACCCTTGGGAAAATTAGCTTTCTTTTCTCTCAATTAGCATGATACCCTCCTCCAAGCAGTTCCCACCTTCCTGTCCTCAGGTCTAGCGCTGTTTTAATCCTGCTGAAGATAAAATTCCTCAGGTAACTCAGGTAACTTACATCAAATCATTAACAGGAAACCTACCCTAATAATAATATATTATATCACACTCTGGTAGATGGCCAATAAATAACCATTAAGTAGTATATAAAGTCATTTACCCATTGACTCAGTTTACTGTACCCACCCTGGCATTTTCACTTTCTTACTTTCTCACCAAAAATCTCTCTGTTTCGGTGACCTGCATCTGACCCGAGCGACCTTTCTGCTTTTCTGTGAAACAAGTTTCGTTATTCTCAAACTTTCCATTCTTAGCTTTGCGCGGCGACATCAGGCTCTTCATGGCCTTCCCCTGAGACTGTGGGAAAGTGTGCTGCTTAAAGCACCCATGCATTGTCATGTTAATGGAAGGGTGGTGGTTTGGAGGGGAGGTTTCAGCAGCTACACGTTTTAAACGAGCTGGCACACTCATTTTCCCAGACTAGCAGGCACCATTAACCTACACTTATGAGAAAGTCTCGATACAAGAAACTGATCACCGCGAGTCTCAGATTTACTTTTACTTTGCGTCAGACGTTCAGCAGAGCCATGACTGCTTCAAATCTCGGCAATGGACCGGAAAAGAGCTTCAGCGCCAAAGAGGAGCGTAAGGTAAAGTCATCTTACCTCATAACATGACTTGGGTGGAGTTGATGGACGAGAAGTTGTTGTACTGTTTACGATTTCGTCACCACGCTGATTACAGACTATTAATTACACTAGCGAATATTGCATTGGATAGCTGATAGTAGCGCGTGCATGCCTCAGCTCTCAGCTGAGTTCACCCTTTTACACACTTTGATTTACATTAATCAATCATCTAAACACTTATATTTTAGCTTCGAAAGCCTCTGATAGAGAAGAGACGTAGAGAACGCATCAATTCAAGCCTGGAGCAGCTCAAGGGTATTATGGTGGATGCCTACAATTTGGATGTGAGTTTACAAACCAAAAACAAACCAACATGCACATGTCCACATACACACCACCTGTTAAGCTATTAATTGGCTTTTACTGGTGTGAACTAAAATAAGGATTCACAATTCTTTATATCTGCAAACAGTTGTATTTTATTATTGTGCTCTTTTGTTAAGCAATCAAAGCTGGAGAAGGCGGATGTTCTGGAGATAACTGTGCAACACATGGAGGGCCTTCAAAGGGGCCTCGGACCAGGTGAGTCTATTAAATGCTCTTTGGACAACTTCTTCTGTGTCAGTTGTGTACGCTGTGTTATGAAACGGAAAATTAGTAATGCCATTAGTAAACTACTCGCGCTGGATTTACATCCCTGATATGTCTACACAATAATGCAATGTAAAAAAAAAAGATCCATACTTATTATCATGTGCAAAGTTCATAATTCAAATTTTTATGTATGTTTTTTTTATACACAGCGGCCAGTCAGGGACCGAGTGTGGCTTTTGAATCTCGCCAACGATACAGTAGTGGTTATATCCAGTGTATGCAAGAGGTGCATAATTTGCTCCTCAACTGCCCTGGCATGGACAAATCACTGGGCGCTCGTCTTCTGAACCACCTGCTGAAGGCTCTGCCCCAAATCAGTGGAGAGAGCGGTGCCACAGGCAGTGCTGCCACCACCAGTCCTCTTCCTCTTCCCACCTCGCCTACACACTCTCCACTGGCTCTTCCCTCTTTTCAACCTCGTCCTCTCCAACTACACACCCCTCCCTCTCCTGCGAGCCCCCCCTCACCCAGCAGCCCCCACTGCTCTCCTGGAATTCTCTTGCAGAGAGAGGGGGCTGGCATGAGGCCCTCCCCGCCCCGATCACCCTCCCCCCAACCTTTAGCCCCTTCTGCCCTTCCCCCCGCCTTCCCAGGGGGTGACCCTTCTATGTGGAGGCCGTGGTGAAGAAGTGAAACCCTCTACCACTTTTCACTTGCCCTTTCCCCCCTTCTTCCACTCTTCCCTAATAGTGTCCATTACATCCTCATCTCCTGGGATGTTTGAGTGCTGGGCCTTTTCACTCTGAAAGCGGAGAGGTCACCGAATAATAGTAGGTCTCCGAGCCCCTGGGGGTTTTGTGGCATCGTTTGAAGCACTATTCTTTATGGTTGATTTACTACGGTGTGGGCTTGTTTGGAAATTTGAAAAACAAAAGGGAACCACCACCAAGGATGCTCACTTAGAACTGAGTGCATGAGAAAAAGAATTGCTTCATTACTTGATTGTACTGTTATTTTGGTAATCCAGGAAGCAATATACTTTGCTTAATTGTATTTCATTTTGAAAATATTTTTAAATGATTCTTTGCTTCTTATGTTTTTCCTTTTCACTATTTTTAGTGTGGCCATTTCACTAAAGTTTAGTGTGGCCTGATGCATTTTACACTATACCTCTGATCAACTGGTAGTGACTGGTTTCTGCTACAGAATTATAGACAAGTGTTGGAATGTCCTGAATACACTGAGGTATGTAAATATGGGCCTGAGATGCCGTGACCTCTGACACTTTTCTTGCTGACAATAGATGTTTAGACTTTACTGGTCCCCAGTTGTCTGACTTGGAGCATTTTGTACATAAAATCAAGTTCAGGTGCAAAACATACGCTATTTAGATACCCACTCTGTGTGCTGGGTATCAGAATACGCTGTAAACATTTCTGTGAATAAAGACATGAACATCCATGGTGTGCTGTTTGACTTTGCATTCATTAAAGTAGATTTGTTACCCAAAAAGCAGATTTTATGTCTAAATCAAGAAACTGGAAGGGACAAAATTCAAGAATATTTTCATTTGTGTATTCTGCCTTGTTCTATATAACATCTTTTAAATTTGGGATTAGTGTAGTAACTTTTGGTAAAAAAAAAAAAAAAAAAACATTTAAAAGACTTGAGTATAATGTAAATTAATATAATATTTATTTTGTACTTTGATTGTTTAAAGATTTGTGGATAGTTTCTGTTAAGATTTGCTGTTGCATAGGTTTAGTGAATGTAAAGCTAAATAGTACTCACTGTTTGATAGTGAGTACAATATCTGTGACTTTTAAAATTAGTTTGGTGTGGGGAAAAAATATAATGAAAGAACAGAAAATCCTCATTTGAGCCATTTTATCACATTTCTTTGTTTTGCTTTGTAAGTGTTACTACTTTCTCATTCATAGCTGTGCCGTTCTAGGTTGATTAGTCTTTTCAGTCTGGTAAAGCAGTCTGTGGTGGCCACCTACAGGCACAGGCAAGACTCACTTTCCTGCCAAAACTGTGGCCAAAATATGAGTATATTTACCTCATAGGTGGCAGTGTATTAGACCACCAAGTGTTTTAAACGTAATCAGCATGTTACAAAATGTCACCTTTATTTGTTTAGCAGATGATTTTATTCATCTTTCTGTAAGTTAGTTAATATACAGTACAGAGCTCTTAAAGATATGAGAGTGTTACAATGACTAAGTTTCAAGATTCAAGATTCAAAGAAATTTATTAATCCCAGGGGGAAATTGCTTTGCCATGTTACAGTTGCTCTCAAGAAAGAAAGAAAGAATAAAATAAAATAAAATAAAATAAATATATATCTATACAGTAAATATACACTATAATACCAAAAGTATTCGGTCACCTGCCTTGACTCACATATGAACTTAAGTGCCA
>CM074948.1:13969283-13997242 GCA_037577455.1 Pangasius macronema | reverse complement strand
AACCATCTCTTTAGTTTTGTCCACGTTCAGAGACAGGTTGTTGGCTCTGCACCAGTCCGTTAACCGCTGCACTTCCTCTCTGTATGCTGACTCGTCGTCATCGTTCAGAATGAACCAATCACATTCAATCTCATGTTCAGAAGTAATTATCCTACAGCTGTCATCAATGAAATTATTCTGATTAACCCCAAAGAGAGACCAGCTGTTTCTGTAATAATTTCTTCTGTAATAACATCTTCTTAGTTTCGTCTGACTGCTGAAGCCATGGTCTGCAAACAGCTGACAAATCATGTACAGGGTCCCACTGTTGAAAAATATCGATCAGGAGAGGGGTACAAAAAATTTCCAAAACATTAGATGTACCATGGAGCACTGTGAAGGCCATTAGCAACATGTGGAGAAAATGGAGCACCACAGTGACATTACCAAGAACAGGACGTCCCTCCAAAATGTACAAAAGGACAAAACAAAAACTTACCAAGGAGGCTGCCAAGAGACCAAAGGCAAACATATAGCTCAAATAAATCACCCCAAACCATATGGCAAAATGTGTTATGGTCTGATGAGACCAATTCCAAAAGGTAGAATAATTCCGTAATTTCAAAAGGTGCTATAGGGCTGCTTTTCTTCAGCCGGAACTGGGGCTTTTATCAAGGTGGAGGGAATCATGAATCATAAACCAGTTGATTTTAGTGCAAAACACTCAAGTGTCTGCTAGTAAGCTGTAGGTGAAAAGGAATTTCACCATTCAGCATGACAGTGACCCAAAGTGTACATCCAAATCAACATCGGAATGGCTTAACTAAAAGCAGATCAATGTTTCTGAATGACCTAGCCAGAGCCCAGACCTGAATCCAACTAAAAATCTGTGAGGAGACCTGAAGCAGACTGTGCACAGCAGATGCCCTCACAATTTGATGGATCTAGAATGTTTTTGCAAAAAAGAGTGAGAAACTATTATAGTGATGTAATTAAATCAAAAAGTGCCTCAACACAGTATTAGTTTAGGGGTGTGCACACTTATGCAACCAGGTTTTATTTGTCCTATTTTTTCCTAAAATGTTTCTGATTGTTTTTCCACTTAATTTTTATACGTTGTAATTTCGCATTGAGGATGGAAAAAGTTCTGACATGATTTATCTTGGTTTCATTTTTTTTACATCACAAAAACCTGCCATTTTATTAGGGGTGTGTAGAGTTTTTACAGTCACTGTATTCTATGCGATCAGAAGAATCGTGAAAACAGAAAAGTGATGATCATAATTCACTATCACTAAGTCGAGCTATGGTTTGTGCTATATTAGTTTTGCATTTTAGCCAAAATTATACCTAATAAAAATAATGTTTTATTGTTGATTATGGTGTACCTGCACCTTCTAATAATGACTGACTCAAAAAATATAAATGTCCCGTTTTGGATCAGGAATTGCAGATGTGTTTTGTTTGTGCCTTGTCCAGATCATAGTGACTGTATGGAAACAGGAGGAGGAGAAGGCTGAGATCCAGGAACATGGCTACCTCAGCATTCTTCAGCAGAAGAGCCCGTGCCAAACCTTCCGCCAGGACCTCAACACCTTCAAAGCGCAAGGTAAGTGCTCACTTTCTACTGATCTCAGTAAAACCAAGCAACACACTTTTATGATGTGTTCAGTTTCAATTGAGGAGACCATTCTGAGTTGCTGAGTAGGAATTATGAGTTGAGTTGAGTTTCTTTGGGTTTTTCCTGATTATAAATCAGGAATTATGCCGCATAAGACATCTCCAGTTTTAGTTATTCTAAATGTTTCATGCTTAGGTTAATCTGTTCTATTCTATTTGTCTTTTTTCTATTTTAAACTGACTGATTTGTTATCTGTTACCATTGGGCTCAGGTTAATGCATTTTAATTCTCATTTATTTCAAAGAATGATGGGCATTTTGCCGAATAAGGTGGAAAATGTATTGATTTGTGACTGTAATGAAGAAATTCAGCAATCAGTTTTTCCGCTTATTTTCTACTTTCAGTCAGCACCACTCTAAACGTCCTTCCTCCGCCCACAGTGAAGTGTCAGCAGATGACGGTGTCTGGGAAGCATCTGACTGTACTTAAAGGTATGCTGGAAAGCTTATTACCATATTATGGTCTGTTGTTAATAACTAAAAAAGACCTTTAAAAATTAGACTTTAAAAATTAGATCCAATGCAAGTGAGGAAGTGAAGTTAAAGGTCTCATTAGATCTCATTGATACAGGTTGACAGAAGTAGGGTGTGGGGCATCAAACATGGGTATTCCCAAAAAGTATTTTTTGACATTTGAGATCATTACCCATCATATGCCCATTTTGATTGCACTTGAGTTGATTCTGATTCTGCATAAAAAGAATTATATAAACGTACTTGGGTTCCTCTTCAGAGCGTGTATACTTTGTGAGTTATTAAGGGAAAAGTGTTCTTAAAAAAATGGAGCTGTGGCATGCCATGAAGTGCAACTGGGCCAAATTTTAAAATGACTGCCATTTCTTAACGAGTGAGAGTTAACTCAAACAATTTGAGGTTTTTCGTTCTCATACTTGTACTAACAGGACTAAAAATGACCAAAATCTGTGATGGTATGGATCCACACTCTGGTTGATTTTACATAGAAGCAGGCACTATTATTTTATTTAGAAGCAAGCTTTATAGAGGTCATTTGAAAATAACATTGCCTCAACAATAAGCAAAATATCACAGTGAGGCTTTCTTTATAAAACGAAAGACTAAAAGCTTTTTTTTTGCCTAAAAGCAAGTGGCGTGTAATTTTACTCTTTGAGCAGATACTGTTATCAGGTCTTCTGACAATATCTGATAGAAATGAGAACAGAACCGTCTGCATATTATTATAGAAATAGTTCACCTGAGCCCCATTCCCAATAACCTGTATAAAATATATCTACACAGTTGGTGTCAGGTTGCTCAGTGTAAGGTTACTGGTGAATTTATGCTGTGGTTTGATCATGGAATAAGGAGTAAGCCAGCTTTTACACAGCTGGAGATAACCTCAAGTGGTTGTGCACAAGTGCTTCATTTCTGTGACTTCCGTCCCTGTGTGTGATACATCCTGTTTATGCATGTCAGTGTTAAACGGAAGCTCTCAGGAGGAGGTGTGTGTACATGATGTGCGAATCCTGCCCAACTTCAATGCCTCTTACTTACCCATGATGCCTGATGGCTCCGTGCTGCTGGTCGACAATGTGTGGTATGATCTCATTAACTAATTTATTAATGACTTTATTTTTAAGTAGATCATGATTTTAAGTAGATAATGCATGTTTCATTGATGTGCCCCTCTATAAACATGTTACTGCTAAACTCATCCTAAACTTCTTGTTTAATTTCTTAATTTTTTTATTTTATATTAATTCCCACTTTTTAGAAATATGTAAGTGTGTAACTTCAATATATGCTAAAGAATTAAGTAAACTGTGGCCCTGGTTGGTGTGAATACTTTATTGGAATACTAATATTTTCACTATCTCTATCCTGCTGCAGCCATCAGTCAGGTGAGGTTGCCATGGCGTCCTTCTACAGGATGGACAGTGAGTCTAGTCACCTTCCCAGCATGCTCAGTGCTCTAGAGCAGCAAAACTTCCTGTTTCAACTGCAGCTCAGTGACCAGGCCCAGGATGATTCTAATGAGGTGTGTGCAGAGAATAATGACGATGGAGCTTTGTAGTATTATGGAGCTTTTATTATTTAATATTAATTCCATAAACTGATTAATAGTAAGATCAGTTAGTAAAACAGTTTGTGTACTTGCTATACATAATGCAGCTGAGTGAATGTTTGTGACCCAGGGTCTTGAGGTGCCACTGATTGCAGTCCTCCAGTGGTCCACTCCCAAGCTTCCATTCACCAGCTCCATCTACACACACTACAGTGTGCCTAGCATCAGACTGGACCGGCCTCACTTCATCATGACCGCAAGCTGCCCCAGTGCCGTAAGGGCTCATGAGCACTTCAGAGTGCGCTACACACTCCTCAACAACCTGCAGGACTTCCTGGCTGTACGGCTCGTCTGGACACCAGAGGGTGAGGAGGAAGGCTGTAGAGGGATGGCAGAAATAGCTGATAGAATTCTAGAGATTAAACTTTTATTTACAGAAAGGTTGATGTATAGAACTTCCATCTTAAGTCAACTGGTTTATCTTACTAAGTCTGAAAGTCATAAGTATCTTAACATTAAACCATGACATGTAAGCCTAGTATAGCATTGCTGACTCAGCTTTGATTTGTATGGGTTTCCGTCAACCACCCGAAAACATGCCAGTTGGCGTATTGGCGACTCTAAATTACTCCTAGAAAGGCCTTTGTTCCTCACCCTATTTATGAGGGTGCGATTGTGGTACTTGAGCACATGGTTGTGTGTGAATGTGTGTATAAATGTGTGTGTGCATGGTGGCTTGTGGTGGACTGGCATCCCAACCAGGGTGTATTCCCAACTCAAGCCCACTGTTATCCTGGGATAGGTTCCAGAGCCACTGCAACCCTGACCAGGATAAAGTGGTTACTGAATGTGGGCGAGTGACATATCCTAAAGTAAGATCAGCTGAGAAACACTGATATAGAATGGGTGTATGATGTTCAAACAGGTGGCTATGTTGATGCCTTGGGTGGTGGAAAAATTCTGAAGGATGTCTTTGCGTGTGTGTGTGTGTGTGTGTGTGTGTGTGTGAGAGAGAGAGAGAGAGAGAGAGAGAGTGAGAGATTCTGGATGCTTGGAGAGAAGACTACAGTTGCAAGAGTAATAACTGAAGGGATAACAGAGAAATATACAAAGTGAGTAAAAGTGAAGAGAATCATAAAGAACAGAGAAGCAGAAGGCAGAGAAGTGAGAAGGTGAGAAGTGAGAAAAGGAAGTGAGTGGTTAAAGGTTAAAGCAGCGTTAGACTAAGAGATGAAAAGAAAAGGCTACCAAGAAAAACCCTAACAAGGTGGAAAGCAAGCTGATAACAGCCGAAATATAGAAGCACTTAGATAAAGTATAGACGTGTTAAAGTAGACAGGTTTATATACAATTTTAAACATCAAAGAAGTAAAAATGTCAGTGAAGTTGCTGTTGTTTGAGGGAGTGCACTGGGTATGACTGCAGCAGTGTGTGTTTGTGTGTTAGCATGCCAGATGAAATGATGTCGGGCTTATTGGACCAGGGTTTTTTTCCTGTGCTAATAAGCCATTTGTAATATACACCCTGCAGATGGAAGAAGGAAATGTGAGGGAACTAAAATCTGGGTTAAGTTTGAAACCAGACATCACGGCTGTGTGAAAATGGTTACACTCAGGAGATCACTGTTCATTTTCACTCCACCTCTTGTCCTCATTTGTTCTCTTATTTTACAGCTCATCTTCTCATCCTTTTCCCTGTTCCCTCTAGGCCGTGGGCAGAAGGAGGACCCGGCAGTAAATGCAGTAGTGTGTCATTCTCCTCTAAGTAACCTTGGTTACTGTCGCAAAGGCAGCACTCTCTCTGTGTCTGTGGCCTTCCAGATCCTCAAAGCTGGCCTCTTTGAGGTAGTGTGTGTTTGAGTTGCAAAAATAGCTCACTGTCTGAAATTGAGAAAGCTTGAATTGAAGGCAGAGTAATTAGCTTCGTATCAGTGGGCTAAATTCTCATTTGAAGTACTTTCCAGAATAACATTGAATCTTTTACCTGCTTGTTAGAGCGAATGCATCTCATCATTCCCTTACCTTATCTTGCTTCCAATATCCAACCCCCTTCCCCCCTTTAGCTGAGTCAGCACATGAAACTAAAGCTGCAGTTTACAGCATCCGTGTCGAACCCTCCCCCCGAAGCCCGTCCTCTCTCACGTAAGAACAGTCCGTCCAGTCCTGCTGTACGAGACATACTGGACCGACACCAGGCCAGCCTGAGCCTGGGCCGCTCACAGTCGTTCTCCCATCAGCAGCCCTCCAAATCCCACCTCACCAGGTATGGACTCACACACTGACAAGGTGACAGATCTCGTGTGCGCAGAATTAATATAAGCGGGCTTTCATGCCTTTTAATCAGTTTGTTGAGTCAGAATCTGAGTAAAATTGGTACTTCATTCATTTCTTCTTGGTTTGGTTGCACATAATTAAACTAAATAAAAAACAAAGCAAAAAAAGCAGGTAGTGCTGAAAACATATTTGTAAAACTCATTCGTTCGACATAAATCACAGAAATCGCCTGAGCCCAGAGAACATGGAGCCAGTTGGAAATAAATGGTTAGATAATTATATAAATAACTAGTTTAACATATTTTGTGCATCACATCCAGCTTTTACTTTCTCTTTTTATTTGTTGTTTCATATATTTAGAGCACATAGCATTTCTGCAGCACTCTACAGCTCTCATTTGATATAGTTTTGCACCTCATGTCTCAGTTTAGCAGCTTGCATCTACCAAAAAAAAAAAAAAGAGTGTCCCACAGCTCAAAATACCCGGCACGTTTGCTTTGAATCACTTCTCACTGCAATTGAACCATGCTACAGTTAACTTGGGAGCAGACCGATTATTTTTGGTCTACCACTGAGTGCAGTTTCTTTGTTCTCACCTGCCTAAATGAACAACATCACGGGACATTTCAACTGATCAAAAGCTATATGATTGTGCTAGCACCCACACTGTCTCTTCATACACTCAAACTGTAAACTTGTACTTCCTTCTCGTTGCAGGACAGGCAGTGTTATGGAACGGCGTGCAATCACTCCTCCTGTCGGTTCTCCTGTTGGTCGGCCACTCTACCTCCCCCCGGAGCGGAGCATTTTATCTCTTGACAAGATCGCCAAGCGCGAGTGCAAAGTGCTGGTGCTGGAGTCACACAGCTAAATGTACACACACACACACACACACACACACACGCGCACACACACACAGATGCATCACTGGGAAGAATAGGTAGTGTCACACTGGAATTTAATTTTGAAATCTTAGTTGTAGTGAGTTTTTAATTATCTGGAAAAGTGTAATGTGGAATGTGTTAAGGTTCTCTGTAATGTAGCAGACACAGGGTCTTTTAGTTTTAGTAGTGTTGAAGTGAGGGGCTGATTTTTATGTTTCTACACGTTCATTGTTTACATGCTGTGCATTAAGGCTCCGCATCTGCTTTCAGATCAGGCTCAAAATATGCTACTGTCTATTGACGTAATTGTGAAAATGAGAACACAGAAATGCTGTAATCCACAAATGAAGTAGTTCAGTCACTTTAAGGCCTTGTTTTAAATTTGTCACTCCTTAATTCAGTGCACAGTGCACTATGTGAAGACTAGTGTCTGAGGAAACACATGGGGTCATGAACCTGGAATTGAGTGGAAGTCAACCTGCCTGAATGTTTGTTTCTAACATTTGTGAGTCAGTCTCTTCTGACTGTTCTCTATTACAGTATGCTGTTCCACTGACCTCCACCAGTGGATACCTTTTTTTTTTTTTTTAATTTTTTTAATTATTTCTTCTGAATGTAAATGTATTTATTTATTTTTCGTGGTCTTGCCAGTCTTAATATTTACATACATTCCTTTGCTCCTGCGCAATCCTTTGTATTCCTGTGTTTTAATGTTTATATATATATATATATATATAATTTCTGAGCCTTTAAATTGATTGGGCTTTTTTTGATTATTGATACCTGATATAAGCTGCTATTATTTATCACAGTACATTTCAATCTTAAGTGTTGTTTTTGGGAAACTTAAAAGCAAATCACTGAGGCAATGCAGCGTCAGTTTTTGACTGTCTCTTTGACTGACTATGATCATGATGGTTAAAAAACTGTTCTGGAAGGCCAAATTAAAATATTATGCAATCTTGGGATGGAAACTACAGTGCTCCAGTGTAGCATAGTCTTAGATATTAGTAACATTCTCAGATATAACAGCTTCCTTCTCTAATACATGATTGTTATACGTTTAATGGAATATGGAATGTTCTCTCTTGATCTCAGCCATATCCAGCTTGAGGTCCACCTCCACCTCCTCCCTCCCCCTCCTCCCTCCCCCTCCTCATAGTGCTATGCTTGAAATAAGCACTCTCCCTCATACACACACACATACACACAACCATGCTGATGCCCACAGATGAGTTGATGAGCCACTTTATGTTCCTCCTGGTGGACGTTGTGTTGTCTGACATCATTTTGATTTATTTCTGTATTTTATACTTATATTCAATGAGTCCCATGTTGCAGTTCTGTGCTCCAACGCTGGCTACCAGCACCATGTTATTGATTTGTGTGTATTGATTTTGTGCCGGTCTTTGGGGGCAGATGCTGACATGCCTCTCAGCTGTATTGATAAATGAACTGAAGGCTTTAAGCCCCCCTGCCTGATTTCACATTACAATCATTGCATGACTGATCAGATTTGACCTCTTGAATAGAGAATTGACATGAATATTCAGTGCTGGTATGATGATGACCTGTTCGCAATAAACAGAGTTTGTTTGTATTCCATAACAAAGTTTTAGCTAGACAATGCAGCTACCTGCTTAAAAGCTCTCTCTTTTGCAGTTCTCTGTGGTCTAATATCTACAAATATGATCAACATGACTGATCTACTTTACTGTATGAGGCACGGAAATGTGATTATAATGCCATAGCTTCAGTAAGAAGAACTCCTCGTTATTTCAACGTTCAACAAACCAACAGATTTTTAGTCCAACTATTTCAAACTCTGGGCTTGAAGATGATACTACTCCATAAACATGCTCAATACGTGAAGTTTCATGTTTTATTATTATTTTTTTTGTATTACATCATAGGAATCAAATTGGTACATTTCTCATATGGGTTATTGAATTTTTTTTTCACCTAAGCACTTTATTGCAATTCTTTTATCTTTCTTGGATTGTCATTGGATTGTTTGATTGCTGATGTCTAAAGGTTTACTCTTGTTATCTGAAGTGTTTAAATTGCAAAATGTGTTTAAAGCTTGTGACAAAGTATGATTACCTACTGGGTAATGCACTTGAAAGAACCGAATAAATGGATGTGGGCATTTGTAATGTTTCTTTTTTTAAAAAAAACAAAAAAACAAAAAAAAAACAACAACAACATACAGTGTTTAAAAAAACATATTGTTTCATTAAGTCAATAGATTATTGCACCTTGTACCAGCAATTACAATAAGGTTTACAAATAACTTATGAAAGATGATTACAAAACAAATTCACAATTGGCAAACATATGCACTGGAATTGAATCTTGTTCATGTGCTAATTCCTGCAACATTCTCATTTCAATAAACACAAAATGAGATTGTGTCTCAGTTAGAACATATGGCTGATTCAGAACTTGGAAGACATTATCACTGAGCTGTCCACACTTTTCCTGCGGTCATCCAGATTTTCATAGGGAACATCTGTTGGCAAATGTTAGGTCCATTAATCAACTTATACTGTTTCTCAGTATTATCAAAAACAACTTCTACTGGAAAACACCACACATACCTTTATTTCCCAGTGGTAGACTGTTACTGCTACTGGTATCACAACTGTATTTTCTGTACCTGAGAAGAGAACGCCATTTCACATTCATTGTTATACTCTTTACAACATACATTATTCAAATCAAATACATTTGAAATTCTTTAATCTGATAGTTATTTCAGTTGAAATCCAAATGCTACAGTACAGAATACTGAAAAGAACAGTCACTATCTGATCACTGTCCTCGTTACAACTGACATTTTGAATGCAATATGCATAGATAATGAACAACCTTTTAATTGTGATTGTTATGGGGAATGCCATAGTTGGACAATATTCTACTGTGAAAATTTAATTCTTTTTGTTTCCTGTACATACTTGTCTGATTTCTTGCAGAAGCACACGATTGATACGATAATGATGATGATGACAGCAAGTGGTACCAAGACTCCAATCAGAATAATGCTCATCTTATCTGTTAGAACAGTAGGGGAAGTATGACAGTAAATCAGTCCTTAAAGCACATTACAGCTATTTTACACTACAGTATCACCGAGGCAAATTCTGCTTAATAATTTCGGATATATTTCTGATTTTTTTTTTCTAGTTACCTAGGCCTTCTTTATTCTCACAGTGGACCCCCTTAAAGCCTTTTGGACATATGCAGGTGTAGCTATTGTTGCCGTTCTCAATACAAGTGCCACCGTTCAAGCATGTTGAGTCTGAGCATGTGTTCACTGAGAAAGACAGAGGAAATTAGAGCGGACTTATATTTGCTTAACAAAGCATATTGTGAAACTATTGTGGTTAGAAAACAAGCAGCATTGTATATGAACTCAGTTTCAATATACGATTTATATAAACAGATTTTCTGACTCATACCGGAAGGTGCATATTGTTAGTGTTTTATGTGAAGGCACTCACAGGTGTAGCAATCAAGTTTGGTGTCGATGATGGTACAGACTTGCTTGTCTGTGCAGCCTTTGGTCTGACAAACAGGACCAGTGGATTTACATTCACAGCTCTGCATACAGTCCTCAGTCACAAATGGCTCATTCAGCTGTGAATGCATGCAAAGAGAAAAGTGATGGGATGCACATTGTTCTGAGCTCATATTACCTTACTTACTTGAGTCAATATTAACTCAGTACAGCAGACAGACATAACTGGGGACTCACAGTGTAGTAGCGGCCCAAATAGTTGCATCCACACTCAGTGTACGGAACACACTCGTCGCCACTCATTGTATATCCAGGATTACACTGACATCCCTCTAAGCATGCAGTTTGATCGCACTCTGAGGGTGCTGCTAAGTCTGAGCATGATGATGGACATGCAGTCATGCACTCTGTGTAGATACTGTTGGCACCGCAGGGCAGCGCTACAACCCAATACAAACATAATGCTCACAGTGAGAAAATTCAGTCAGGAGGAATGTTAAAGCGATTGGCTTGCATTTACATGCTATATCTGTGTGCGTTTGTCAGTAAAATTCAGATGGTATGTGTGGGGCAGAAAAAAAGAGTGAATTTTTATATACTGCATTAGTCCTTTTTCTAGAGATGCGGCTAACAATTTTGTACCCACTGCTGTTAGAATAACAATACTGATTTTTTTTTATGTGAACACTTTATGTAAATTATATTACATATTAAAGCAATTTTATATCTGCTCATACCTTATTGTATGGCCTGCAAATACAGTATATAATTAAAAAAAAAATCAAAGCTTTTCCACACTGAGACGTCTGGGAACAATAGTAACAGACAAACAATTTTTTTCTCCAATTCATTTAGAGGAATCTGCAGTCTACTGCTTAAAAAGTGTTTTTACTGGGCTGAGAACTTGAAAACCATTCTCACGTATAGTACACATAGTATAACTCATTGTTATTGTCAGAAAACACAAGGTATTACACATGATCTGGTTAGTCCTAAGAAATGAACAAGTTACTGCAAATTAACAAAGATAAAGCTTAAGTGTGACAAAGAGAGAGAGAGAGAGAGAGAGAGAGAGTGTGTGTGTGTGTGTGTGTGTGTGTGTGTGTGTGTGTGTGTGTGTGTGTTTGTTCCTCTGCGAGTGTGTGACATACCACAGTCCAGTTCTTTCCTCCAAGGCCCTAATGTAATTCCCAGTTCCTGACAAGTCAGGGCATAAGCAGCATAGTTCTCACAGCGCAGTGTGGAATTGCTCTGCTCTGCACACAAGTCGAACACACAATCCCTGCAACACACACACACACACACACACACACACACACACACACACAATCATGGTCAGAGTAATATACACTTTCTCTACCAGGAATGTTTTCACAATAAGGAAATTATCTGCACACAGTACAATCATTGCAGTAAAGGCTATCAGTTACCTGGAGTACAGAACACACACACACACACACACACACACACACACACACACACACACACACACACACACACACTCCTAACATCTGTGTTCTGAAGGTAGAACTCATTATAATAATAAAGGTCACTGTACTTACTCCTGGAACTGATGAGGTTCAGTAGAGTTGTGGCAGGGAGCAAAGGGCCCTGAAGGGTCACTCAATGCTCCACACTGATTCTTCCCTTTCAGCTCCTCCAGCTGAGCGTCAGTGCATCCGAATGTCTCAAAGCCTGAGTCCAAATCTCCTTCGACCTCTCTCCTGAGACACACACACACACACACACACACACACACACACACACAGAGAGAGAGAGAGAGAGAGAGAGAGAGAGAGAGAGAGAGAGACTAAATTAGAACCATGGTTTTTGTGGCTGGGTATGGGATACAAGGGAAGAGTCTATAGGAAGAAAGCTTAAAATGACACACCAGTGATATTCTTTAATCAAAATCAAATCTATTTATAGTCTAGAATGTATGTGTGTAGAGTAGTATACCATATAGTGTAATGTGTAGTTTTGTCTAATTATGATTACTATTAGCAAAAGTGAGGTAAGAACTGATCAGATGATAATGGTGTGACTAAGGCGCAGTTTGAAAGTGCTTTACTCACTTGTGCATACGGCTGAGCCGGGACAGGTCTAAGGTGTGGAACTCCCTTCCTTGCTTGTCACTCACTCTCCAGCTATCTCCAAACTCATTGAGGTTGCGTGTGAGACTGCCGTCAGGCTTCACATACTCATTATTAGAACGTCCATCGTAGTTTCCACAAAGGCCACGCACGTGTGTCTTGTAGGTGCTCGGCAAAATCACCTCTGTTCAGGGGGAAGGAGGTTTGTGCTGTCACTGCTGAGGTGTGTGTTTGTTCTGTGTTGTATGTAGTGTGTGTGCATGTGACTAAGCCAACATATAAATATGCACACATGAGGTTTGTCTTTATTCTCACCTCCTTGCATGTTGCCATCAAAACGCACAGTTAGGCCAAAGTCTGTTGTGAGCTGTAGGTAGCGCGAGTTCAAGGAGATCTTGATACCCTGGTTAGGTCTCAATGGAGGGTTCACACTCTCACCATTAACCTGTGTGAGGGATCACAGGTTTTAGAAACTGTATGGTTAATTTTTCATCCCCAACAATTATAAACTACATTTTTGACAAGTTTTCAATTTCATTACAGTAGTGTCTGAGACTATATGTTTAATTTCACTGCATACATGTATGCTGCTTTTAACACAAATCCCGCGTTTTCTTACCAGTAGCCGCTTCTTCTGGAGAATGTGAATGCTGACACCATACACTTCCACATAAACCTCATGCATGTAGGAGACACGGCTGTTGCCACCTCTGCGGGCATTCTTACCCCTCACAGTAAGGGGTGTGAGGAAGCTGGGTAGATCATGATCCTTGGTTAGCACATACGTATACGGGCCCTGGTAGTGGTGGTTGAATTTGTCAAAGGTGCGGTAATGCGGATCTCCAGAAATTGTGCACTTGTCAAAACCTAAAAATATAAAAAAGAATAGAAGAATATTAATCTAATATTAAAGTCACATGCATGCATGCAGCACTCTCATGATGGAAGATTGATTTTGGGGAAAAGGGTATTATAATGTACGTATAAAGGATTATATCTTATAAGTGCACCAAAAGAGAAAAGGCCTCTGTTCTTAGGGTTATTAGTTCCTAGGACTCACGCTCAGGTTTGCAGTAGCGCTCGCCATCATTGTTCAGGGCACAAACCGAGCTGGAGCTGCACTGAAAGTCCTTGCAGCTCAGTACTCCTCCCAGACTGCATGTGCACTTCTGGTCACAGTGTTCTGTCACCCAAGAATCCCCAACCTGTAACACACAGCAGGATTACTGACCACGCTGGTTTTCTCTGTATCACAAATTCAAAACATTGTGTGTGTTACAAATTTTAGAGCTTCCTAATGAAGCCTAATAATGAGCTTGCCTAAATGGCAGGTAAATATTCCTTTTAGATAACACTTCACTAATTTTAAAGCTCAACCTAGAAAAATTCTAACTTGTATGTGGATCAAGGTTGACTTGCAACTTACGTCATGATATTCTCCTTTGCTGTCCACACATCCACAGTTGGAAAGTGGTACGCACTTGTCGTCACTCAGCACAAAGCCTGCATTACACTGGCAGCCTTCCACACAGCCATTTGGTGGCAGGGGGCAGAAAATAGGGAAAAGATCTGCACAGGTGGGAGGGCATGGTGGTGTGCAGTCTGAGTAGTGGCTGTTCAAAGGGCATGGAAGAGCTGTATGGAAGGTCAGAACAGGAAAGCTGTTGTTATAAATCTGAGGCATTCTGCACCTGAGCTTTCTTTACTTAACCCTGTAACTTCATTAGCTGACTCTATAGAGCACGAACAACATGACATTACATTTTTAAATACTAAGAGGTCATTGTTAGTGATCACTGCAGTATGAAGACTGCTCAAGACTAAGCTCTCTCTAGCTGAGTAGTCTGAGGATCACTCACGGCAGAAGGTAGTGTTCCTCCAGCTGATGCTGACACCAGCGCTCTGGCAGGCCTGGGCATAGGCCTCCACGCTGTCACACAGTATGGACTCCATGCCATTATACTCGCACATGTCATAGATGCAGTTCCCCAGGAAGGGTTCAGGAGAGATGAGTGAGTGGCACGGTAAGAACTGGTTTGACAAGATGATGCTGGCACACTGACCACGGATGGCCTCCTCTTCCTCGGCTGTGCAGTTTGGGTGAATATCCGGTCGTGTGTCTGGCTGGCATCTACAGAGACAGAGTTTGACAGAGAGATAAAAGAAAGAAATAATAAATGAATGAAATAAATAATAATAAGACCAACTCAGCCAATGTTCCATTAAATCTGAAAAATGTACTTTAAGCAAGTGTTTTTGTTCTGTAGGCTAACAGTGAACAATATGGATTCCAACTTAAATAGAACTACACAGGAAAGTACCAGTAGGGAGTCTTGGACAAATGGATGTTAATCAAGCATCTATTTAGCAAATTCAAAGTCATCTATTTAGCAAATTCACCTGGTAAAAAAATTGTATCATGCAAGCTTTTTTTATTTTTTTTTATTTTACATTTTGCTTCCTATACATATAGGATATATATACATGTATATATATACATGTTGGACTCAACTTTAAAAAATAATGCCTTATGCAAAGGTTCAAATGAGCAGACACTGCTTTGCTTCCCCTACACTGCTTTATATTTTATGTATACTTTATATATGCTTTATATATGGCTTGCTCATTAGGGATAAATTCACATATTTACAATTTAATTTGAATGTATTTATTTCTGTAAAGCTGCTTTGTGACAATGGCCAATCAATTTTACTGCAGGGAGAAATAATCAAATAACTTTTTAGTTATTTGAGCAAGTCACTCAAATCATCTGATTTGATTCTTGGGGTGTTAGATATTCAATTGGCAACTGATCGTTGTGTCTATATATGTACAGTGTCAGGAGTATGTCAGGTACTTACCCTGGATCGCTGTCTCCCTCTGCCTTCCAGCTGTTACCCAACTCTATGACATCTTTAGCTGGCTGGCCATTTGGCATCAAGTTGTCATCATTGGAATTACCATTGTAGTTACCACACATACCACATACCTACAAACATTGTAGGAGACAGAAAACAAATGTGAGCAGCAGAGGAAAGACCAATAATTCTTGACTACAACTGACTGAAATGATTAATTTTTACAGTATGTTATGTCTGTGATGGAATATTGCCTGTAGTTCTTTTCATGGGTTAAAAGAGCTAACTAGAAGCCACTGAGCAGTCATTTCTTGTCAGTGTCATCAGCCTGTTTTCTCACCTTGTTGAAGTAGTCTCCAGGTACAGTGATCTCTACATGGTGAACACCATCAAACTGGACAATGAGGCCAAAGTCTGTGGACAGCACGCTGTTGACTCCACTGGTGAACACCCTGGCCTTGGCTATAGCAATATCCATGGGGGTACGAATCTTTTTCCCATCTAGCTATAGAGAGCAAAACCAGAAGACTATATGATCAAATCTTTTTTTCTACTACATAGGTGTGCTATATTCTTAGCAATACTACATTATATACATGCCTATATGACCAATCCGTTCAAAACATTTTTATGCCATCTATTTCATGTCTTCCTATTTGCACTCTCTGTTATTATGACCCTTACCAGTACTCTTTTGTTCTTGCTCAGTGTGACATTAGCTCCTGGAAGGTAGACAGTGACAGACTGAACGTAGGAGGCATCAGGCTGGCCACGCGCTTCATTCTTGCCCACAATGGTAAAAGGAGTCACCATGGAACTGCTGCACACTTCCACCAATGTGTAGGTACATGTGCCCATATAGGTGTGCATGATACCATCAAAGGTGTAGTAATGAGGATCACCAGCTATGTGGCAAATACCCACTCCTGTACACACAGAGATTTATAGAGTTTAGAAATTTCCTCTGTAGTGGACTGGTGCCGGCTTACCATATGAGTTTGTTAATCAAGGAATCTTTATTTTGTACATAGTTTGTTCCTATGCTGTCATATTAATGTACATGTCAGTAAATTATAATATTAACATCAAAGACTGAATGAATAACTGATGTAATAGAAGAAAGATTAAATCATGGTTGTTGGTTAGCTGTTATCTCATACAGCTTGAACAGGGAATGGTGATTTGCAAACTTTAAGCGTCAAGAGACAGCGTTTTAAATGTAGCAAAAAAGTTGACCTTGAACTAGGATGTGCCTTGTGTGAATACGCCAACTGTACTGTGGGAGTGGAGCAGTACATACCTTTATCCACACAGGCCAGCTGGCCTTCGTGAACTTTACACTCCTGTGCAGGGCTACACTCCCATGCTTCACATGTCACATTGTTCAAAGGATAACACATGCAGCGTTCAGAGCAGTCATCTTTAGTAAACCAGCTTTCGCCCACCTGAATAATGCACACATGCAGATATTGACATCTTTTGTAATTAAAAACATGATTGTATGAAGAGCTCAACTATTAAAATTGTACAATAAACAACACAACATGCCGTTAGCCTTAGACTGTCACTAAGGGCATCATAGATGTTGCTGGGGCTAATTTTAAATTCTTTCTGTCACACTTTCTAGACTTGCACACTCATTAACTTTTACATACAGGCCTGTAGTTGCTGTTCTTATCGGTACATCCGCACTGACTGAAGGGCACACACTTGTCTCCGCTCAATATTAGTCCTTCGTCGCAAACACATCCTTCTACACATGGCTGTGTGCATGTGCTGGCTGAGCCAGGATTCTGACAGCTGGGGGGGCATGCAGTAGCACAGTGCTCGTAGTGGCTGCCAACAGCACATTTCAGGGCTGAATGACATAGAGAAAAAGCAGATTGATTAAGTGGCTTCAATAGACCATCAAACAGTTTGATTTGCAGAAAGATATTTAAAGGTTGGAAGAAGCAGGATAGGAGAAGGTGACAGCTAATGAGGAACAAAAGTTGAAAAACATGCCTGAATTTACCTCATTGATAACTAAGAAACAAAATTTGCTATCTAAGGCACACCTCATGCCCATGAACAAACACTTACGACAGAAAGTGTTGTTCCTCCAGTTAACTGGCACCCCAGCTTGGGCACACAGGTCAGCATAGCTCTCAACAGCCTGGCAGAGGGACACGGGAGATCCATCTGTGCCACACTGGTCAAACACACAGTTCTCAAAGTATGGGTTAGGCGGCACCAATTTATGGCATTCTTTGAAGATTCCTGAGAAGACAGAGGAGGAATAGAGCTTAGGCAAAGACACCAGATGGCACACAGTTTTTCAATCAAATTAAGCTCTGTGAAGTTCAGCCTGAGCCTGGTGTGTGTGTGTGTGTGTGTGTGTGTGTGTGTGTGTGTGTGTGTGTGTGTGTGTGTGTGTGTGTGTGTGTGTGTTCTCACCATCAGGATCAGTGATCATTCCACAGCTGGTTGGTTTCTTAGCTTCATTCTCAATATCTTTATTACATTCAATATCTCCACCTCCATGAGTACAACTGGAAACAGAAAGATCATTTCAAATAGCTAAACAAAACCAGAAAATTCTACAGCCATCAGTTATATGCACAGACAACTGAAGTATTTGTCCTAACATGTTTTACCTTTGGGCATTAATTCATGAGTCCAACATTCCAAGTTTTTCTTCTGTAATTATTAGGCATGTACCAACATGTACCTTAGCTGTTTGACTACCACACACCCATTGCATTTGCCTTTACTATATTACAATAGTTAAGAACACTATCACTTACTCTGGTCTATCATCAGGCACCTGCCAGCTCTCTCCAAGCTCAGTGGTGTTGCCTGTAGGCTTGCCATCTGACATAATGTTGTCGTCTGTTGGATCATCGTTGTAATTTCCTTTGACATTGATGTAAAAATGTTAATATTAATAACTAGAATTTGAGCACCGTTTATACCTTGTAAATTATCTTTAATCGCTACAAGAAATATATTAATGGATTGTTAATCATTCTATTGAACTGTGCATTCTGTTGAATCTTACCACACATTCCACACAACAAGCCTTTGTAAGAGGAGGGAAGACTGACATCGGCATGGTGATTGCCATCAAAGCGAACACGCAGGCCAAAGTTTGTCTCCAGCACTACAAACTTTCCACTGAGGAAGATCTTTACACCATTTGTCAGAGTGATGGGCAAAGTCACCTGAACTCCATTTACCTGTAATAAGAAAGGTAATGCTGTTGTACTTCCGGATGAACAAACAGATATACAGTACTAAATTGCCATATACACATGACTCCAATTCAATATACAGTCTGTGAAATGCCTCTTACCTGGACTTTGCGGCCTTTGTCCAGGATAATCGTACTTCCATACACACTGATTATGACTGATTTCACATAGGACACTTTCTTGTTATTGCTCCGATGTTCGTTTTGAGTGTCAACCGTGAAGTATGGTATTCCTGATGTCTCATTGCAGGGCTTGGTGAGGGTATAGGAGCAGGAGCCCATGAAATGATGGACCTTCTTATCAAAGGAAGTGTAGTGGGGGTCCCCAGACACAGAACAGATTCCTGGACTTGTAGGCTCTGTAAAAAAGGCAGAGAGAATGTGATTACTCTAAACTGTCTGAAGTGTTCATCAACTATAAGGAGTATATGCTACAGGGATTTTGTTTACCTTTTGGTTTACAGATGTACTCTCCATCTAGCAGTTGGCAGGTCTCTGTAGGTAGACAACTGGTTTTGGAGCAGTGGATCATTTTTCCACTTAGACACACACACTGATGTTCACAGCCTTCCAAGAGCCAGCTCTCATTCACCTAGACCATGCAGAAACACACATACTGGTCAATTAGTTTAGTGATAAATATATTATTCTATATGGCTAGATAATTCATTTAAGCATATTTTAAATGTGTGTTTTATGCCTATGTCTGTGTGTGTGTGTGTGTGTGTGTGTGTGTTGTGTGAAACTCACAGGGTGGTAGGAGCCATCAAGGTCCACACAGCCACAGTCTTTGAGAGGCACACATTCGTTGTGGCTCAGGACAAAGCCAGGGTCACACTTGCAGCCTTCAACACACTTCTGTCCACAGCCAGGTGGGCCATTCACACCCACACATGTCTCTGGACATGAACTCACACACATAGAGTAGTAGCTGTTAGGGGGACAAACCAGAGCTGTGGAGAAAAGAGAGAGAAAAAAACTATTGCAAGAGAAAGAAAAACCTTGAAATCTATAACACATTTGTTTTCCTTGTCATTCATATGATTTTTGCTCCATAAACACAGTGGAAGAAAAAAACAAAAACAAAGTGGAAATGAATTAAAATATTTTAGACGCATAAAAAGAAACCTTCATTTAAATGATTTGGGCAGTAAGTCACTGAATGTGGGTGTGTGGAATTGTCTTTCTGCAGACTACTGTATGGTGAGACTCACGGCAGAAGTCTGGCTCCCTCCACTGGTGCACTGGAGCTCCTGCACTGAGACAGGCATCGGTATAAGCCTGGAGCTGGTCACACAGAGTCTGCAGCAGTCCGTCATAGCGGCACATATCAAACACACAGCTCTGGAAGAACGGCTGAGGATTGACAACCTTTACACAATCCCTAGGGAGTTAGGGAGATATAGCAGATGAGAGAAAAAAAAAGAACATACAATATTTTTCCAGTCACGGTAAGTGGGTTAAAAAACAATAAACATACTGTATCTTTTTGGATTATTTATACTTGTGTTAAAATCCAACTAATCTAATCTTATAAATCAAATTTGCTCACCTGAATGGTCCACTGGTGTCAGTGATTTTCCCACATTTCTCTGGTTTAGACACTTCAGCCTCAAGACTTGGTTCACATGATGGTTCAGGTGTGACACCAGGCTTGCACCTAAAAATAAATTGAGAAAATGGGATATCCAATCAAGCCATTAAAAAGAAGCTAATACACAAAGAGGAAAAGGGAAACAACAGAATGGACTAACGTTTCATCTTCATCTTTATCAGTTTGCCAGCTGTTGCCGAACTGATCTGAGCTGCCAGCCAGGGAACCGTCTGGTTTGGTAAAATCGTCGTTGGGGTTTCCATCGTAGTCTCCACACAAACCACACATCTGATCATAGTAAGTACTGAGAGAGAGAGAGAGAGAGAGAGAGAGAGAGAGAGAGATATTGTAATGGTTATTGATCCTAACAATCCTAAGAAACAACTTCTTGGAAAAGTTGGTAAATCAGTCAATCCCTGATGTAATACCTGGGCACAGTGATCTTAGCGTAGTGGTTACCATCCCAGCGCACCTCCAGACCAAAAGGAGTGGTGAGGATAACATACTGCCCAGCCGAAGTTAAAGAGATCAGAGGAGAGGGAGAGTGGGGTAGAGCTACTTTATGACCGTTCACCTGCAGTGGTGAAGAAGCAAAAGAGAATTAGACATAGAAACAACCTTTACAGGAGCGGTACAGGAGTCTGGGTAATATACATATTGTATATATAATTATATATAACAAAGGAAGGATAATATGAATAGATTAACTGAATGGAAAAGGGAAAAAAGAAGCATGAGTTTTAAAAACTCATTCATGCTGTTAATGGTAAACAAATCCATTGGAATGATGAGGAATTAAATCCAAATACATATCACATAAAACTCTTTATATTTAACAGTTCATACTGACCAGAGTGGTTTTGCTCTTCCTCATCGTCACAGTAATATCACTGACAGTCACATACAACTTCCTGAGGTATGACACACCAGAGATTCCTCTTTCTTCATTCTTTCCCTCCACAGAGAACCAAGGGCCTGTAAACACATCGTATTGGCCACAAACATTCACCGTCATGCATGTCAAAATGTTCAAAAATATTCAAAAGCATTTTTTTTGGATTTTGAATAGTGTAGACTACCTATGTATATGGTGGGTGCAATTCTTGGCCACATTTTCAAATGATGTAAAACACAACTAAATAAATGAAAACATTATTCTGATAATTACATCTTACAGTCCTACACTACAGGCCGTCATTCAGATTGCTATAGTGGAAACAACTCACCAGTGTTGTTTCTGCAGGTGCGGGCCAGTGTGTAGGTGCAGGTACCCATGAAGGTGTAGAATTTACCATCAAAGGTGTTGTAATGGGGGTCACCAGAAATAATACAGTCCTGTGAATCTAGTGGGGAATATAGCATAGAGAGATTCACACACTCTCTTAAAGAAAAGTCATTGCTCTTTTTCAAAAGAACATCATTGTCCCAGGCAATGTCTTTCAAAAAGTATATTATAAAAAATATTATGCTTCAAAAATTACTAACCAACTGGGTAGCATCCTATTTCTCCTCCCTGCACACCACACTGCTGCATGGGAGGGCATTCAGCAGCACTGCAGCTGACGAGTGGAGGATCACATTTGCAGAGCAGCTCACAGTCCTTAGTGTAGAACTTGTCTCCATTCTAACATACAGGGGAAGAAGGCAAAGCATTTGAGAGAACTGTATAATGAACTCATTGACTGACTTGACAAAGAAATAGTGACTCACTCACCTGGTAATATTGTCCATTATACGTGCAGCCGCATGCATCTGCGTTCACACACTTGTCACCACTGAGTACATATCCAGGGTCACACACACACCCCTCAGAACAGGGGCCAGTGCACTGGCTGGGTGGAGGAGAGTTGCAGGAGGGCTGGCAAGGAGATGCGCAGGAGTTGTAGTGGCTGTTGGGTGGGCATATAATAGCTAAAGAAAAACATAAAATGTTACTGTAGTATACCAGCTTGTTTTAAAATAAGAACATGATATATTCTACATGCATATGCTTCTGTTCTCATTACATTTGAAAGTGGTATTTGAAAACAGGTAAACAAAAGTGACCAAAGTGCGATTGAGTGTGAATTTAAGATTTCTTTGAGACTTACGGCAGAAGGTACTGTTTCTCCAGGGTCCGATGCTGACACCACGGTCCTGACACTCGTTCACGTAGGCTTCAATCGCTTCACACAATGCAGAGTGAGGGCCACCCAACGCACACAGGTCAAACACGCAGTTTTGGAAGAAACTCTGCACAAAAACACACAATTAAAACGAAGAGCACAGTGTTACTATTATATGACTAAAGTAGTTTTCTGCTCAGCTGTAAATGGTCTGGTCTAATAAACTTACATTAGGATTGACTTTTGGGTGACAGACAGCAAATGGGCCTTTGCTGTCCAATATGATTCCACAGTAAGCAGGACTCTCATAAAGGTCTTGTTCTGTGTCTGTGCAGCCTGGGGTTGGACCGATTGGGGCTTTATTACAGCTGAAATGTAAGTGGAATAAGTGTTACTGCGCTGTCATTGTAGAGACAATTGAGGGAATAAGGAATACCCAATCCGTCTGTATATATATACAATACAAAACCAGTGGCTCACTCAGGGTTTGTGTTCCAACTGTTGCCAAACTCAGTTGGACTGGTGACCAGTTCACCGGTGGGGGTACGGAAGTCATCCTTAATGTTGCCATTATAGTCTCCACACAGGCCACAAAGCTTGTCCTGATAGCTGCACAAACACACACAAGCACATTATATGAGAATGACAGCCATAGTGTAGCCTTAGATATAAATATAGGTGCGTTCTATACCTACACAAGATGTGCCAAAACAGAAGCAGAAAATTAAAGAGTGGAACAATTTAGAGTTATAAAAGCCCCTTTTTTAAGCCATTATATAAGACTGACAGCAATAGATATAAGTGTATATATTTCTGTGACAATGTCCACTGTTAAAAGTGCTATACAAATAAAACTGAATTGGATTGAAATGAATAAATAATTTATTACATTTATTACAATGAATCAAATAGATTTACTAAAGCCCAAATTTAGCCATTGACTTAATACACATTAGTATTACATAATAACAAAATACAACACATGTGCACTATTTTTTCATCAGGTTCCTGCCACACATACAACTGTCTGTGATTTTAAAGCCAACTGATAAAATAAAAAATGGGATACACTCTATTAACTATTCATCATCATGTAAATATTATGTATTTACTCATTAATACATACAAAATGACCAGCGTTAGTGTTTAAGATAACATACTAAGTTGGAAAATTTTAATAGGTTGGTGACTGGTCTGATAAATATGATGTGGGTATCAGTGGATTGCACACTGTATTACATGGACATTAATCATTATCACTGTAACACAACACTCACTCTTTGATAACTTTGATGTCCATATAGTGGTTTCCATCATAGCGAACTGTCACACCAAAGTTCATGGACACTGTGTAGAGTGTTCCCTTTTTAAAGATGTCCACTCCAGGAACAGGGCTCAGTGGTATGTTCACTTTGGTTCCATTCACCTGAGAACAGTTGGAGAAGAGTATTCAGAAATTTAGTTTCTTACATTACTGCAGAATCCAGATTTTAACTTCCTTTATGTTCTACAGTGATTTCCTCTCTGTTTCCTCACCTGCACAGCTCCTCCTTTCAGGATGGACACCTTCACTCCCAGAACATGGACATGGACAGCACTCACATAACTGACCGTGGGAATGTTGTAGCGATTCTCATTGTCAACATAGACAGCGAAGTGAGGCACATCCGTGCTGTTACATGGCTCAGACATTAAGTAAGTGCAGTTGCCCATGAAATCATATCTCCGCTTATCGAAGGTGGTATAGTGTGGGTCAGCTGTGGCGATACAAGTCGATGTGTCTGTAGATGGACACGGTAAATAAGTGTGGGAAAAATATGACTTTAGTAAGTAGCTTTTTATTTTTCAACATTAGAACATCCAGTAAAACTGATATGATTCAATAACACCATTGTGAGTGAGTTTTACACAGCACCTTTAGGATAGCAGCCATGGATTCCTCCCACTTGCCGACATTCTTCTGTGGGGTCACAGGTGTTGTCCACACAGCTCAGGGTATAATTGCCTGCACAGCGACACAGCTTGGAGCAGCCATTCCCAAAGACAATCTCTCCTGGCTGAAAGAATATCACACTTACAGAATGAATAGCGCTGCTTCAGGGCTGAATGTAGATTTGCCATAAACGAATGTGAAATGAATTTACCTCATAGTAGTTATTATCATCATCCAGACATCCACACTTCTCAATGGGAACACAACGTTTTCCCCGGAACACAAAACCCGGTTTGCAGAAGCAGCCACTGATACATGAGCCAGTGCAGTTGGTGGAGGGTTCTTTACAGCTGGGAATGCAAGCTGGACCACACTCTATGTACTCAGCATCACTAGGACACTTCACTATTAGTGGACATGAGAAGTGGTTAGAACATGGTTGTATTGATGGGTATGCAGTAGAGAGGAAAATTCAATTATTTTTACCTGGTGTTGTTGTTGGTGGTGTAGGCGAAGTTGGTTTTGGAGTCGTGGGCTGAGGCGTGGGGGGATTTGGTGTTGATGGCTGGGGTGTTGTTGGTTTTGGAGTCGTGGGCTGAGGTGTGGGGGGATTTGGGGTTGATGGCTGAGTTGTTGTGGGTTTTGGAGTCGTGGGCTGAGTAACTATAGGTCCAAATTGTTAGATGAGAAAAATCAGAGAGATTGAATTAGATGTGTATTGTAGCTGGTTTAAAAGTAGTTGAGTAGTTGTTGTTGATCTCTCTTGTTATGTTAAGTGTTATGTGAGATGCTACCATTTGGTGTACAGATGTACTCTCCATCCAGCAGTTGGCAGGTCTCTGTAGGCAAACAACTGGTGCTGTAGCACAGAATGGCTTTTCCACTTAGACACGTACATAGACGTTCACAGCCTTCCAGGTACCAGCTCTCATTCACCTAGACAGTATACAAAGACACTTTTTAGTCAATTGAAATGATATGTCTATACAGTGCAATTTTATGTAGTTAGGCATTTCAACTCAGTACATTAATACTGTATGTTTAAAAGTGTGTGTGTTGTGTGAAACTCACAGGGTGGTAGGAGCCATCAAGGTCCACACAGCCACAGTCTTTGAGAGGCACACATTCGTTGTGGCTCAGGACAAAGCCAGGGTCACACTTGCAGCCTTCAACACACTTCTGTCCACAGCCAGGTGGGCCATTCACACCCACACATGTCTCTGGACATGAACTCACACACATAGAGTAGTAGCTGTTAGGGGGACAAACCAGAGCTGTGGAGAAAAGAGAGAGAAAAAAACTATTGCAAGAGAAAGAAAAACCTTGAAATCTATAACACATTTGTTTTCCTTGTCATTCATATGATTTTTGCTCCATAAAGAAAGTGGAAATGAACTAAAAATACTTTAGATGCAGAAAAAAACCTTCATTCAAATGATTTGGGCAGTAAGTCACTGAATGTGGGTGTGTGGAATTGTCTTTCTGCAGACTACTGTATAGTGAGACTCACGGCAGAAGTCTGGCTCCCTCCACTGGTGCACTGGAGCACCTGCACTGAGACAGGCATCGGTATAAGCCTGGAGCTGGTCACACAGAGTCTGCAGCAGTCCGTCATAGCGGCACATATCAAACACACAGCTCTGGAAGAACGGCAAAGGGTCCACCACCTTTATACAATCTCTATGTGAGTATAGGGAACACAGAGGATGGGGGGATAGAGAGAGAGAGAGAGAGAGAGAGAGAGAGAGAATGAACAAAAAAACATAAAACAAATTTTAACTAGAACATAATTTCAACATTTACACACTTCTCCCAGAACATTAATGCCATGTGTCTATGTTTTCGTCTCGGTACCTTATCACTGCCAAACTTTACATTCACTGGGTTAGTTATTTCTGCCTATCTTTATATCACCCAATTCTCTCATTAGTATATTACATTTAAACACACCTGATGTGATTTATTGTTGTGTTCTTGTTTGATTTATGTTTTCATGTCTTATTTGAAATTATGATTAATATTTTTTTTACATTGAAATTCTGTTCTGTTTAATTTACACACTTTGTATCCTGGTGTTTGAACATTAATTTTACTGAAGTGATCAGGTGCTTACCAACAGATCAATAGATCATATTTTGTTGTATGTTTTCAGCAATTTTAATAGTCTGATTGGTAATTCTCTTGAAATCTACTTGTGTAATATTCACTCACCTAAATGGTCCTGTAGTGTTAGTGATTTTTCCACATTTCTCTGGTTTAGACACTTCAGCCTCAAGGCTTGGGTCACACGGTGGGACAGGTGGGATATCAGGCTTGCACCTAGAAACACAGCATGAATTCCTTTTACATTCTATTGCTCAAGATGCCCAGTGATTATCAGATATACTGGATGATTGTCATTTAAAAAAAAAAATTATGTCCTATGTACAAAGGGTCAGACAGAGGAATCAAACACAGAAAATAAAACAGAATGGACTAACGTTTCATCTTCATCTTTATCAGTTTGCCAGCTGTTGCCGAACTGATCTGAGCTGCCAGCCAGGGAACCGTCTGGTTTGGTAAAATCGTTGTTGGGGTTTCCATCGTAGTCTCCACACAAACCACACATCTGATCATAGTAAGAACTGAAAGAGAAAGAGAGAGAGAGAAACAAGAGAGACAATGATGAAACCATAAGAAATATCAGTAACCAAGAGTTTTTTTCTACTTTCATTTGATTTAGCCTGCCTCTCTTTGCAAATACTAAGATGCTTAGTGTTTCCTCAAAGATTTGTTGAAGCTTTTCTGCTATTAATGTTGCAATCTATGTTCAGAGCAACAAAAAACTACTTAGCTTTTAAACATTCTTGCAATTTCTCACCTTTCATTCAAGTTAAAATATTTTAAACTTAAATCTAAACTCTGCATGTACTCAAGCCTCAAAATCTCATCCACGAAACAGTACCTGGGCACAGTGATCTTAGCGTAGTGGTTGCCATCCCAGCGCACCTCCAGACCAAAAGGAGTGGTGAGGATAACATACTGCCCAGCCGAAGTTAAAGAGATTAGAGGAGAGGGAGAGTGGGGTAGAGCTACTTTATGACCGTTCACCTGCAGTGGTGGGAAAGATTTGGATAGAAACAGAGAGATGAAGGTGGATGTAAGGGATAAATTGCCTTTATAAAATGATAGGGAGTAAGCACAAGGAAAGTAAAATACATTGTAAAAGAAAAGATGAGGGAATTAAAAAAATGTCCTGCTTAAAACATTTTGTCAACATGGCAGGATTAAAAAAGAGAACAGCAAAGAAGCGATTTTTAGACTGACCAGAGTCTTTCTGCTCTTCAACATCGTTACAGTTATGCCATTGACTGTCACATACAACTTCTTGAGATAAGATACACCTGCGATTCCTCTCTCTTCATTTTTTCCCTCCACAGAGAACCAGGGGTCTGTAAAACACACAATAAACACACCAAACAATGAACTTTACACCTACACAGTACAAATGTTCAAAATACAAAAAAGAAAATCATTTTCCATGATTTTATGGATTTTGAATAAATTTCACAAACTTAATTAACATTAATTTGTGCATACACAATGGTTTTCCACTTAAACTATGACACATGATAAAAACAACTAAATAAATGTGAACTTTAGAGTAATAATTACACCAGGCTGTCGTTCAGATTGCTATAGTGGAAACAACTCACCAGTGTTGTTTCCGCAGGTGCGGGCCAGTGTGTAGGTGCAGGTACCCATGAAGGTGTAGAATTTACCATCAAAGGTGTTGTAATGGGGGT
>CM074948.1:13947528-13961293 GCA_037577455.1 Pangasius macronema | reverse complement strand
CTTAGGGCAGCCTTGTCACCTGCTCTGAAGGCAGAGTCTCGGGTCCTCAGTAGCGCACGCACCTCTGCAGTCATCCATGGCTCGTGAGGTGATGGTCCTGGAGATGGTGATGTCATCAGTGCACTTGCTGATATAGCTGGTCACTGATGTCACAGGAAATCACTGTATCCAAGCTTAATTATTTGTAAGTTTATTAGTTACTTGCTTAGTTATTCAAGTTCAAGTGGAGTTTATTGTCATTTCAACCATATACAAGTACATAGTGTTTCTCCAGGACCAAGGTGCTACATAAGACAAACACAGAATAACATTATGAAAAGTCTTGAACTGAATGCATGCAAATACACCACGAATCTGACAATTATCCCTGGATAGTCTCCTCCTTTTTTATTGCTTATTGCTGATAGAAACATGGCATATTTTGTATTCTATTTACACAATGTAATTAACTGCATAATAAGATAAATGTAATAGCATTATATCTAACAAACATTAACATTACTGCTAAGGTTAGCTAGAAATTAAAATACCATGTTTACTGTTACTGCACTTGTGTACTGTGCTTGATACTTTAGTCAGTTAAGGTTAAACCATTTTAAATCAGACCATGAGGCAGCAAATAAAGCAGAATCAACCTAATTCGATAGATGCGTCACTTCCCTTCTTGGTCTCCCAATGAGCTACTTGCACAAACACTTCTGCATTTTACTTACCACTGTTGCCGTATTTCCTGTTCATTCACTTCACTTGTAATTGAGTTTTTTTTTTTTAATTTTAAAGTCGGTTTCTGCAAGAGCTCTGGAACCCGAATGTCAATGACGTTCTGCTCAAGAGGACATGCAAATCCCCTTTTAGAAAACTGGAGGAAAGCTTCAAACTGTGTGCTTCATCATAAATACACAATTGTGAAAGTAAGATAATACCTATTAACAGAAACAAAAACTCAAGCTAATGTTAGCCCACATAGTTCACTGCAAAGTAGCTTGTGCTGTTTCTAATGGGATGTGTTCATTTGAAACTGGATACTACTCATGATATTAGCTTGTAGACAAATATATTAAACTATTATTGTAAAATTCTTTGACAATTTATCATGACAGTCTGTCATTTAAAAAAATCACAATAACCCATATGCTATAAAGGTAAACATTGATAACACGTTAGCAATGTTATCAGCAGTAAAAATGTGTTTAGTAATTTAATAATAATAATAATAATAATAATAATAATATATCTTATTAGGTGTTTGTTGTTATCTTCTCCCACACACCAGGTGTAGCTGTTCCATTAAAAGAGCCATGATACTGTGTACTTTTTGCCCTTCTTCTCTGACCCTCTGTGATTTTGGGTTCAGCTACCTGATTTTGGTGTGAAGTGTTTAGTTTGATCCTAAGCACACCACCTCATCTGTCAAACATGTGGAGGCAGTGTTATGGCATGGGCATATATGGCTGCCAATGAAACTGTCACTGGTGTTTATTGCTTATGTGACTGGATGAATTCTGAAGTATATAGAGCTATACTTTCCACTCAGATTCAGTCAAATGCTGAAAAACTGATAGGACAGCACTTCACAGTACAGATGGATAAGGATCCAAAACATACAAGAGCAGCCCAAGAGCTTGGAAATGGAATGTTCTTTAATTGTCGAGTCACCTGACCTCAACCCAATTGTGCATGTTTTTCACTTTTTTCACTTATTGCAGACAAAACCAACGGCAGAAAGGCCCACAAACAAGCAGCAACTGAAGGTCGCTTCAGTAAAGGCCTGGCAAAGCATCTCCAAGGAGGAAACTCTGCATTTGATGATGTCCATGGGTTCCAGACTTCAGTCATTGATTTGCATCTAAGTATTAAAAATAATCCTAATATTTATGATTTTTAGTTTGTCCAATTACTTTTGAGCCTGTGAAAATGGAGGTACTCATTAAAAAATAGCTGCAATTCCTAAACAGTTTTTCAAATATTTTTGATAAATCCCTCGTATTAAAGCTGAAAGTCTACACTTCAATCACATCTTGATTGCTTCATTTCAAATCCATTGTGGTGGTGTAAGTCAGAAGTAAGAAAATTGTGTCACTGTCCAAATACTTATGGACCTGAATGTAGGTTTGCTCACCATCATCTCCTGAGCTCAGTCTGAGTTGGGAAGCAGTGGAAGCTTAAAGCTGTTAAATACTGAAGATGCTGTGCATAGAGGGACACAGCAGTGCTGAAGATTCTTCAGTTGTCTTTGAAAATAGTCTTCAGTCTTAAATTAGCTTTAGTCACTTACAAAGGAAAAAAACAGTCCTGATGAATGTAAAGAGTGACCAGGAAACTTTACAGCACTTTACTTCTCTGATGATTATATAACAACTGACAAAGAATGTCTGCCAAAGGTTACTTTTGTTTCATGGTCTCATAGGTATTACTTTTTCCTCTACCAACTAAGTACAAATAGGTATAATTTTTTTGTAAGTACAAACTAAGGTTCTGGGAACATTCCATAATGTTTTCTTATGCAAAGTTTGCCAAAGATTTCTTTTAGGTTTTCTTAGGCTGCCTCTCTGTATTAATACATAAAATGAAATGTTGATGAACAAGCTTTATAATTAATTTATTCATAATTTACGTTAATTGTTGTTTAAATTACTTAATTATTCATTTCTTTATTGCAGTCATTCGCATAGGTAGTTGTTCTACCTAGATAGTTTCATATAGCAATAGTTAATCATTAATTAATCAACCCGCAGTTTACAGTATAGACTAGTGCAATTAGTCTGTACTGTAAACTGTGGATAAATTCAGGGTTTAAATATTTATTAACATTCATTAAAGTTCACATTTGTCCATAGAAAATAAAATAATTTCCTTTTTTCGTAACATGTTTTATTTACCAACTATTGTAACTCTGTGTTTGTTTATAGCATCAGATTAACTGGTGTTTCTGTGGGCTAATGCAACTCTCCAAAGTGCAGTGATTGTTTTTAATTGGACAAGATTGGGTTTTTTTTCAGGTGAAATTAGGAGTATCATAGACCATGATTTTATTTGTTTGTTTGTTTCTTTGTTTACTTGCTTAACAATGTTCATAACAATGTACTGCTTACAGTATTACAATAGTTTATACACTGATCAGCCATAACATTAAAACCAGTGACAGGTGCAGTGCATAACATTGATTGTCTGTTTACAATGCCACCTGTCAAGGGGATATATTAGGCTGCGAGTGAACAGTCAGTTCTCAAAGTTGATGTGCTGAAAGCAGGAAAAAGGATCGGAACAACTCTGACAAGGGCCAAATTGTGATGGCTAGATGACTAGGTCAGAGCATCTCCAAAACGTGTGTGCCGCTTACCAAGGGAAGAGTTTGATGCTTACGGAGGCAGTGTGATGCGATGAGCAATGTTCTGCTGGGAAGCCTTGAGTATTGCCATTCATGTTGATGTTACTTTGACACGTACAACCTACCTAAACATTGTTGCAGACCAAGTACACCCCTTCATGGCAATGGTATTCCCTAATGGCAATAGCCTCTTTCAACAGGATAATGCGCCTTGCCACACTGCAAACATTGTTCAGGAATGGTTTGAGGAACATGACAGAGAGTTCAACGTGTTGACTTGGCCTCCAAATTATGCTGGAACAACCAAGTCAGATCCATGGAGGCCCCACCTTGCACCTTATAGGACTTAAAGGATCTGCTGCTAATGTTTTGGTGCCAGATAGCACAGCACACCTTCAGAGGTCTTGTGGAGTTCATACCTTGATGGGTTAGAGCTGTTTTGGTGGCACAAGGAGGACCTACAGAATATTAGGCAGGTGGTTTTAATGTTATGGCTGATTGGTGTATGTTTATCTCTACCTGCCAGAAACACCCCAACACCCAGACTAAACTGAAGTGTCAGATGACCTCTATGGTGATTTCGAGAAGTCTAATCCACAAGATGCAGTGGCCTGCCACTGGTCACTTTTTTTTTCCATTTACAACATTTAGCAATATTACAACATTTTTGCATGTTAAAATATTAAATGAATTGTTATATAAACACATGAATGCCCTCGAGGTATTTCATTAATATTAATAAAACTTAAGACTTTGATGCAATGACTGTGGGTTTGGATCCTACTGTCCCTCATACTGCAGGTAGAAGCAGAAAACTCCAATTTTACCCTCTCCAACTTACCAAGGGTGCTGGAACGGCATTCCAGATTGTTTCTGCTAACATTAACCCATGTTCTAAGTAGTAGCTTTTCTAAATATGGAACCTGTTTAATGTGTTTTTTTTAATGATCTTTTATCATAAAACTTTGTTTTATGTGTCATTTTATCATTTCTTGTCTGCTATCGTGAAGTCATAAGTCATGTGAAGGATTGCTGTATGGATGGGCACGGTCTCAAATACACTATATGGCTAAATGTTTGTGGACACCTGACCATCACACCCATATGTGCTTCTTCCCCACACTGTTGCCACAAAGTTGAAAATACAGAATTGTCTAGAATGGCTTTGTATACTGTAGCATTACAGTTTCCCTTCACTGGAACTAAGGGGCCCAAACCTGGTCAATCATGACAATGCCCCTGTGCACAAAGCGAGGTCCATGAAGACTTGTTTTGCTAAGACTGGAGTTGGAGAACTTGAGTGGCCTGTACAAAGCCCTGACCTCAACCCCACTGAACATCTTTGAGATGAACCGGAAAGCTGACTGCACCCCAGGCCTCCTCACCCAACATCAGTACCTGACCTCACTAATGCTCTTGTGGCTGAATGAACAAATCGCAACACAGCCAACTTCCAAAATCAAGTGGAAAGCCTTCCCAGAAGAGTGGAGGTTATTATAGCAGCACAGGGAGACTAAATCTAGAATGGGATGTTCAACAAGCACATATATGTGTGATGGTTAGATGTCCACAGATTTTTGGCCATATAGTGTATAAGGTGCACCAGTTGTTCTATCCCAGTGCTGGTGTAGATGCACTAGTTATTTGGCCAAAGATGAATAAGAAGTTTCTTATGGTTATCATGTTGATCTTACTACAACTATAACAGTCATTAAAATACTTTTGTGGACATATGAGTTAAAGAAAGGCACTAAAAACTAAATGCAGCACATTGTCTTTCTTTCCTGTGTGCACCTTTAAGATTGTTTTTTAAAAGCTGGGAGAGAGACGAGTCTGGTCCACATCGTGACCCTAACCAAAAGTAGCCTCTTTTGGTAGCATGTTACAGCGATAACCTATTTCGGTGTTACACCGTTAACAAACGTCATATCCTGTATCTCTTCCGCGTAGTATACAGTAGAGCAATTCTGTTATGACACACACATATATATATACACGCACAACCACAGTGGAGTTGTACAATGAAGCAATCAAGATGTGACTGAAGTGTAGACTTGGCAAACCATCTCAAGGAAGGAAACTCTGCATTTCATAATGTCCACGGGTTCCCGACTTCAGGCAGTCATTGGTTGCAAAGGATTTGCATCCAAGTATTAAAATAATCTTAATATTTATTATTAAGTTAGGTTGTCCAATTACTTTTGAGCCTGTGAAAATGGAGGTTACAGTTAATACCCGAATCGAGTGAGAAAAAAAAAAGTGCGTCACAGTTCAACTCTATCTTAACAGAATTGCTCTACTGTATACTACGCGGAAGAGATACAGGATATGACGTTTGTTAACGGTGTAACACCGAAATCGGTTACCGCTGTAACATGCTACCAAAAGAGGCTGCTTTTGGTTAGGGTCACGATGTGGACGAGACTCGTCTCTCTCCCAGCTTTTAAAAACAATCTTAAAAGTGCACACAGGAAAGAAAGGCAATGTGCTGCATTTAGTCTTTAGTGCCTGTCTTTAACTCAGATGTCCACAAAAGTATTTTAATGACTGTTACAGTTATAGTAAGATCAACATGATAACCATAATAAACTTCTTAATGTTAGCATTAAAGCAAACAAATATAAATTCACACTAAAACATCCATCATTTTAAGTTACTTATTAAGATAGTAGAAGATTTTTTATTTTTATTTATTTATTTTTTTAAGAAAGTAGAAGGTTGAAGAGAAATCGTTTTGGCTGCGTGACGTGAGATTTGTGAGACACGTGATAATATTAGCTAATCAATAGCGCCCTCTATAATGGGTAACAAGTTTTCGCATGTAAAGATTTCGGTGTAACACCCCTGGCAGAAACCAGTACGTATTGACCAAGTAAGCTTTGACCAAAATCGTGCTTTTTTTTAGCGACTTTTATTTATATATCGCTCTGGTTGTTCAGTGCCTCATTAGTTTGTTCTGAACCCAATGCGGTGTGTGTTTTGTGCTAACGTATTTTATAAAGTTTATTTTAGACTCGGATTACATACAGGTGCAAACACTTAACAAAGTATTGTCAATATTTCACAGCAAAAGTGAAAGGTTAAATCATTAATTTATTAATTAATCATTAACCCGGAGCTGGTAGTCGGTAATACTTAGAGTACTTAAAGGTGTAGTTGCAGATCTTCTCTTTCCGCCGCGCTGCGATGGCCGAGTGGTTAAGGCGTTGGACTTGAAATCCAATGGGGTCTCCCCGCGCAGGTTCGAACCCTGCTCGCAGCGGCGCCTTGCGTTTTGTTGAAGGAGCTTTTGGTACAGCTTTCTCTCACATTAAAGATCGCTAGTGTTACAGAGAACCCGTTCACGCCTGGGTTTAATCCGAAATGGCTGCTATTCGACGCACTGAGGATTGCAAACATGTGTCGTGTTGGGGCAAATGCGGAAGTTCTTCCAACGCTCTATATTTACAGTCGGCTAAATAATAAATAAATAAATAAATAAATAAAAACCACCTGCACTATCTCTGTTGCACTGTAAAGAATTCCCGCGACTTGATTTTGCAATAAAATAGGTGTTGTGTTCAAACCAATATAATATTTAAATGCCTGTGCCAGTAACAGAATCATCTTTAGGTAACCTTGTGGACAGTAACCTTTGCTGTTCTTTTTTTTTATTTCGCAAAAGTGCTTATACACAGCAATATATTGTTATCTGTAATTATCAGAATAGATTATACTATAGGGCTATAAGGGCTTTTCTATACTGTACAGTAACACCACTGGGACTGTATTGTAAAAACACTGTAGGCTACAGCAGGCTACAGTAAAACATCCGCTAGGAGCATTTACCTGAAGCAGCAAAGCAACTTTGTGTCATATATTTCAGTTACTCATTTAATTGTAATTAAGTGCAGCAAGTTTAAAGATAATGATAGGCAAGACTTTTAGTCATGTTGAGCAGTTTTTCAAAAACCAGTCAGTGCCCGCATGGGCAGTGCTGTACGACACTACATTTACATTTACACTTACACTACCTGAGCTTTACCGCGCATGTTAAAAATGTCATGTTTACAGTGTCCGGCTGGCCCAGCTGCTGAGTGCACCAAAGGCAGTGTACGATTAATATAATACTAATGCAGTGTAGTGGAAAAGAACAGCCTAATGGCTGCACAAACAGAAAGGGAAAAGTAACAACTAAACTTGCTGTAAACTTTAAGCAGTTTCTTGCAGGTTATTCAATTCAAAGTTTCAACTTCAACCAAATGTAATATTTTCATTGCAGTTTATTTTAATATTTAAATCTAATATTTTCATTTTTAACAGTCACCGTTTCTCTTTGCCAGTGTTGAACACCATTTTTCATTTACTGTAAGATAGCTGTTTGATTTGGTATTAGCGCTGGCCCTAATTATCCGACAAGCAGACAGAACTGTCTATTAAAGGGTTAATTAGTCTTCAGGGTCGAGGTATTTGGGTAGAGGCCAAAGTGCTTAAATATAGCTGAGCGTGTTCCCTCCTCCTCCTCAGCTCCGGGGCTCATGTTGGACTGGAGTAGTAGCTTCCACTGGCTTGAATTATAGTAAGTAGCCAGAATAATCTCATGTGAATCTGTTTATGAGGAACGGCTTTTGGCCATGATTTTGTAAAATATAGACTTTGACAACATATAGACTTGTGCAACATGTTAATAATTGTTAATATTTGTTAGTCATTGTTACTAATAGGCAGTTAAATAGTTTGCAGCCGGATCTATTTTAATATGCAATGAGTTGCATATTGGTATATCACTATATGCAGCGTATATTAATAAAAAGTTTAAATATTGATCAGAACATACTGTAATCCTTTCTACTTTCCTAAGCATGCATGCATAGATTGAATGATTTTGTCACTTCTCCAGGACTAGTTAAGCACTCATTAGTATCTGAATCCAAATTAGCATTTGGATGACCAAAAAAGGTCCAAAATGTGCCCAGTAAGTAATTCTATAAATTGTATTAGACTAATTTAAGCCTCGGGTAATCTGTGTAAAGTGATAGCATGATGCCATGGCATAGACCCCTTACCAGTGTTTTGTTACTTTTCTAAGTGTATTGCAGTTCAAATTCCTCATACGAGTAGGGTTTTTGTTTTCTTCCCTCGATCATGTGTGTAGGATCATGGCTGGTTTGCAGAAGCTGCGCGTGGCTGTGGTGGGCGCAGGAGCGGCGGGGCTGTGCGCAGCGCGTCACGTCCTCGCGCGCCAGGACCTGTTCGCACCGCCGGTGATTTTCGAGATCACCAAGCACGTGGGCGGCACGTGGGTTTACGAAGAGCGCGTGGGCCGCTATGACAACGGCCTGCCCATCCACAGCAGCATGTACAGGGACCTCAGGTGAATGACCTCTAGAGTTGCCTCGAGACAGGTGGGGGGTATATACCTTGGTGAAAAAAAATAGCCACATAATGACATTCATGGTTTTTATATTATACTTTCTTCATACTTCTTAATACTGAAGGAATTTGCCAAAAAAAACTAGCTCTACAGTGTTCATTTACATTGACACAAGTTAGATATGATTAACGGAATCTTCTCAGAGATATGATTTAGGGTCACTCTGTGCCACCCCGTGGTCACATTGCTCTTGTCTACTAGAACCGTATCTAGATGTCTACATACTGCATCATCATTTCCCCCTGTCGCATTTGCAAATTGGCCTTTATGTGTTGTGCATGTTTTGAATACTTTCTGTTAGTTTACAATCATTATTTTCCCCATTTGGCAGAACCAATATTCCCAAAGAGGTCATGTCATTTCCGGATTTCCCCTTCGCAAAGCATCTTCCTTCGTTTGTCCATCATACAGAGGTGCGCAAGTACCTCGAGCAGTACTGTGATCATTTCCGCCTTTGGGACCACATCAGGGTATGATTTCAGCACAAACTTTGCCAGTCGTTCTATGTGTGCCAAATGTGCCAAGCAAGCATAAAATTTATAAATCAAATAATTAAAATTATAAATCAAATGGTTTATTTAATTGATTGTTTTATTGTGCTGTTCCACATTAAGTCCATCCTACAAGCAAAGTGCAGGATTGCTTGCATTTCTATTGCAGTATTTAATAAAAAAAAAAGTTATGTATAATCTGTACAGTGACTGTGTAATCTGTATACATACTTGCACTTCTGAAATCCTCTTTTCAGTTTGACACGAGTGTGGACGCAGTGGACCCAGTAAAAGTGAAGAGTGGCTGGAAAGGTTTGGCCTGGGACATCACCAGCAGTGATAGTGTGGACCAGAGCAAATCCATCATGGAGCGCTTTGATGCTGTTATGGTGTGTAATGGGTGTGTATAACCTTTTTACTCTTATGACATGCCTAAAGGCATACCAAACCGCTATGTGCTAAAACTGTTTAGAATAGACAATGATTTAGATTATAAGACAAATGATAATTCACTGATGTTTTCTGAAATGCAATATATTTTCTTTAGCGCTAGAAAAAGATAACACGATAAGAATGTGTGTCAATTTTTTTACTAAGATGAGGTATGAGGTACGAGTCATATAAAGTTATCAACAAATGAGAATGGATCCTAGATGAGTGCTAAAATGGTTGTGGCATGGTTGTAGCTATGTCAGACATTCAGATAGTTTAAGAGCAAAGGTTGATCAGTTTTCAGCTTATCAACTACAATGGCTCAGAAGACTTATCTGCTGTAATCCTTTTCAAACAAAATTGTGCTTGTGAACAAAATTGTACATGTGTTGTTAGTCCATATGTTATAACAAACAGCCAACTGTCATACATTGTTAACTATGAAGGCTGAATGAGCCCAATAAAACACATATTACTTTATTGTTAATTTAAATCTAAGAATATTGGGAATATCAAAAAAGACAACTATTGTAGCAAATTTGTTTTCTACTGATTTTAAATCCTAGACATTTCTTTGACCCATACATCCCTGACATACCCGGACTGGAGAAGTTCAAAGGTATGTGTACCTGCCTGTTATGTAATGTTAACATCTGTTCATGTTGGATTTTGGCACCTGTTCATTTATCAGTGTCAGTTGCNTGCGAGTTTTTGGACTGACACATGGCCAGTTAATCACCAGTCAGAAATTCTGCTCAAAGCTTTTATGATTTGAAGCCATATCCATGAAGTCATATCATATTACATAAGACTAATGGGCCTTTGACCAATTCTTGGAAGTGTAATAGACTAGGATTTGAGGAGAGTCTGAGTATGCCACCATAGCCTTGTAGTGTATGTCAGTATAGAGTCAATATAGCACAGAAGCCTAGCAAATGTTTAAATAATTTTATACTTTAAAAGCTTCTGTTTATTTGTGGGGTTGAGGCTGCTCTGGAAAGAGAATGTCTGAAACTTGTATAAACAAAAAAACAAAACTGTTCAGAGTCCATGTCCATTAATTTCGGCTTATTCTGTCTTTTGGGAGATGTATATTTTAAATTTATTTCATGTATAATTTTAAATTTATTTCATGTATAAACGGTAGCCCAATTAATTTTTTGGCGACTAGGATTTATGTATGATATGATGATTTTTGACAGGTATGTTGATGCATAGCCATGATTATCGGAGTGCAGAGCCCTTTGCAGACAAGTCAGTGCTGGTGCTCGGTGCTGGTCTTTCTGGCCTGGACCTTGCTATGGAACTCGCCAACGTCAATGCTAAGGTCTTTCACTGCATTCTTTCATCTGTCCATCTCTGCCATGTTATTGTAGCAAGGCATGTATGAACATTGTAAATGTGGTTTTGTGTGTATTAATTGTTCATTTCTTTAGAAATTTCAAGAATGCACATGTTTATAAAACTAAGATTCAACCACATTGTGTGATAGACTATATATCCTCCAATCAGGTGATCCTAAGTCATGGTCAGAAGCCCCTGACTTGCCCCATGCCCCGGGGAGTGGAACAGGCTCCACCAGTAAGCAAAGTGTTGGAGGATGGCACTCTGCAATTTCAGGATGGGAAGCAAGCAGAGCCAGATGTGTTTTTGCTCTGCACAGGCTACAACTTTGTCTTCCCTTTTTTGAATGAGCAAATCGGGGTGCAGGTGAAAGAGCACTTGGTCTATCCTCTCTACAAGTTTCTGATACCTCCTGCCTATCCATCGCTCTTCATTGTAGGCATCTGCAGAGCCATATGTCCCTTTCCACACTTCCACATACAGGTGAGTCTCAAGGCTTTGTCCAAATAATAAAAATGGGTTTTAAATACTGAGTGTCTCAAGTGTCTATGTCAGTACTAATGCAGATCAAAAACACATAATTTTTGAAGCATGGAACACCGATCAATGACCAAATGTGACTCTTCAACATCTTAACTACAATCTAAATTAAGTGCTATATGAAGTATGGCTTAGAAGGTTATTAAGAGTGTAAAGATAACTTATGTTTTTAGTTTTGTTTGCACTAGACTCTGTCATTCTGATTTTTGATTGATTTGATCACATTTTACTCTCTGTTCTCTTGCAACTCTTTCCCCCCTTCTCCTTTCTCTGCTCTTACTCTTTCAGTCTCAGTTTGCCATCTCTGTGCTGGATGGCTCATTCACCCTCCCCTCACGTGAAGAAATGGAAAAGGACATTGAGCTGGACATGGCTGCTCGTCGAGCTCGTGGTGTCGCCACCCGACATATCCTCAAACTGGACTCTGAACAGTGGGCCTTTAATGACCATTTAGCCCACCTGGGTGGCTTCCAGCCCCTTCCTCGCTACTGGAGCAAACTGTATGAGTCCAGCAAGGTTTTCCGTAGCCGGGATATGCTCAACTACAAAAACTACAAGTATAATGTACTCAGTGAGACAGAGTGGATAGTGCAGAATCTGGAAGGACAACAGGTGGAAAAACCACAACTTAAACATATATAATTAGATCAGTGAAGGAGTTTACTATGAATCCTTCAACTGAAAATGAATGTAGTAGCTTATTGTTATATTTGAGTTACTGTGTCAGATTAGTACTTTCTGACTACTAGAATACTAGAGACTGATGCCAGTTTAACAACCTGAACTACTCAGGGCTCAGTGCCACAAAACCAACAAAGCAGGGGGTACGGTTTATATAATAGAGTGAGTGTCGCCTTAAACATTCTCTCTACCATTTTACATGATCTTACCTTTATTATGGTTATAGATAACTTGGCCGTATGCTTTAAACGAAATAAAAAAAAAATATTCAATTCAGTTTCTGTTATAATTTTATTTACATATTACAGCTCACAGTGTTTATACAACTCTTATTTCATGAGTGAAAATGTTTGTGCATTTTGCTATATGGTTGATTAAAAATTCACTAGTTACACAAACATTGTTGTAACTCTCGGTGTTAAACAATAAAGGCATTATAATGTTTCTTGGGCAGTCTTGTAGGAGAAATATATACATAAACTTTACAAAAATGTTCCCGGCATTAGTCTGCAGTCACAAAAATACCACCTAAAAGTACCTTTGGTGAAAGTTCGTCAGTCGTCATCTAACCATGAGAGAACCTTGTTTTAACGTTCCCAGAACGGTTTGGGAAATCAAAATACAGTTATCCCAGAACGTTATGAAATAGTTCCCGAAAAGAGACAAAGTGGAACCAAATGCTAACCTTAGGGAAGTGACTTACTGTGAAGTGAGTAAAGGACTAACCCTCGCAGGGTGGCGGCATAATCCAATAATGCTGCTCAACGCGAAGTCATAACACGACTGGTATTCACATTACAGGAGAAGGAAGAGGACTGTGGGGGATTAACTGCGCTGCTGAAAAGGCACCGCTGGGATTTGAACCCAGGATCTCCTGTTTACTAGACAGGCGCTTTAACCAACTAAGCCACGGCGCCACGAGCATAGGGTTAAATCATAGTATCATGAACACACATCACGCGTCTCGTCTTTCGGTTGAACCTTTAGGTTCAAATATAGCTTTTGAATCCTTAGGTTCAAAAATTGGTTACACGTTTACATTCAAATAACCTTAAGGACTATTAAAGGTTATTTGAAATGTAATGCACAGTCAAACAAAGTGTACTATTCAGTCAGAAATAGACACAAATCACTACCTATCTGCTATCTTTCTACCTGCAATTTTAACCGTGTGTCCACAACACAGCCATCTAGTTATTTTAAAATAGTGATCCTAATAAACGTATATTTTTTGGTGTCTGTAATTAAGACTTAAGAGGACCTTAGAACTCATTGAAATCACAATCCAGTGTGGAGCAATNATCTCTTTCCGGTCCCGAGGATCTTCCGATCTAGTGGACCTTTGAACTAATTGAAATCACAATCTGGTGTGGTGCAATGATTGAGTGTTGGTGCTTCACTTCAAAGACCTGGGTTCAAGTCCAGCATGTGTTTTTTTTTTTTTTTTTTTTTGTTTTTTTTTTTTTTTTTTTTTTTTGTTTTTTTTTTTGGGGGGGGGGTGGGGGGGGGGGGTGGGGGGGGGGGGGGGGGTTGATT
>CM074948.1:13937365-13947388 GCA_037577455.1 Pangasius macronema | reverse complement strand
AAATCACAACCTGGTGTGGAGCAATGATAGAGTGTTGGTGCTTCACTTCAGAGACCCGGGTTCAAGTCCAGCCTGGTTTTTTTTTTTTTTTTTTTTTTTTTTTTTTTTTTTTTTTTTGGGGGGGGGGGGGGGGTGGGGGGGGGTGGGGGGGGGGGTGGGTGTAAAAAAAAAAAAAAAGGGGCAAAGCAAACCCAAACCCCCCNGTCCCTCCTCAGATTTGTATATATTTTTTGGTGTCTGTAATTAAGACTTAAGAGGACCTTAGAACGCGTCGAAATCACAACCTGGTGTGGAGCAATGATAGAGCGTTGGTGCTTCACTTCAGAGAGGCGGGTTCAAGTCCAGCATGTTTTTTTTTTTTTTTTTTTTTTTTTTTTTTTTTTTTGGGTAGTGGGGGGGGGGGGGGGAGGGGGTGTTGGGGGGGGTGTTTAGGGGTGGGGGGGGGTNTCTTTAAATAAGACTGAAGAGGTCCATAGCACTCCCTATCCCCAGAGCCCGTGTGGAGCAATGGAAAAGTGTCGGTCTCTCACGTCAGAGACATGGGTTCGAGTCTCGCCTCTTTCAGAAGTGTAAGCCAAATGTTCAGCCAGCTTTAGCCTTGACTCTGCTTCATGTGATCCAATCAGTTCTTCCTCATATTTGTATATAATTTTTGGTGCTTATATTTTCATTTTATCTTTTATTTTATCCTTATGCATTTTGTACATTATTTTTTTATTTAATTAATACTTTTTTATTGTTATATTTATTTTTATTATATAGTTATCATGTGCTTTAAGAATGCATGAAATTGTGCGAACTGTAGTATCAGCTGTGCACATTACCAGAGCTCATGCAAGCCCATCACGTCCACNACCTGGTGTGGAGCAATGATAGAGCGTTGGTGCTTCACTTCAGAGACCTGGGTTCAAGTCCAGCATGTTTTTTTTTTATTTTTTTTTTTTTTTTTTTTTTTTTTTTTTTTTTGGGGGGGGGGGGGGGGAGGTGGGCGGAATGCTGAACGTGAGAAGCCGAAGCCCAAACACGAACCTAGCTTCTGCACATCCGACAACTTGAGATGCAGCTCGCGCGTGACGCCCCTTCAAAGTTTATTCCCTCGCGCTTAACGGCAAGAAAGAGCATCACGAGCCCTAGCAAGAGCGAGCACCATGCATGGCCAAAAGGCACATTATTCAGTTATCCGAAATCAACAGTTGTTACTAGGCTACATGTCCTCAAAATCATCATTCTGCCAGTTAACCTGCGAATCACATCAATCGAGATTAATACTGTGATAGATATAAGCTCGTCATCCAGGACGATCAAAGAAAACAAAAAAAATTGATTAAACTGTGATCAGAAATATGATCTATCTCGGCTTTTTTTTTTTTTTTTTTTTTTTTTTTTAATAATTGCTCACCTTGAAGAGAAAATCCGATCTGAATCGACAAACAGGAAAAGAAAACCAATCCAACAGAGTCGTGTAAGGTCCACATCGTTTCCATATGACGGAGAAGGTCTCGCATCAACCGGGAAAAAAAACAACAATATGTTCCGAAGAAAAAAAGAACGAACGAAAGAAAGAAAAATGTCGTTTTGTGGGTGTTAAGAAGAAGTCGATGAGATGTGGTTGGACTTTAAATGGCGACTGTGTTGCATCGCTCTAACTTCAGGTTCAGATGCGACTCCCGGTGAAGTTGTGCGCTGTAATGCTGGGCTCTGTGTGCGCGAGCCGCTCAGATGGATGTGAGAAGAGGCGCGATGCCTTCCCTCTCGGCGCGCGTGGCCGCTGCTGCTGCTGAAACGTCAGCGCGCGCGGCTCCCGCCAACGGCGCCAAGCTACTGACTGCTGGTCAGACTGCAAACCAATAGCCTTTAAGGTTTAAAACAAAATGCATTTGGTAAGAGTATTAGGTTTAGTAAAGTATAAGCTGGTTTACGGGGAAAAAGTCATACTTGAAAACTGCAACTCAAAATGAATACATTTGATTTTTGTCGACGGATTTGGCCAAAAAGCCCTCAAGGCAATGAAGCGGAATTGATGTGAGGTGCCGTTTGCTTCTGGGGTTTTAAGATCGGGTAGTTACGTCACAGCTGATCTCTCACTGCATGCTAAATGACTCTCCAAGATGAATGTGAGAATGAAACTTGACATAGCTTTCAGTTTATACTGAAATACTGGGAACATGGACCCAGTTAGGAATTAGAGACTGCATAAGCACATGGACGTATTTGGGAATCAGACGCTCAATGGGTGCTTGGATGTATTTGGGAGTCAGTGAGTGCAGATATGCCCTATGAGGAGATTGACATGGGTCACAGAAAGTGGTGAATGAATATTCCTGGTTAAGAGTAGCATAATGTTTAGCATAAACAAAGCAATAAAAAAAAAATAAATAAATAAATAAAAAAAAAACTTTGTGAATGTCTTTATTTGCCACTAACTGTACATATCAGTAGGGGTTCGTCCACAGTAGCAGGTGGGGCCATAGCTACATATCAGAGGTGAAAATCCATCTGTATGATGATATAGCTAATAATAGGAACAGCAGTTAGTTTCAGGTATGTATTCACTCAACAATGAAAGGGGGAATGTTGTTGTTGTTCTTTCAGCTGCTCCCGTTATGAGTCGCCACACCAGATCATTGGTCTGCATGTTTGATTTGCCACAGGACTTGTGCCAGATGCCCTTCCTGACACAACCATTCCATTTTATCTGGGCTCTGAAAAGGGGAGGAGTCACTGCCATGCACCTGAAAAGGGGAGGAGCCATAGCCATCTGCCAGGAGGTGGAGGTATAGCTGTCATCCACCTGAAAAGGGGAGGAGCAGCTGCCATCCACCTGGGGACAGTGGACCCACTGCTGTCCACTGGGAGACAGAGGTGTGACTGCTGTCCACCTGAAAAGGGGAGGAGCTGTAGCTGTCCGCCAGGAGGTCAAGTGCCATAGCACGATGTCATAGGGGATCATTTCCTAGTTGGCTGAGGACCAGATGACAGTATGTCTGGGGACCAGTGTTTTTCTTTTCTGGCCGGCCAAAGGACGTAGCTGAGAGAGGAGCACCGCTCCCCCTGAAAGGGGAGGAGGGGGTGTACATCAGGCTGGAGGCCTGAATCTGGATGCAGAGGAGTGTGACGAGGAGGAAGGAGGAGCCAGGCTGTGAGTATGCATGTCTGGCACTAAGTCCAATCAGTGTGAGAGAATGATAAAGGAGAGGCTGGAAACACCTGAAGGGCAGAGAGAGAGGTACGTGTGTTTTATGTTGGTGCTATTTTTTTTTTTTTTGGTTTGTTTGAATTCTGTTTATTATTAAACATTACATTTGAGTTCACATGGTTCCTGCTTCCTCCGTGCCCATCAGTGAAGTTTGTTACACAGGCACTGACAGCCTTCTGATCTACAGTTGAAGACTTGAACTTGGTCCATTCAGATTTTATGACCTACCTTGGTACAAGGGAAAAGAAGTTAATTTTAATGTAATGGCTGATTGCTGTATTTGCATATGTACAAACAACAGTCAGAGTTTTCCTTCCTGAGACCTGAAACCTCCCTATTGTTCACTGGGGAAAGAATCCAACTGAGGGCCCTCATCCTGGGATTGGTGAGCAACACCACACCTGCCTGAAGCTCCTGTGGGAACTGTGGACTAGGGGATTGTATAGGAGCCTGTACTGTCTGGATGATATATTGTGATATTTAATATACTATATTGTATATTCTGTACAGCTCTGGACCCATCAAGGCATGGACTCCACGAGACCTCTGAAGGAGTGCTGATGTATCTGGCACCAAGATGTTAGCAGCAGGTCCTTTAAGTTCTGTAAGTTATGAGGGGGGCTTCTGGATGGAACTTGTTTGTCCAGCACATTCCACAGATGCTTGATTGGCTTAAGATATCCTGCTGAAAGAGGCCACTGCCATTAGGGAACACCGTTGCCATGAAGGGGTGTATTTGGACTGCAATGACACCAGAATATCATACTGCCTCCACTGGCTTGCCTTCTTCCTATACTGCATCCTGGTGGCATCTGTTCCTCAGGGAAGTGACGCACATGCTCCTGGCCATCCACATGATGTAAGAGAAAACGTGATTCATCAGACCAGGCCACCTTCTTCCATTGCTCCACGATACAATTCTGATGCTCACATGGCTATTGTAGGCACTTTCAGCAATGGACAGGGGTCAGCATGGGCATTCAGACTGGTCTGCAGCTATGTAGACCCATACTCAGCAAGCCGAGATGCACTGTGTGTTCTGACACATTTCTATCATAGTCAGCATTAACTTTTCCAGGAATTGGTGCTACAATATCTCTTCTGTGGGATTGGACCAGATGGGATAGCTTTCACACCCCCACGTGCATTAATGGGCCTTGGGCACCCATGACACTGTCACCGGTTCAGCCGGTTGTCCTTCCTTGGACCACTACAGGGTAAACCCCACAAGACCTGCCATTTTGAAGATGCTCCGACCCAGTCCTCTAGCCACAATTTGACCCTTGTTAAAGTCACTCAGATCCTTATACTTGCCCATTTTTCCTCCTTTCAACACATCATGTTTGAGAACTGACTGTTCACTTGCTGCCTAATATATCCCCTTGGCAGGTGCCATTGTAAAGAGATCATCAATGTTATTCACTTCACCTGTCAGTGTTTTTCATGTTATGGCTGATCCATGTATATATCTATATGTTGTATTGGAGGAGCAAGGCCAAAGAATTGGAACAGCAAGTCCAGTTTTTTGCTTTTGCTTTATACTTGGGCTTGAGATCAAAAGATGAATATGAGACAATAGAGCAGGATTTTAGCTTTCATTTTCTGATATTTACATCTAGATGTGGTAAATAACTTAGAACATCATACCTTCTGTTTGAAACTACCAATTTATCATGTGATCAAAAATATTGGAAGCTGTTGATCCTGTTAGATTGATTGTTTAAACAATTAATAGGTCTGAATGTCTACTCTTGGTTCGAGCCCTGGATTTCACCTCTAAAGGAAAATCACAGTGGTTGATGACAGAAATATGATGAATGCAAACCAAACATCAAAACCAAAACACTGCTAATGCAACAAAGGACTTGATCAGGAGAAAAAATAGAAGCTTTTAGACTGGCCAAGTCAATCACCAGACCTTAACCCAAGTGAGCATGCATTTCACCTGAATAGATATGTGGTCCAAAGTCTGAGACCACATTGACATTCTGGGATTTTTTTTTTTATTTAAAATTGGAAATAAACCGAAGGTTTTAGAATTTTGAAATATTTAAAAGAAAGAAAAGTTCAATATCTTGAAAATGTAATATTCAAAATTCTGCATTAGGGGGGCACGGTTCGATTCCCGGTCCCGCCCTGTGTGTTGTGAGGGTACATGTTCTCTCTGTGCTTAGGGGTTTTTCTCTGGGAACTAGAGTTTCCTCCCCCAGTCCAAAGACATGCGATGTAGGCTGATTATGCCCTGAGATGGGCTGGCTCCCTTCCAGGGTGTCTCATGCCCCTACTTCCATGGCATAGGCTCCAGCCTCCTTGTGAATCTGCGCTGGGATCTGCTCCATGCACGGAGAGCCACAGCCCAGTGTCCATAAGCTTCCAGGGGCCTTGATTCAGGCATTGGCCAGGAGCAGTAGCATCCTCAGCAGAACAGGTAGATGTAGCAACCTCCTCAGAAGAATACAGAGGCAGAGTGGCATCCACTGCAGAGCAAGGAGGCAGAGCGCTGCCCTCTGTGAAGACTGGGGGTGGAGCGAAGTCTTGTCAGAGTCAGGCAGTCGGACGCTGACGTCATCCACAGATCCAGAGGGAAGAGTGACATTCTTCACAAAGCCAAAGGGGGAGTGTTGTGCTCAACAAAGCTTGGGGTAGGGCAATGTCAACGGCAAAGCAAGGAGGAGCGATGTAGAGTATCAGGAAGGTGGAGAGACATCCTCAGTGGAGTACTGAGGTGGAGTGACATCTTCAGTGAAGCAGAGAAATGGAGAAACATCCTCAGCAGAGCAGGAAGACAATGAAGGACTTGAGCTTGTTTGTGTTTGTTTGTTTTGTTTGTGATGTTTGGGAAAAAATTGTATCTAACGTGTAATTTATGTGAAATCATTGAAAATGTATGCATGTTCTTTGAAAAATTATTAGTGGTTTAGATGTGGGTGTTAATTATTTTGATATACGCTATATTGCCAAAAGTTCTGCCTTTACATGCACATGAACATTTAATGACATCCCATTCTTAATCCATAGGGTTTAATATGGATCCACCCTTTGCAGCTATAACAGCTTCAACTCTTCTGGGAAGGCTTTCCACAAGGTTTAGGAGTGTGTTTATGGGAATTTTTGACCATGCTTCTAGAAGCATAAGTCCTGGTTCGCAGTCTCCACTCTAATTCATCCCAAAGGTGTTCTATCAGGTTGAGGTCAGGACTCTGTGCAGGCCAGTCAAGTTCCTCCACACCAAACTCACTCATCCATGTCTTTATGCACCTTGCTTTGTCCACTGGTGCACAGTCACATTGGAACAGGAAGGGGCCATCCCCAAACTATTCCTATGAAGTTGGGAGCATGAAATTGTTCAAAATGTTTTGGTATGCTGAAACATTAAGAGTTCCTTTCACTGGAACTAAGGGGCCAAGCCCAACCCCTGAAAAACAACCCCACACCACAATCCCCCCTCCACCAAACTTTACACTTGGCACAATGTAGTCAGATAAGTATCGTTCTCCTGGCAGCCGCCAAACCCAGACTCGTCCATCGGATTGCCAGACAGAGAAGAGTGATGAAAGTGGCGGTGTGCTTTACACCACTGCATCCGATGCTTTGCATTGCTCTTGGTGATATAAGGCTGGGATGCAGCTGCTTGGCTATGGAAACTCATTTCAGGAAGCTCTCAACGCACTGTTTTTGAGCTAAACTGAAGGCCTCATGAAGTTTGGAGGACTGTAGCTATTGACTCTGCAGAAAGTTGGCGACTTCTGCGCACTGTGCGCCTCAGCATGCACTGACCCCGCTCTGTGATTTTACATAGCCTATCACTTCGTGGCTGAGTTGCTGTTGTTCCCAATTGCTTCCACTTTGTTATAATACCACTAACAGTTGACCGTGGAATATTTAGTAGTGAGGAAATTTCACAAATGGACTTATTGCACAGGTGGCAACCTATCACGGTACCACGCTTGAATTCACTGAGCTCCTGAGAGCGACCCATTCTTTCACAAATGTTTGTAGAAGCAGTCTGCATGCCTAGGTGCTTTATTTTATACACCTGTGGCCATAGAAGTGATTGGAACACATGAATTCAATGATTTGGAGGGGTGTCCCAATACTTATAATTATAATTATAATTTGAATACTGGCAGAGCTCCTCATGCTCTTGTTGAAGATACCTCCAAATTTAACACAGTGTTCCTTTACCATACTTTGCAATACAATTTTATTGTACGTTTTTGTTGCTCAGTCTGTATCAACCAACCAAATGGGTGGTAAATTGGATCCAAATATGAGTATTATGATTGCAATTGCAAAGAAGGATAATATCTTTTTGCTTGAAGCAACAACATTTGCTGCTTTCTCCAAAATAGCCTGCAGAAGATTCATATTGCATTTAAATATTGGCTCAACTAAAAGCTTAATATTTGGCAGACAACTACCATAAACAAAATCAGAAAAATGGTGCAGATTTTGCAAAATTGGACAATTAGTCATAAATGTTGGCTTGGGGCTAGAAGAATGTGGTCTCAAAGTTACTCATTATATAAGAAAAAGAAAAAGGAACAGTTAACAACTGAATTATCTAGAAAAATATACTCCATTAAAAATGTAATATGTACATTAGTAATCCTGTACTATTATTAGGTTAACGATTACCCTGGTTCTGATCCCTCATAGCTTTCCTAGACTGTGGATGCCTGTTTATGACAGTTTTGATTGTGCTTTCCTTATTTGGTCTTTGTTTCGTATTCTCATATTTTTCATGTTCTCTGCTCATTGGTTCCACTTGCCACTGCCACTTATTAAAGGTCTTATGTAAGTATATACAACAATTCTTAGACTTTAGCCAAGTCTAAAGCCATCAGTTTGTCTGCTTTTCACCCTTGCCTGGTTTTTCAGAAAGGATTGAAAAATACAAAACTCAATTTTGTATCCTATGATCAGTTACCCAAATTCTACACTTGTGGTTTCATCAGTGTGTGACCTCTACTGCAGTATCAAAGTCAAAAGTTTTAATGAGTTTTTAAATGTGATTTTATGCCATTTTAGGATCTGTCCACACTAGTGATTATAATCTATGTCCCAAATGTTTCCCAACAATATAATGATAGAAGACAGTGGCTCTGTAACACATGACCTTTATGTAATTTCTGCGATTACTGTTTTTTGATGCTGCTGTCATGACAGTGAACATTAAACATCCTTTCATGCATGCCGCAGTGTGGCTTGTATACTATACAAAGCAGTCAAACATAAATTTAAAATATCATTTAACAGTAATCATTTGATTTAAAATATTTAACTGCAGATACAGAATAATGTTTTTAAGTAATGTTATAATCTTAGCAAGTTCATAAAGTTATAACATGTTATAACAGTAGAAACACACAATCCACTTCTACACATGATTCTAGCCCTTAAGGAAATAATGCTTGCAGAAAGAGATACAATGGGCACAGAGATCCTGCAGACAGCACTTAAATCTATGGGAGGCATAGCAACAGGAAGCAACAAATCACTGAGACGGCTAATGCAGGTGAGACAAGTTTGGTTGGCTCAAATGATATTATTGGAGCCTGGTAAAAAGGGCTATGCCAGCTGACATTGGTACCTGGACTTGTCTTAGGCAGACAGGGCCAGAAAGGATTAAATGATCACCTCTTTTCATGCAAGACACACACAAAACATATGAAGCAACAGATTGCCTCTAGCTTCTATCTGAGCTATCACATTATTCCCACAGAGTTGTGTTTCAAAGACTGCAGGGATATAGCACAAACTGCATTGGCTTTGCCATGACAGCCCACAACACAAAAGTAGTTTCCTGCCATGACAAAGCATGACAAGGGATCCCTTTGTCAATTCTTCTCTCTGCAACTCTCAGCATTGAATTTGATAACAGATCAGTGGCTGATGAACAGGCTGTCCGACAGTTTCAATACTGGCTACCATTAACCACAGGGGGTCACCTCACAGAGGTACAAGACCGCACCCAATAGCTACTGACCACATAAGTTGAGTCATTACAAGAAACCAGGCAATAGAACCAGAAAGATCTTTTCTTGTTTTAAGTATTCAATTTCCAAAAACAAATTTAAAAAATGTGGTAGAATTTATCTCATTTTAGATATAAATACTAAAAGAGCACAAACAATGCCAGGGTCTGTGCATACTCCACTAAATAGATGGCTGCCTGCTGTGTGGACAGTGACCAGCCAGACAGAAATCCTGATGTGGAACATGTGGAAGCTCTAGGACTAAAAGCAGATTACAAGAAATGCAAACTGATACTTGTGCATTCATAGGTATGGAGCTTGAAGACAGTCAGAAGATTACAACTGATGCTAAAATGGGACTCATTTATCAATCTGTTGATAGATAGTTGTGTGTAAATGTTTGTTTAAGCCAAACCTAACTAAAAATTTCTGATGGATTACAAGAGTTTCAGAAACACTGTATTCATTCTCACATGTGTATGTCGATGAAAGTCAATCACCCGTAATTTATCAGGCACGTGCAAAGCACAGCTGATTTGTATTTGGTGATGCCCACAAAATTCCATAAAAAGCAAAGCTCACACAGGTGAAGTAATGAGCGAAAGGCAAAAAAAATACAGTTTATCAGATGCAGAAGTGAAATTATTAGTTATTTTCACTCATATGTATGCCAATAAAAGCCAAAATCTGGAGCCAAATTACAGAAAAGTTAGAATTAGATTTGAATTGCGTGAGGTGAAAAGAAAATTGTTTGACATGAAAATGGAGAAAATTATTACACACACACACACACACACACACACACACACACACACACACACACACACACACACACACACACACACACAC
>CM074948.1:13904464-13924814 GCA_037577455.1 Pangasius macronema | reverse complement strand
GAGGATATGAAGCTAGTGGGTGCAAGTGTTGAGGATGCAGAAGATAGGGATAGGTGGAGAGTGATAATTTGCTGTGGAGACCCCTGAAGGGAAAAGCCGAAAGAAGAAGAAGAAGAACAAGAAGAACTTATAGTTTTATAATTACTATATTATTATAATCCAGAGGGAAAATCCACCATCATGAGTTCACTCAACCAGTCATTCATTCAACCATTTTTGATAATCACTTTTTTCTGGTCAGTGTTGTGGAGATCCGGACCCTATCACAGGAACACACCCTTAATGGGATTACAGGGCAACACACATACACTCATAATGAGTTTACACACTCCAATTCATTTCAAAGGTCTGTGAATCACAGTGTAGACAAAACCTGTAAATGTTTATGTTGGCACAGAATATATGTCTAATTGTAGTATTCTCAGAGTTGAGAAGTTTTTTTTCCTATGAAATGTAACTTCATGGCTTAGAGAGAATGTGTTGAATGAGTTCCAGTGATAATGAATTGTAAGTTTCCTGGATACTTTATATGAAAAAGAATTGCATATATAAATTACAGGTTCTCTAAAACTACATTCAATGCAGAACAAAAAAAGTAGATGTAATGTGTTACTCACCTCTAGCTGTCTATCTAAGGTCTGGTGTGTTCATGTACGTGCAGATGAGCCTCTTGCCTTAGTCAATTCAACCACAAAACAAGTTCATACAATCTGTACCCTTTAGGACATCCAGCCACCCATATAACTGTGTTAGTTGCTGAGCTAATCCTTTTCCACCACAAACACGCGTCATGCGCCATTAGATGAACTTCATTGAAACAACAAGTAAATGAAAGTAGATTGAACAACTTTTGCCTTGTTATTCTTCACTGAGATCAAAAATTGGTGTTGAAATCTTGAAGAAATTATGTCCTAAACAACAATTTTACATTTTGCTTTGCATTATTTAATTTATCTGATTTAAAAAAACAGTTTGATGTTAAAGAGGCACCATGTAGTACCATTACTGCCAGCCCGCAGCCTCCAAATTTTATATCTATAGGATATAAATATAGGCCTCAATATGGTAGAAGTATGAGACAATAGAAATATTTAGTTTACATATTCTTTTGCATATGTCTTTTGCATAAAAGCACTCCATTCGCATAGTAACGGATACTATTTAGTCTTGACAGCTACTGGACATTTCCGTCTCACTGTTGTTTGGTTGAACGCATTTCAAAGAAAATGTGAAGCATGCACTGAGGTGTGCTATAAAATTCTGGTTTGTTTGTTTTCCTGATCTCTGTATATTTTCCCACATATTTTTAATCACTCTCACTATCCTAAAGCTAAAGTAAGAATTTCAAAGAACATTCTTTGTTTCTGAGTGGAAGACACATGAGATGTTTTCCCCCTTTTTTCCATTATTTTGCTCCATTGGTCACATCCTGTGCTGAATATTTTGACAATAACCGCATGCTTTAAATCTGATTAAGCATTAAGAAACTTTGGAATTACTGAGCAATTCTGTGTTACTGGGTGCTGAGTGTATTGGCCTAAGGTCCCAGGTGAATAGTTGATGATTTTACTCTAGGTTCAAATGATATCAAAAGTGTCTTAGCATTTGAATTTCTCTTGATACTTGTCGCAGATTAGAAGCTTCAAATTGTGTTTAATCAAATATAATCGAAGTGCCATTTCTGCATTTTTTAATCTACAGATAATTCCAATTGCGTAAAAAACATTTGTATGAGGTTCTGCCTTTTTTAAACTTTGTGGTGTGTTTTCACTAAAAGTGGAAGTGTAGAGTCATCATCCGCTGACACAGATCTTATCTTTGTTCACAGTTGGGGTCAGAGGTCTTATGGCACACATGGAAGGCAGTTCCTGCTCTCTTTCATAGCCTTCAACACACACCCGCACTGCTTCTCCTTTCCCTTACTTAAGCTTTTGCATGTTATATCTTACCCAATATCATTTTACTGTTTTAATGGGTTTTTTTTCAGATATAAATGGCAAAAATTATACAGACTGTTGCATTAGTGTGTATTATCACTGTTTATTTCAGTAATTTATTAGAACTTAACTGATAGCTGATAGCTACTATGCCACATAGGATCAAACGTTAGAGAAGATGAAAACAAACAAAAATGGTATTCTGTACTGCTTATCCTACACATGGTCACGGGGAGCCTGGAGTCTATCCCAGGGGACTTAGGGCACAAGGCGGGGGACACCCTAGACAGGGTGCCAACCCAGCGCAGTGCTTTTTCCCTAGAAACCGAAATTGTTACTGCTGACAAAAGTAATGTTAGTTAAACTTATTGTATTCTGTATACAATAAACCTTAAACACTGTAATGAGCTAGTAAAACTGAAGAGATGTCATAGTTGTAAACGGCATAAAAGGATTCTGTGTTTGCTCAAGAATGTGGCTTGAGTTAATGGATTTTCCAAAATGCCCTTGGTTTTTGGCCCATATGGTTACAATGAGTCATCAGCCAAAGTGAGTTCCCATGTTTGTCTGTAATGTGAAATAAGTGGGTGATCTCACTGGGGTCTGAATTTGTGGACTACATTTCCATTTGTGATATGGAATGGTGCTAATTTAGGATAAACTAAAAATAGCTTACAAATTACGTGGGAAGGAAATGAATGTGATATGAAGCTCATGTAGACATCTGAAATTTGTGTGACATCACTTGATTAGAGTGCTGCTAATTTTATTTTTGGTGTTCCTTTCAAGAGTGTCTGCTCTAACAAGCGGTTCTAATAAAAGTGTAACACTCAACCATTTAATTATTAACTTTGTGTTGTAATACCTCTGGGAAAAGCATTTTCCTTTATTTTAAATTACTGGATGTTATTATACTCTTCATGAGTTTGACTTTATCCTCTACTCATAAGTCTCACCTCCAGGCATAGACAAGAATATTGAGTCACTGCCAAATTATTATGCCACACATGGTTGCTCCAAATGTGACTCCACAACTGTCTCCATTTTATATCTCTCCTGTTTTTCTCATCATTGTGTCACCAGACGCTCAGTCATCTAAGCGAACTCAGGCCTCTCATGAGCATGTGCCCTGGAATGCTTGTACTCTAGTACAATCTATAATAGTTTAGTGTGTTACATTCACTGGAGGATCCAGTCAGTGTAATGAGTTTGAGCCAGAAACTTATTGTGTTTCTTTTCAGTATGATCATCTTAATGACATATAAGAATAGATAATGATGCCAAATCTGGTTTAATTGGAATACTGTTAATACACATTAAAACCATGTGTAAAACATTCTCTTATATCTGTTTCCCATCTTATATGTGTCTGCTTCCAAGTAATATATGACTATGTAAGTCTAAAGTCTGAGGGATGCTTTCCCCTGTCTGGCATCAAGACAATGGGTAATCATGCTGTACGTGTAGTTTAACATATTGAACTATGTCGTGAACTATTAGGGAACTAAATTAGGAAGCACATACAAAAGATCCACTGACTTTGATATTCTGCCAAATCCTTGGCCTCAGTGAATCTTTAGTGCAATGCATATGACTCAGGGTTTTTTTTAGTCTACACTCACAACTTTTTTCATGTCTGTGTGAAGTAAAGTGAAAGCAGGGAGGAGATATGGGGCAGACTGGAAAGACAGACAGATATGACTTCACAACTTCCGTTAGCTTGAGGGGCGGAGTTCTGAGTCCTTTAAATACTGAAGAAATTTGCTGAGACTCAGCTCATGCTTGACAGGCAGATCCAGAAGAACAGTCTGCAAGGTTAACTCATTGGAAGAGCCTACAAAACCTACTTTCAGGTAATGATTTTGGTTTGTATACAATGTTTTGTTTGGAAGTACACTTTGTTATCTACATTTTTGCAAATTTTAAAATGACTCAGCCTACTTATATTGCTGTATTTACTTTGCTAGCCAGTCAGTTAATGAATGATAGGAAAGGGAAACCAGCTTACACTTAGAGAGAATTAAATTTTATCTACATATAGTTTATCTATGTTGGTGTTTATGGTATGGTAATATTTAAAAGCACTAATGATTACTACTAAAATTTAAATCTGATATATTATAAAACTTTAACTGATATCTGAACAAGGTGTTTTGAGCAATATAAAGAAAAGTGCTTTATGTCCACTATGGAAAGTTTTAACACTTAGGCTTACTGCTTAGGATTGCAACACGTTCTTGCCATTACAAGAACGGCTCATGTAACTGACCCAGTGTATTTCTGGACAGTTGTGAATGAACCTTTTGAGAAAAAGAAAGGTGAGTCAAGGCAGCCAAATGAGAACATGGCATTTAAACTGTGTGTGTATTGTAGCCCAGTGGAGAGCAAACATATGTATGCACTTAAATTCAAATTTGACTCTGTGTTGTTAAATTCCTTGAGGTTTTAGCAGTTTTCATTTGTTTTAATACATTGAAATAATCTAATTAGTGTTATAAAATACTAAGGGGTTACACAGGTTGCTCTGTGGATTTATGTCTGTCTGTGATGTAGGAGCAATAGTCAATAGAGCAATAGAGCAATAGTCAGCTTTCAATGGACCTTATTTCTTTGTTTGTTTGAATTAATTATTAGTCCTGCAATTAGCTAAAAATCTAAATAGCATGTGCTATTTCTCTCAAAGCAGGATGCAGAGACTGTGTGTACTGGTGATCCTCACCTTTTGCGGGTCAGCTCTGGGTAGCCTACTGAAGAAGCAGCAGACAGATTTTGGACTACGTGTGTTTTCAGAAGCTGCCCAATCCCATCTACATCAAAATCTGATTCTGTCTCCTTATGGCATCTCCTCAATGCTGGGGATGACTCAGCTGGGAGCTGATGGTGCCACTTTTCAGACTCTCAAACAACACATGGGCTATTCTCTGCGAGGTAGGAATCAAGACAGCAGTCTAAAATATGATCAATTTGTGAATGTAGTAGGGAAATTGTTTTATGCATTTCTCTAAGTTCCTACACTTCCTTACATGTACAGATCGTGGAATGTCACGTCAACAGAGGCTTCTTCAGAGAGACCTGGCCAGTGAAGAAGGAGTGGAAGTGGCGAGTGCCATAATGGTAGACAGGAAGGTAATCTTGGAAAAAATCTTCCGACGTAGCCTATTAAAGGCATTTCAGAGTGTGCCACACCAGGTGGACTTCAGTCATCCTGACACTGCCCTGAAGGTCATCAACTCCTGGATGTCAGACAACACTGGAGGTGTGTTTGTGTGTGTGGTGACAATTTGGGAGCAGGATTGGGTGTTTATTTTATAGTATGTTATATTCTATGTTATATTCTCAGAAGTCTGGGGTTCATTCTAAAGCATTTTATAAGTGTGAAAGTATAGTTGATATGTGCATGAATGTGTAATTCTCATGAAACCCATAAAACAAGTTTGTACAAGTCTTGAATTTCTCCTTCTTCCTCTCCTTTTTTTGTTTAGGCATGATCCCAAATTTCCTACAACCTGGAGTGCTGAATGACCAGACACGTTTGTTGCTGTTGAACGCCCTCCACTTCCATGGCCTTTGGAAGAACCCTTTTGACCCTAGGCTGACTGCAGAGGCGACCTTCCACACAGCTAATGGCAGTGCAGTGTCCGTGTCAATGATGAGATCAACACAGAAGTTCAACTACGGTGAGTATGAAAGATGTAATGATAAACGTACAAATGAATGTATGAATTAATGTGGATAGATGGTTAAATAAGTGAATAAACAAATGAATGGACTAGTTAGTTCTAAGTAACATCCAGCCAACATTGTTTTAAATATTGCTTTCATATCTCTCTCCACCCAGGTGAGTTTGTTACACAGGACGGCACTGAATATGATGTTATTGAGGTGCCATATGCAGGGGACTCACTGAGCATGCTCATTGTATCATCATTTGAGAGGGATGTACCACTTTCTGCCTTAATCAAAGAGTTAAGCAGCAACAAAATCCAGGAATGGAGAGAGCAGTTGAGGAAGGTTAACCGAGAGCTGGTGATTCCCAGGTAAAATAAACACATTATACCACAGGCAACTCTTTCGGGTTTCCATTATGTAAGCCTAATGCTGGTGTTTGTGTCCAGGTTTTCCTTTGACACAGAAGTCAATCTGAAGTCAGAACTGTGTAAACTGGGTCTTTGCAACATCTTCAGTCAGACTGAGGCTGATTTCTCCCGCATTACTTGTAAGTAAAGAAAACTATACTCTTCATACATTTAATATATTTATTAGTTGCTATTAATGATTTATTTTCTTTTTCACCCTCAGCTGAAGAGCAATTGTATGTATCAAAGGTTTTACAGAGAGTAAAGTTTGAGGTGAATGAAGAGGGAACCAAAGGATCTTCTGCTGGAGGTACAGATGTTTTCCAACTAAAATTGTCGTATTGCTTCTTTAAATATAAGAACTGATAAAGAAGGTCACACTTATCACTTATGTGTATCTGTTTAGGTGTCATCATCTACTCTCGCATGGCCATAACAGAGCATATTTTGAACCATCCATTCCTCTTCCTTGTACAGCACAAGCCAACAGGTCAGTTTTGTTGTCGGGTTTTTGTGAATGGGATTTTGTTAACAGTTTCTTGTTGTTTATTCTGACTTCTCTGTTTAATTCCACAGGTGCTGTGCTATTCACAGGTCAAGTGAACCAACCTCACAATCATTAGCAATCCCAGAATCATAAAGACTAAGAAGATTACTGTAACTCTCTACTACTGAGTCAGTGCAGCTTTTGGGAACAAGATAAAGAAGCAATAATCTGAAATGCAACCTGGAGACCCCACTAGAAAGTGTACTTAACATAAGCCTCCAAACAAAAGGATCAGTAAGTTTGAAGAAGATTTCCTAAATTTAAGTCCTTTGTTTGACTGTAAGGTCTCTCACCACCAACTGGAAATGATATATCAGTAAAGACAGTATAGTGTAGTGTGTGTGTTGGAAGATATTGTAAAAGCTATTTGCCAATGAAGGAAAACATCTGTGTAGTTTAAAACACAACAAATGTTACTATCGTTGTAGGATTAAATGGGCACTTTTTAAATACAGACAGATTTATAAGGTTTTTATAAGGCCATTATCCCTTTTATTTATAATTAAAAAAGCAGTATTCTGAAACATTCCGACCTGCAAGGACAAGGTGGTGTATGAATTTTGCTAGAGAATATTTTGATTTCATGATCTTTACTTTACATATTATATTTAATGCAAAGTTGTATTTTTTTTTTAAGACTTATATTTATTTCTATGTGAAGACATTTATTTGTGTGAAGATGGCATATTTGTACATGGAGCATAATAAACTATAATAAACATATTTTATAATGAAAAACTCAGCGTGCTTCTTTGCTCCTTTTGGTGTTTCATTTGCAACTGAGGACACCTGGTGTTCACACATTCACACTGTGTGTGTGTGTGTGTGTGTGTGTGTGTGTGTGTGTGTGTGTGTGAGTGACATAATGGGGATGGAGGCTATTGCTAAATTTGGTCATCAGATCAATATTGCAGTATTGTACTACAAAACTACTTATGTGTGTCTAGACTGATGTCCCAATAACTGCTAGAATACATTACTCGGACCTACTGCATTGCACTGTGGGATGTCAAGCAGGATATTCCTTATGTTTAGCGTGACCGCAAAAATGACAAAACATTCAAAGTGGTGCACTATATAGTATAGTCAGCAGGGCGTGGCTTTGGACACCAGCGTTAAAATCACTGAACTGAAACGGGGTTAGGAATAGACAAAGATATATAGGCCAAGTTCTACATTCGGTAGTTGGACATTTTACTATATTCTCCTTAAAAACAGCATCTCACTTTGCAAATAAACTTGGTGTTAACACTTTTTTCTGTAGACGCATACGTAAGATCGTCCGAGTCCCATCACCATGGAAACCAAAATCAGCCTACGAGTTTGTCATGGCAACAACACCTCATCCACGACACTTACTAACGGCTATCACAAATACAAAAAATACTGATTCAAAACCAGAACAGTACACTGTAGCGTGCACACAGAATGGCAATTAAACCAGTCGTAAAACGCATAAGTGACGGCAGGAAGGCGGGTCTCCTAGTTACCGATCCATGACATGAATTCCCTACACGAAAGCAGCCTCTTGAAGCGGTGTCATGCAGTGCGCATGCGCACAGGAGGCGCTGACGCTTCCTTTCCAGTCTCAATGGGGCTTTTGAACCCACCGAACTACTAAGAGTGTAAAATAGACATGAATAACTAGTATTTTGCGTTTCTGATTAAAACGGCTTTTTCGTATATTTTGGTTGAACTGGACACTCTTGAGAAGCTGAGAAAATGGTAAGTTAATTCGCGTGCTGAAACCGAGAGAGACTTTCTCGGCTAACGTTACCGGATGAGCTAAAGCGAGCAGAACAGCTTTTCGCTAGCTAGCTCAGATTGTGAAAACCTGAGAAATGAAACCCTAAGGAATGGTTAGAATAAAAACATACCCTCGGTGTTAACGTTGTGGATAAATGAATATAATTTGTAGTGCTATAATTTAAGTTTAGCTTAGTGTTTGTCTCATTTGGTATGTGTATATATATAGGAGAGAGGTCAGTGTGTTTGACGTGTCGAATGTGTCGAAGTTGATTGTGTCGATAGCTAGTGCAAAAACCTGTGCACTCCTTCCTCAGTTTAACCTCTTAGCATAGCTAGCTAATTAACTGGTTAGATAAGAGATGACTTTTAGCTCTCGTTTCCATTGCATTCGACAGCTTCAACAGCTCTAATATTTTTGTTGTTTTATATGTTTTATTATAGAACTTTCCATACTCTATAAAGCTATTTATGAGCAAAAGCGGAAACGGTGGGTACACACCTGTGCTCAGTGACTACTTCAACAGTACACCTATCTTATACATATATTCATTGTCTGTTTTATCAGGTACACCTTCATGTAGGATTACCACTAATGACTGTAGCCTATCTGTTAGCTCCCCTAGACCCTGTCTACCAGTGGATATGTATTATTTATTGGTGGATCATTCTCAGCAGCAATGACACTGACTTGAGTGACATTTTACTGAATGTTGCAGTCCTATCAGTCAAAGCTTTAGTGCAAGGACTTTTCAATATTTCAGTTTTACTGCTGGGCTGAACCTCGCCCGGAGTATCCGGCCAGCATTAACCAGTTAGTCACAAACTGAACCATAATGAATGGATAGAGGAGAGTTAACCCACAGTTGTGCATGGAAAAATGTGATATTTTCGTCAACAGTACACCTAGAAAGGTGCACAGCATTTAAAGACAACAGCAAGGCTGCTGCACCTCATACATGCGTTACTAACATGTCAGGGTCACTACTGTGCTGAGATTGTTCCCACACCCAAAATCATATCTGGTCACTTGTGGTACTATGGCCATCATACAATGTAGTTGTATCTAATAAAATGGCCACAGAGTAGTGCTGATTTCTAAAGCGTACTGTACTTTTATAGTGTAAAGGACTGCAGGACAAAACTTGATCAAATTTAGACTCGCTACACTGTCCCAACACACTGTACTCTACTCAGACATTTATAACACTTTTATAGAAATTCTTCTGTAACACTTACTCTGACCCTTAGGCATACAGTTAGTCATGTAGTTAAATTCATTTCTGAGATCCTAGCAGCTTGTTTAAGAGCCATCCACTCTTAAAACATTAATATGGAATTGGATGTCCTTTTGGATGCCCTTTTTTTTTTTTTCTTCTTCTTCTTCTTTTCTTAAGCCATTTGTGGTCACTGACCCCTCAGCAGCCAGCATACCTGCACTTTGCCATAAATGGTAAGCTGTTTTCATAAAGGACAAAGCCCTTTCGTGCTAAAAGGGCACTCGGCTGTTTTGGGTAACTGTTCATACCCAAATTAGTTACCAAGTCACCAATTTCAGTATCTGAATGGTCACATGAGTATTTCCTGTAGGTACATCATTAAGTTGCTGAAAATGAATAGCATTTATTTTGTAATACATAATTAACAATAAATTGCTGTGTCGTAATCATTTGAAATGAAGTATTTGCAGAACCACAACTGTTCCAGATGTGCTGCAGTTTACTCCAGATGCTGAGATAAGACTATTAGAATGGAAACTACAGCTGAAGTTGCAACTTGTTAATCCTGTCATATGCATAGTCATACGACCGGGTGGTGTGAACTTTAGTGGGAAATTTATCAGTAGACTTCCTGTATTTCACCAGCTACTCTGGCAAGGAAGTTATTTCGCTTATGTTCAAGATGATAAGGATTCATTTGTGGCTCGTAAAGTAGTTTGTGTACCCTGATGAACTGAATTTATTCCAGCGGTTCTGAAAGCATTCAACATTAATAAATTTATGTATTCGGCAGTTGTTGTTTTTTTTTTGTCATATGTTGTCCTTCATGCCTACACAACCTAAATAATCGTCATTGGTGAGAAAATGTCGCATTCATTATTCAGCCAGCTTAGAATATTGTAGACTTTTCATTTTGCTACAACATAAGTTCTCTCTCCTTCTCTTTGTGTAACTAGACATACACAAACAGCAGAGACCATTCACCACAGTAAGTAAAATCATTAGATTAGCCATAAACTGTGGTCTGGCTATGTTTGTACAAAAGTAACAGTAGCTGTAAAACACATTTTAAGCTGACAGTTTGCTTTTTCTGCATGTTATTTTGAAACTAACATCTGTGTTTTTGTGATAGAAATTCATTTTTCAACCAGATTATACACTGTGTTGGCTATCACTTTCACTGATGGCCTTGATTTGTTTCTCAGTTGTGATTTATCCATGTCTGTGTGTTTCTTCTAAAATACTACTTAATGAAATCTGGTAAATAGATATTTTGAGAATGAGAACAAGCACAGTTGATGCTGCACATGAGCAGACAGATGTAATCTTTCTCTCTTTGGAGACTGCTATTTTTGGCCATGTCCTCAATTAATCTTTTTTTCTTTAACACTCCTTATCATACCAGGCTAGAGGAAGACGGTATCAGATTTAAAAAAAAAAACTTGATTTGTGTCAGTATGATACCTGGGATATGGTAATACATTAATTAGCCAGAGTGAGTGGACACGCATCTGTGTTTTGGACAAAGTGTATTCACACACATTAGTTTAACTGGCATTGATAATAGTTGTATATGAAGTGGCATTGAAGACCATAACATGGGATTTATTGAACATGGTGTCTCTGAAGGGCTGCTTTATATGTAAATCAAGTACTGTTGAATTCCTTTTTATGTAAACTTCCCTGGTCTGTGAATGAAGCCTTTGCATCCAGTTCATGAGTTTTAATCACATTGCATCATAGGCAAATATTTTTGTGTGCTACTAGCACACACATGAAGGTGTACTGTGTCTAATATTTTATCAGGAGTGCTGCATACATGTTGATCTTGCGTCCCAAAATAAATGTCATATATCGGTGTCAGCCCTTGCTGCTCTAGCCCAGATTGTCCATACTGATGCCTTGTAACATTGATTAAACTTGCTTTATCATAATTTCACAGTACACACTTTTTGTTCAATTTGTCCTGTACGATGTAGAAACGTTATGTCAGGGGAACTTCCAGTTATCGCCCATCTCTACAGTAGATAAGTGCACTGGTCCCATACAGCCTCTCAGTCAGTCTGTGTATTTACTCTGGTGTAGTTCATCAGGGGCTCCGCTGTCCTGGTGCAGTTATAATCAGTGGCTGGTAGAGAACAAGCCTGTTCTTTGTCACCCCATGAGGACTGAATTGAGATTCTCTGACAGAGCTTACTAGTTGTGGACAGAGTGAGCTCAGTGCAGGATAGCATATGTAGGCCAGAACCACAGGGACTAATGCAGCTCTCTCAAATATTTAACAGATGTGAAATATATCGACCCAGCTAATGGTCTAATTTTGAAATGATGAATGGTGTTGAAATTGTGCTGCGGAGGAGCTAGATGATCGAGCGTTTGTATTAGCCAAAGCTGACCATTTTTATCAGCAGTTTTCCTTTTTAGGCCACATTTATTTGATGTTTTAGAGTACTTTGGACTATTTATATTGCAAGAATGATCTGTGATCTAAATCTGTGCCACATCTATTCAAATATTGAGTTAAAGCCCCCGTAGAATAAAAAAGGGACTGATTAAACATTGGCGAATTACTTTGCACCCCCTTGTGTATCTTTGTATGAAGCCATACAAAGATACACAGAGCTGTCAGTAAGCATTGCCCTAACGTTTATAGAACAGCTTTTATTTATGTGCTGTAGTCTGTTTTTAGCTTGCTTCATTTAGTTTCAGAGGGTAAAAGGTAATAATAAACCTGTAAAAGGTGATAATAAACAATCCCCTATTTGTTCTCTCTCTCTCTCTCTCTCTCTCTCTCTCTCTTCCCCCTCCTCTTTCTCTTTCTGTCTCTGCGTGTAGATGCGTTTTATGCTGTTGTTTAGCCGGCAGGGGAAGCTGCGACTGCAGAAATGGTATACAGCCACAGCTGAGCGTGACAAGAAAAAAATGGTGCGAGAGCTCATGCAGGTGGTGCTGGCTCGGAAGCCCAAAATGTGCAGCTTCCTGGAGTGGAGAGACCTAAAGATAGTCTATAAGAGGTGAGGTGACACAATAAATATATACATGGTGTCTCAGAAATAACATTCTTTTTTACATTTATTGTGAGGACATTTTTCACGAGCAAATTTAAACTGAGGCCTGTTGCATTTGTGAAGAGCACAGAGCTTCTTTTCGTGTTTAAAATATTATATTCTGTACACACATTGCTGTTCTCTCTCTGCATTATTCTCTTTGGTTGACATATTGTTTCTGGACACCTTGTCAGTTGACCAAAATGGCTAATAACTATTTAGTTGTTATGTCCAACATGTTATTAATGTTTTTTTTTTGTTTGTTTGTTTTTTTTTTTGTGGATGCATTTACATGTAAATAAAAATAACTAAATAAATAAGTCATTTCAACTCTAAAATGTACTGCTAAAGTGTACTGCTCATAATTTCTTTGATAAGACACATCTGATTCATATACTTTTACTGTATCTACATGGTGCTTTTAATGGTACAAAAATCTGTTATCCCTTCCAACCACCTTTTGACAGAAATAGATAACTGCATTAAATAGTAAGGGTGTAAACCTCAGGCTTCCATACGCAACAATTTCAATTCATAAGGCAACGATTCAGTATTCTTTGATGCCACTGAATCTAGTACGATACAATATGAGTTGATTTCGTAGCCTCAGAATGAAAAGTATTCGGCTTTGTTCAGAATCTGTGGTAGGCCCACCGTTAATTCATGAATGACGATGATGTGGAGGAAGCCTGTTTTAAGTATCAGAGTTACGGGCAAATCACCTTGCTAAAAAAATATTAAAATAGGACTTATTGTTTGCACACCCGTTGTCTGTCCTTTTTCACTAATAATCCATTTATAATCAATTAAAATGGATAATAATTGATTTATTCTTTTTTGCCTTGATTCATTTGAATCATTGCCTTTTAGACTGATGCAGCAATCCAGATCTACCAATCGTGGCACCTTTATTTACTGCCATCTGGAACTTAAACTTATTGGTTTATTGTGGACTTATTCATTTTGTTCAAGAGGAACAGTGAAATTGTTTCCATGTGTTTATATATCAAGCATTTGTTCAACTGCTGTTTCATAGCTGCATTTCCTGTCTTTATAGATCTGCAAAGATTAGATCTAACTTCTCATAGTTGCACAATACACAGACTCACGTACACACTTACTGTATCTTCTGCTGAAGGTCAGCTGCATGCATGTGGTGATAATGGGTGAGTGTAGCTCATACATATGCAGAGAGATAATTATCTCCTTGAGTACTCTCTCCAGTTGTGTAATATGATTATATGTAATATTTCAGTGTGAAACCTGGCACTTTATGTGAGGTTCTGTGGACCGAGTTGACCTTAAATGTCAGAAGTTGCCGCATCAGATGTTAGCGATGACTTACTCTGTGCGTCAGTGTGGAACCACATCAAAACATGACACCTTTTACTCTTTACTTGCTGTTCTGTGCGACAGGGTGACATGAGCCAGGACAAATCTCACTGCAGTCAGCCTCAGCATTTATCTAACCACATACTGTGGCTCTGGCTTTTTGCACTGTTGCTGCACAGTACATGGTGCCTGACTTTTGACTTGATAGTGCAGGTTTGGTGGTGTGTAGAGATCTGTTCTATTGAGCATATTTATGTTCTGCCCACTAGGGGGCTCTTACAGTAAAGGCAGACCAAAAGTCAGTGCACGTACAAAAAGAGCAGAAAGTTGGTAGACAATTTCACAGTAAAACAAGTTGTACCTATTGTTGTACTCTATTCCACTGTTATCAGCATTGTCCATGTTACATAATGGTTACACTTACGTGCATGCGCTTCTATACTGGTCTGTTCATTCTTGTTACGTGTATGTAGGAGGGTGTGTCAAAGACAGTAAAATGTTATACTTAGAAATCTGTTGGTTAACATCTGTTCTCACCTGTGTGTGTGTGTGTGTGTGTGTGTGTGTGTGTGTGTGTGTGTGTGTGTGTGTGTAGGTATGCCAGTCTGTATTTCTGCTGTGCAGTTGAAGAGCAGGACAACGAGCTGATTACCCTAGAGGTCATCCATCGCTTTGTGGAGCTGCTGGATAAGTACTTTGGCAGTGTGAGTCATTCCTCAATTTTACCTCTTTTCTCCATCTGTCTCTCTCTCTCTCTCTCTCTCTCTCGCCTTCACTGACCTACCCTTTCTATTTGCTATTAGCTCTTTTTTTTCTGTGTCTACATTTCATAGCTTTGGCCCTAGCACTCCTTTTTCTTCTGTTCTTTCTACCATTTTGTTTTTCATTTCTGATCCTGTTTTCGCTGTAGAATTTTTCTAGTTGATACATTTCGGCTTACGTAATGTCTAAAAAAAATTTAGATTGTTTGATTTTATTGTGTGTGTGTGTTTAAGTGGCAGTTATTGACTGTTTTTCTTAACCCACAGGGTAAAAAAATAAAAAATACAAAAAATGAAAAGTAAATTGTATTCTGACTTCAGATTCTCTAATTTGTGCTTTCCTGCCACATGTGTGTCTCACCCCTCTAGGTTTGTGAGCTTGACATCATTTTTAATTTTGAGAAGGCTTACTTTATCTTGGATGAATTTCTGATGGGGGGAGAAATCCAGGACACTTCAAAAAAAAGTGTACTGAAGGCTATTGAACAGGCTGACCTGCTGCAAGAGGTGTGTATATCTTTGTGTGCCTTTTCACACTAAATGCAATTATGCTAAAGTTCGTAAAATCGGATTTGGTCATATTCCTAGCCTGGAATCTCCTATAGATTCTGGTTAAGACTGATTTTGGAGTTTTATATCCCCATACACCTATTGCCTGATGTAGCAATGCACAGAAATAAAAATGGTCTTAAACTGAAATTGAGTGTATACTGGGCTCAAAACAAAACAAAACAAAACAAATGATTATATATTGAGCATTATTAATTTACTTTTTCTGTACTATTGCATAGATAGCATTATTTTATTTTCCTCTTTATTTGTGCTTCTGTATACTGTACACTGTATTAAACACATGGAAACTGAAATTTTGTCACTGGCCACTGCCACAAAAAGTTGTGTGTGTGCATGGTGCCGAGTGGATAGTGTCAGGAATGATGGCTGCCAGCCCTAGGCCTTTTTTCAGCTCAAGGTGATTAAAAATATCCTAATCTCAGCGGATGCTGCCTAATTTGGCAACACTGAAAAAGATGGTGATTTAGTGTGAATGTGTCAGCAGTGAGCGAGAAATAGCACAGCAAATGCTCTTCTGAAACCCTATTTCTAACCTACATCATGACTGAAATGATTTGTAAATCTTTATATAATGTTGATATGTGTATCTCAGAAAATGAAACGTGTCCAAAATCTACTTAACATTTCGGTTCCTGATTTTCCAGCACTTCTTAAACTTTTTCTTGTTTGTGTCTCAGGAGGATGAGTCTCCAAGGAGTGTACTGGAAGAGATGGGTCTGGCATAGAATCTACTGAGTTTTAGAAGCGACAACTTTAGGTACTACTACTGCATTTGGCGAGGGAATGGACTTTATTAGAGTATGTTTGGGGAGGGAGGGTCAAGGATGGCATGAAAAAGGACACACAGGATAGAGGGATGGTTTGCAAGTGTGTATACAGTTTTTATACTACTGAGTTCCGCATGTGATTGTACTTTTTTCAGCCCCATTTGTATTCATAATGTTAAAATAGCTGCGTCAAACCAGGACTCTCTTTCTGAAGACACACTATACAGATTATAGTGTGGGATACAGATTAGACACTTGAACTCGATACACAGCCATTTGTTTGTAATGAACTGAAAGTGCATCAAGCCTTACCATGTCAACAAAAGGAGACAATTGCACAATATGCTATTAGTCTATGAGGAGCAGTTATTTATTTCTGCAATCTCAAATTAATATATTCAGAAATACTTAGATTGTATTTTTGCTGCTCAGGAAAGATTGGCTGTAACCATTCATGCATGTCTATTTTTAAATGTGATGCAAGATTTAAAGTAGATGACCTATCAGGCCTGAACTGCTTGCTCTGCGGTATAGGGACCACACAGTAAATCTGTGTACGTGTGTGAGTGTATGTGTAAAAAAAAAAAGAAAAAAGTGTGTGTATGTGTGTTTATAGTGAGTCAGAGGCGTATCTGTGCTCTTCACTTGCACAGTCTACCATTAAAAGTTTTCCATGAGCCAGATTTAAAAATAAACTGTGGTGTGTGACATAGGAAATAGAAGAGAAATATTGAATAGGTCTTTGAGTTGGTAGAATATTGAATAGGCTGCTGCATATGGTCTATTCATTCAGTTCTAGTTCTATGAACCACATCTGCAAAGTCACTGAATGTTTATTTTAATACAAGAGGGAAAGAATACCCACAAAATGGTACCTAACCTCTTTCCTGTTTTGTCTGTTTTTACTTCCTGCTTTCCAAAGAGATGTGTCTGACTGTAAATGCGTAGTCTTGGAATAAAAAGGGAATAATATTTGAATAACTCCTTTAAAAAATGAGGGCTTTGGCATCGTGTATGACGTAGTTAGGATAAAAATTTAAAAACAAAAAAGTTTTTTTAATGTATTGTCTGAAATAAAAAAAAATGTTTTGAGTAGAGTTGTGTATTTTTTTCTTCCTTAATACTGAGCTATTCTGCGTCAGATCGCTGGTGCTCTCACCACCTGTCCCGTGTTTTGGAGCTGATTCATAAGAAGGTACATAAAGATGCAGATTCGGTTTAAACTGATTGAAAGAGTGTTAATTAGATGCGCAAAAAATGCAGACAAGTTCTCTCATGGAAATAATAAGCTCTATAAAACTTTCATAGTAAATTGCGAAATAAAACTAAAACCTCACATCAAGTCTTAGAATCTGACAGTTGTAGCATAATTATACAGTCTGCCATCGCTGGGTAAATTTATACAGGCATTTTTAATTTCTCATCTGAAGGATAGCGATTGTTGGTCGGAAACTGATTTACTGTGTAAAATTGAGAAACAAAATTGTTAAAATTGTAACATTTTTCTTTGAATTCAGTAAAAATAAATAAGTTTGAAGAGCCACATCTTTAGCTGTCTTCTAACACAGATCCAAGGTGGTGTGGAACTTGTAAGTTTATGGAAAAACTAAATTAATTAGCGTAGCATGAGGACATGTCTCCCTGTCCATTAGCTATCAGATTGTGTGTGAATGTAATTTTTCATAATGAAATAAAAACCCAATTTCACTGTAAATTTGGGTCTGTATGGAGCATTTCTTCTGCCTTTTTTTTTAATTAACTGACTGATCTTGTAAAATTAATGTTTGACAAGAAAATAATGGCAGTTTCTTTATAGAATCCTTTCGTTTGTTTTTCACTGTTTGTGTGGAGCGGAGATGTAACACTGTTAGAGTTAGCGACTGAGAAAATGGGATCGAGAGATGGAGCATGTAAGTGGATGAGTCACCAGTCTTTTGTCACAGTGGTGCAGTGAAACTGACTGCACCATCACGACAAGAAAGACATAGGATGAGTGTGTGAGGGAGAGTGCAGAAAATCTATTTTCACATTAACTGGAACACACTGAACTCGCTTCTGTGCTTCTCTTCGGAGAAGGGTAGTCTGTACGTTTTTATTGTCTTATTGTCAGTCCAATAGCTCATTTTCTTTTGCTATTTTCCCTCTTGGTTTCTTTATTTCTCCCTCTGTCAAAAAAAATGGTGTCTAGCTTAAATAATATTCAGTGCAGTTATACAAATATCCAGCTGGATGTACAAATGTTATGTTCACATTAACCTACTCGGTTACTATTTTAGCTACGTAGAACAAAAAGTCCTTTCCAACATTTAATTGCAAAGCTTTGGATGCAAATACAAATTTAAGCTGACGGAGCATGTTTTGAATCTCTAATTTCTTTTGCTGTACTATTAACCCTACATTTTACAGAATTAGAAAGTGATGTATTCCATTGGGACAACACAAGTTTCTCATAAGTAACTGATGCTTCTAAACATAATGTGGGGTTAAATATTAAAAAAAAAAAAAAAAACTGTAAGGCTATTTCTAAAAGAATACAGACTACATTTAATGTACAGTGGTTTAAAGTTTCCATACTGCCTTAAACATTCCAATAGATTATTTGGACAGAAGAGTTATAGCTGTAGAGGTACCAGCTGAAAGAAATCCAGAGATGCCATCTTTACACACGTTAAAATAATCTTAGTATTTTCATCTGTAAGAAAGAGACGTTTAAAATACCTTCTCAATTTGGTCATGTAAATACTCAACTCCTGTCACTCTCACGTAAAATGTAGATGTATTACCTCAGTGGTAATGCCCTTGCACAGGATTCGCATTAATAATCTGTGGGCGTGCACATAGACGCCATCTTATTTGGCACAACTGAGTCATATATTTTTGCACATTCCCCTACCAAGGACATCAAATACAGCAGTATTCATTTTGAAAATTGCATGATCTAACTTGAGAACAGTGATGGTGCCAGTGTCTACTTAGTAGATAACTGGAATATGCCACTGAGGTATTTGCTTTTCCCCATATACCACTTTTAAATTTCTCTAATATGAATGTTGCATATATCTGAACTCAGATAAATTGCTTCATGATAGATTGCAAACTATAAAAGGTACTTATCTGAAATGAGTGTTAATAGTTAGGCCTGTGTAGGTTTACTGTAGTGCACCATTCAAACAGATAAATATTATACCAAAACATGAACTTTATTAGTAACAAAAAATGATGAATGTGTAATAAATACTGTTATTTACACTCTCTAAACACTTCATTAGGAACACTATACTAACACTGGGTAGGGCCTCCCTTTGCTCTCAAACAGCCTCAATTCTTCATGGCATGGATTCCACAAGATGTTGGAATTCCTTTGAGATTCTGGTCCATGTTGAAATGATTGCATCACACATTTCCTGCAGATATTTCAGGTGCACTTTCATGCTGCAAATCTCCTGTTCTACCACATCCCAAAGGTGTTTTGGATTCAGATCCAGAAGATTCAGATTCAGAAGGCCACTGAAGAACACTGAACTCATTGTCATGTTCATGAAACCAGTTTGAGACGACCTTTGCTTTGTGACATGGTGCATTATCATGCTGGACGAAGCCATTAGATGATTTGTAAGTTGTAGCCATGAGGGGATGCACGTGGTCAGCAACAATACTCAAATAGGCTGTGATATTCAAGTAATGATTGATTGGTATTCACGGGCCCAAAGTGTGCCAAGAAAACATTCCCCACACCATTACACCACCTCCACCAGCCTGGACTGTTGACACAAGGCAGGTTGGGTTTATGCATTCATGCTGTTGGCACCAAATTCTGCCCCTACCATTTGTGCGCCTCAGCAGAAATTGAGATTCATCAGACCAGGCTACATTTTCGAGTCTTCAACTGTCCAATTATGGTTAGCCTGTGCCCCTGCAGCCTCAGCTTTCTGTTCTTGGCTGACAGAAGTGGAACCCGACATGGTCTTCCGCTGTTGTAGCCCATCTGCCTCAAGGTTCAACATGTTCTGCATTCTGAGATGCTTTTCTGCTCACCACAGTTGTACAGAGTGGTTATCTGAGTTGCTGAAGCCTGTCTGTCAGCTCGAACCAGTCTGGACATTCTCTGCTATCCTCTCTCATTGTTTCTGTCCACATAACTGCTGCTTACTGGATGTTTTTTCCTTTATTGCACCATTCTGAGTAAACTCTAGACTAAATTCCTGGGCCCATATTCACAAAGCTTCCTGAGCCTAAAAGTTGCTCCTAGTGATGCAATTCTAAGAAAATTCTTAGAATTATGACATTTTCTTAGAATTTCCCTTTAAATTTAGGACTAAATCTTAGTAAAGATAAAAATGATTC
>CM074948.1:13890105-13904364 GCA_037577455.1 Pangasius macronema | reverse complement strand
AATGGGGTCAACCACACCTCCTCACTAAGATAAAGGTTTTTGTACTTTCCTTACTCAGAGTTGCTCTGAGAAGTTTCTTAAATCACTTTTAGTCTAGGACTCCCAGCTAGGACTTTTTAGGCTAAGATAGGAGCTCTCCAAGAGAATCCAGGAGATCAGCAGTTGTAGAAATACTCAAACCATACCGTCTGACACCAAAAATCATGCCACGGTCACTGAGAATTCACTGAGATCACATTTTTTCCCCCATTCAGATGGTTGATGTGAACATTACCCAAAGCTGCTGGCCTGCATCTGCATAGTTGTATAATTTTATGTAACACGACTGGTTGATTAGATAATTGCATGAATGTGTAGGTGTACAGGTGTTCCTAAAGTGCTCTCTGAGTGTATATGATGCACATTTTTATATTTAAGCATACTTTATTTATTTAAAAGCATACAGTGTACAACATGTCTGATACAAAGTAAATAATCTACACACTTGGGTTATTTCTACAATTGCAGTATGTGCAACTGATCTACTGTAAAATACGGGTGAACTGCAGAATTATTGGCACCTTTCATGGAAAATGAGCAAAGGATAACAGACACATGCAAAAAAATATATAAATTGTTTGTTTTGTTTTCCCAGTGTAGGTGCATTTTACTGCAAGATACTGTTTTTAAAATGATTGGCACATCCACGATCTATATTTGGCAAAGCCTCAAAAGGGAGAATAACAGCACTTAGTATCTTCCTGTAATGTCTAACAAGGTTAAGGAAAAATTCTAAAGGGAACTTGGATCACTCAACAGTACGAAAATTTCAAGCTCTTTCATATTTTTAGTCTTGTGCATGTGGGCTGCCTTCCTTAAAAAAGTTACAGTTATTTTAGCTGTCTACCACAGTATATTGGAGTGGAAACTAAATAATGTGCAGACCTCCAGCTTTAATTTGAGGGTATGTACATCCAAATCAGGTGAATGGTGTAGGAATTACAGCACTTTTTATCCTTTTTTTAAGGGACCAAAAATAATTGGACAGTTGGCGGCTCAGCTGTTCCATGGCGGGATGAGTGTTATTTTCTCATTATTTCACTTAGAAATTCTAGAGATTATTATCAACTTGTTCAAGAATGATGGGAAGAGAAGAGTATGGAGAAAGGAAGGAACTGCTCATGATCCGAAACATGCCACCTTAAGGGCGTGGTCATGTACGGCTGCCAGTGGAACTGCGTCCATCGTGTTTATGAGGGTGTGTCTGCTGACAAAAGCATCAGGATGAATTCTGAAGTGTATAGGACTATATTATTTGCCTTACAATCCACATGGTTCACAGGACAGCACTTCATAGTACAGATGGACAATGACTCAAAACATACTTCAAAAGTAACCCAAGATTTTTTTTTAAGGCAAAGAACTGGAATGTTCTCCAATGGCCAAGGCTATAACCTGACCTGATTTCAGTTAAGTATGCATTTCACTTGCTGCAGGCAAAACTGAAGGCAAAACACCCCAAGAACAAGCAGGAACTGAAGACAGCTGCAGTAAAGGCCCAGCAGTGTATCACCAGGGAAGAAACCCAGCACCTGGTGATGCCTATGGGTTCCAGACTTCAGGCAGTCATTGACTGCAAAGGATTTGCAGCCAAGTATTTAAAATGACAGTTTAATTTATGATTATGTTAAGTTTTCAATAGGGTTCAAATCAGCAGTTAGAAAACACTGATTTGGTATTCCTCAATTCTTTATGTGTTTGGGCTCAGTATTTTGCAGAAAGATCCATCGCCAGCCAAATGTTAACCTTTTGGCAGAGGAACTCTGATTATAAGAACTCCTGGACCATAGGCTGAAAAACAGCCCAGTGTAGGTAGTACAGTAGGTACTGGATGTATTGGATGTATTGTTTTCACCAGACATGCCAATGGATTTAAACTACTTACATTTTTTATATTCACTGTACATTCTTTCTGCAGTCAATAAAATGCTGCTCTGAAGCCAATATAATACTTTCATTGAGTTTTACAGGTTGATACAGCAGCTCACCTGTTTTTCTGGGAAAATATTTACAGTAATGGCTGAGTATCCTGCAATGGTCTTTACTGTGCAGATACTGTAACACTGCTGTGACTATTTTGTGATAACAGTAAAACATACAGTATCATTAACATTGCTGTAATACTGGGTGCTAAAAGCATTTACCCAAAGGAGCAAATGAACCTCATATGGCTATATTTCTATTTTTCATTTCTTCCATTATTCTATCATAACAATTTTATATAAAAAAGTGTAGCTGTAAATTATTTTAGTGAAACATGGTAAGTGCAACAAGTTTAAACGGGAGGTAAAGCTAGGCAAGACGAGGTAATGTTAGCCTATTTAAGTAGTAACATTTGCTAGCTAGCCTGATATTTTAAATACACTATATGGCCAAATGTATGTGGACATCTGACCATCACATGGGCATAGTTATGCTGGAATAGGTTTGGGCTCCTTAGTTCCCATGAAGGGAAACTGTAATGCTACAGCATACACATACATCCTATACTTTGTGGAAACAGTTTGGGGAAGAACCACACATGGGTGTGATGATCAGGTGTCCACAAACTTGTGGACATGTGGTGTAGATAACCCAAGCTTGCTTTTTTTGGTTCTCCGGTAGTTTTCCACTGTAGTGTAGTGATTGTTCATTCTAGCAGTTGTCTCTTATTGTCTCTAAATGATGGATGGATGGATGGATGGATGGATGGATAAACTACACAGAAGATGAATATTCTGTTTGCGCTTAAAATAATAACAGTGTTTTTTTTAAATAGATGATTAATAAAGAAAAATCTAATTAGCCAAAGCATCATCTCAAAACATCATTAAAACATTTGATAGAAGCCAGCAGGAAGGAACGTCTACAATGCTCCATAGAGCATGTTGACATAATAAGCCTTAGGGAAAAAAAGCATTTTGAAAGTGGGTAAAATGTGTAGAAGATGGGAGCCATTGCTCAGTAAAGTATAGAGTTTTTTTGCTTTCCTTTTTTGCCTTTATTGTTTCCTCCAGAGTTGTCTGAGCAAGCCTTCTAGGATAAGAAATACACTGATCATAACACTGTAGTAAAACATTAAAAGCCCTCAGCTTCCTTAAAATATAATCTGCGTAGTCCTTTCAGTGCCTCCACTGGGCTACTAACTGGTGCCAGTAAGTTACTGTAAATTTATAAGGTACTTTTTTATTTTTTACAGTGTTCATTATAAAATTTGTCAACACCCATCTGTCTCTTATGCTGAAAGCCCTTTTATTTTCCCCATAGTAAAAGAAGTTAGCAATAAAATGACTGAAGAACAGATATTTTTTCTAAGGATAACAATTTGTTTGCATTTGCTTAAAGTAATTTGTTTAGTATGTTTTTAAGAAATCTCCTGGGGGTAATGTGCTTTTTACAATGTAGTTATTCTTTACATTACTACTAGTGTTACTCATTCACCAGGATTGACATAGGCAACATCACCAGATTAAACTACAGTGGCTTTTGAAGAATACATAATACAAAAATACACAAATTTTTCTGTAATGTAACTAGAACTTTTGAGTGGAAAATGAACTGTGAGCTGTTCATAATTAGGCCTCATGCAAAAGTGTGCCAATTCTCAAGTATAAATGTTTACTTAAGAGGTTTTCGTGAACTTACTAATTGAACTCAGAGGCTCTTGTCTTCATTGATATATTGGGCTTAAAACCTACATTTGTTGCCTAATCATTTTTCTGGAGAACCAACATTCTATACTATACAAATGTTCATGAATCACCTGATTGGCTGTAACAAATGTTACATAGGGATGAAACTATGCCATGTGATAGCTCTCAAGCAGAACCGAATACCTCTGTACCGTGCAGCAGTGCAGTGTTTATATTAACAGCTTTCTATTTTTACTAGGCTGTTTAAACAAATACAAATTCAACTTTGCCATTTGTTACCATGGTAAAAGACAAAGAACTGTAAAGAGACAGGTGTAAAACATTAAGATTTTCTGCTTGTAGGAATTACAGTATATTACAGTGAGTGAGTTTCAAGAATTCCAGTGATTCTGGACATGATTATATTAGTACATAGACATAAATACATATTGTATATACATGTATGCATTCTGAAATATCTTTTGTCTCTAAAGTAACCTACATTTTTATTTAGACAACAGGCCACTTTAAAAATCCAGAAAAAGAGATCTGTATCAGCTTGCCTTTGCCTCTCTCCTACAAGATGCGTACTTGGACTAATCTGGCCTGAGCACAGCTCCAGTGGTGACTGAAACTCTGCCAAATTTCTTTGCGCTCTGCTGCTTCCACACATCATGTGGACTGGCTCCTCTATCAGCATGAATTTTTAATGCCAGGATTTAACAGCCTGCCCATATTATGCATATGGACTGTAGCTGGCTACAGTATCTCCTGCAGAACATCATCATGTACATCACTTGCGCATGTACATTATGTTGCCGTTCAATCTCAGGATACCAGATATGGCTCTTTTTTGGCAGTGGGAGCTGATTACAAACATTCCAGACTGAATCTGCCACAGGCCTGATGCTGATGAACTGGTGGTTTATTGGAGGCTGGACAATTTGGCATTCTGTGGGTTTTTTCCATTATGTTTTTTTCTCTCTCTCTGGTGTTGACTCATACAGAATGTGAAGAAAAATCAATATTTGAAGGGAACAACAAAGTGTCTTTTATTGTATGATTCAGACACTGTTTAATAAGATTACCATAATAATCTTATAAAGGATAATGTTTGTGCCTAGATGTGTGTGCCTGTAAGAGGTCATCCAAACAGTGAAAAAGCTTTCTAGTATTGCTTTGTGTATCACGCCATGAAGTAATACACATGTGAATTGAATAGCTATTGCGAGATGTCTCTCCTTGTAAATACTTAGCAAAATGTTACTAAAACGACCCAGTGCCCGTACATCAGTAAATATGACAAAAGTGCAAGCTTTATGTGTGTTGGTGGATGGGGGTTCTGCAGTAGAAGGAGTATGACTCACACCTCAACCATGTGACTCATGAATCACTGCACCTCCGTGGGCTGTGCTGTTCTCATCAACCTCGCCACCCCCACACTCTCGCCCTCCCGTTTTCTCCCTGTGTGTTTATTACTTGCTTTACTTGCTTTTCCTCTTTTATTATTATTATTATTATTATTATTATTATTATTCACTGCAGCCTTGCGCAATAATTTATTTTTGTTTATTTATTGATATTTCTTGAACTTAGCATATTCATCATCCCAATATGTGTGTGTGTGTGTGTGTGTGTGTGTGTGTGTGTGTGTTTGTCTGTGCTGTTACATATACTTTCCAATATGATATTAAGTAGTATCAGATGGGTGTGTCCTTCTGAGTTTCCCTTCAAAGAGGATCCTACTAATGGGCTCTGGTGTGATCATACCACAGTGCTGCAGGGATTCTCGTTTGCTAAAGTAATTATCCAAGCACCCTGTCTGAACCACAGGACTGCTGAGCAGAATCAAAGACTCTTAGCATGAGGAAATGCACTAGGTAGAAGTGGCACACTCCCTACAAAGCACTAAAAGACAGAACTCAGAGATAAAGCTTGCTCCACATGGACAGTAGGACACTTCAGTAGCCTCAGTAGACAGAACTTGTATCTCTCGGAAATCTAATGCACAGGTAGTATTTGGACTTCTTTGAGATATTTCCCTTACACTTCTTAGGGAGTAACTGTTAAACGTATTGGTTTGAGTGGTGCATGTTTGACACACATCAAGCTAAGTGGAAATCATAGCATGATCTTTCCTGTGGTCAGCAAAATTGTAACTGGCAAAAATAAAATGTGTGGATAGTGTCAAATCTGCTACAAATGAGAGCTCAGATTCACATGTTCCTCAAAACACAATTAAAAACCCAATCTTAATAAAAAATAGTAAATTTTATTGAATTATCTCTGTGTAGCAAAACTAGTCATCAACATGCGATTATTTACATCCAGCAAACGCATGTTTATTAAGGTACATACAAGATACATCTAGAACTGACAAACAGCTGATTTTCTTTATACAAGACTTGACAGTTTTTTTTAAACTCTGGTATGCTAAACATTTGTCTTTTTGTATTTTTTTATACTTTTTTTAATGCTCATAATGTCTTCAGAGAAGAAACACATTTTAGATGCAAGTTCACATAAACGTGCAGACACTTGTCTCCTCTATGTCCTCCTATATCTCAATCCGCAGCTTGCTTAAATTAATTTGAATGTCAAGCACCTCCCCGTTTTCATATCTTTTCTAATCATTCTGTATCTCACTCACTGACCTTTTGGGTAAAGTATCACACAATTTGGGTACTTAAATTATTGTCAACATTATAGCACTGAATCTGCTCAATATTTCTTTGTTTGGCTTTTCTTTGAAGTTATTAGTGGTGAAGAAGTGGCGTTGTTTACAGTGCCCCATATTATTTCTAAAGCATCTGTGTTTTCATGCACTTCCTGTGCACCATCGACTTTGTTCTGCACTATACTGACCTTACCCAGAATTGTGATTCCTGTACCAGATACTTACCCTTTGTGTAAAGGTAACTGTTGATCAAGAGCTTCAAGGGACATTAGGGAATTATGATCGATTTCAATTAAAAGATTGTCAATGCCTTTTTTTTTTAAACTTAGAAACACAAAGTTATAAACACAAGTAGGTAATTGGGAATGTGTAAGCTTTTTTTTGTTGTTGTTGTTGCATTGACACCTCATACTTATGTATCTATTTCACCATTAAATACATAGATTTCTAGTAAATTTAACATGTATTTTTCCTCCAAAATTCCTCATGACTAGGATTAATCCTGCCAACCCATCAATGACAAAAATGCTGCTAGTCTTAAAAGGGAAATAAGGCAATAAATAACTGTTGTCAAAACAGCTTATATGAAAAGGCTTTTCTTTGAAGTATTTGGAATGTATGAGCATTCTTTGCACCAACTATGTTCAACAATGTTCTGTGTAGAAAAACAATTTTAAAAACACCTCAAAAAAGAAAATAAAATGTCAGCCTATAGACAATTACTTCTATGTACAGGACCAAGTGTGTCAGAATACTACTAGGTTCACTTAAGACATTTGTTGGGTGGGATGAACCAAACTTGAACATTTCTAAAGAATATGGCACTTAATATTTCATTATGACTGAGTTTCATGGAATAAACATATGTTTATGCATGCAGGTGTGTTTATGCATAAAGGTTTTAAATCACATATTTTTGATGTTTTTTCATAGTTAGAGAAAATGACCATATGGTTTAAAAGGCTTCTGAACATTATAAATGATAAAAAATAATAAAATATAAGGCTTACAAAAGATGTCCTATTGTATTTTTATCTTCCTCTGCTTTTTGAAAGGCCTTCTTGAAGTGTGAAAAATTTTAGGACTGCAGTTGGGTATTTGAGTCATGTGTGTACCCCACATAATTGACAAAAGCACCTTTCTTCACATCATTTGCACTGTCTATCAGTATATGTTGGGGAGGAGCGGAATAGATGAGGAAGGGAGAAACACCACTGAACAATGGCAACAGTCACCAGTCTTCAGGCTTTTTTTTTTTTTCAATTTAACTGAAGAGGGAAGGACAGGTAAATTGTACTGGATAAACTTATTTCTGAAAATGAAACCAAAATATGTGGCAAAAACAGTCTCACAGTTTTGCTATTCTTGCTCACCTACATTTCCTCTTTACTTCTCTCTTTATCTACACCTTCACTGAAACATGCGGGGACGTTTCAGGAAAACCTTCTCAATGAAGTTACCCAGCTCCTCATTGCTGTCTGGCTGTGGCGGCTCCACCTGGCCATAATAGCCATCCTGGGGGGCAACTACAGAAGCTGTGGGTGAGTAATAGAAAGCAGGCCGATGACGCAGGGGTGACCGGGGTTTGGGCATAGGTATGGCTTTGAAAGTCCGGGGTTGAGGGACAATGTAGTTAGGGAAGTAGAGGTTCCTCCGGAAGGCCAGAGGAGCCCTTGGACGACTTTGTGTCCAGGGTCGATACCTTTGTTTCAGAGGGTAATCAAACTCATAGTCCAATGAATTCCCCAGAATGTCATTAAGGGAGTAAGAGGGTTTAGCATAGTAGCGTGGTTTAGGCTTGGGAGGTGGGATGTAGATGGTGTAATAACTACTGTAGGGCTTTTGATAGCGCCGGTAGGAGGGGTAGGTCCAAAAGGGCCACTGTTGCTTGATCCAAAAATCTTGTTGACTGGGCTTAATAGGAGCCCTGTCCTTGAACCATGATTTCAGCACATATGTGTTAGGCTTGGGTGGTTTTGAGGGTGGTGATGTTCTTAAGACCGTAGATGGGACATCAGGTGCTGGAGGAGGTACAAGAGGTCGTTGCCATTGCAGAGTTTCAGGAGCATCTTTTTTTTTCTTCTTTTCCACATCACTGATTATATCTACCACATCATCAGCAGGCAAGTGCAGCTTGCTGGAGATCTCTATCAACTTGTCAATAGTTTGTGGGTCAATATCATCATCATCATCATTGGCACCATCTTCCTCCGATCGTTTGTCTTCTGCAGCATTATTATCTCGGTATTTCTTCCCATCTTGCTTGACCATGTATTGCAAGATCATGTCTGATGCAATATCTGCAAGCTTCTCTTCCTCTGCTTTGGCTCTCTGGGCCTCAGCTGCTTGTCTGCGCACCTCTTCCTGTTCAGCTTTAGCCCTAGCTTCTTCCTCTTCTGGACTCAGCAGTTCCTCTTCATCCTCTCCATTTTCCTCCTCTTGGTCTTCAATATTATCATTAAAATCATCCATGAAATTTCCTCCCTTATACAATGGCCGATTTCTGTTCTTTTCCTGCTCTTGCTGCCACTTAAGCTTCTTCTTAGACAGAGCCAAATCATAACCCTTAGGTTTGGGCTTGATCTCATTGTTCATGAGGCCATTACGATCCAGATAGTCAAAGTAATCACCACGACTCTCTCTCTGGCCAGATGAGGGGTCACGTTCTCTTTTCGTGGCTGTACTGTAGCTCTGAAACTCCTCTAACATGGTTTCCAGGTTCTTCAACTCTTCTGGGCTCAGCTGCTCATCCTTGTCTCCATCAATGGCTCCCTCTGTTTCTTGCTGCTCTTCCTTGCTTGCCACCTCCTTTGTAACTACTTCCTGTTCTTTTACGGGCACTGTTTGACTGGTGGTGTGACTGGTCACCTTTTCCGTGAGCCGTTCTTCTTCCTGTTCCTTTCTCTCTTGGTCATCCTGTTCCTTTTCTCTCTCTTCTCTACCCTCAGCAGCTGCTCGCACCAGTTCCAGCTCCTGATCTCCATCTCTGTCAAAACTCTTGGTCCCTATGTCCTCTTCTGCCTTGTCCTTCTCTCCCCCATTCTTCTCTTGTTCACTCATTACCTCCTGAGGCTTGTTGAGGGCTTCTAGGAGGACTGCTGCTAGGGTTTTTGGATCAACATCTTTGAAAAGTTCATCCTCCTCTTCAATTGGTGTCCCTGGCAGAACATCTCTAGTTTGGGTGAACTGAATCTGTGCCTGTGTAAGTTCATTAGAAGAGGGTTCATATCGATTGCCCACTTTGTGTTCAGTCACAGGGATGCTATTTGTGGGCTCAAATGTAAGACTGAAGAGGAAGAAGAGAAGCACAGCTGGCGCTCTAGAGACTTTTTGGCACCGAATCATGACCATGCAGATTAGGAGTGAGGAAAATGGTGAGGCACCTAACATAGAAAGGAAGACAAATATTAAGAATATGCTATATAGTGCAGCATTTTTTTTCCATATATGCCAGGTCTATGCCTGATGATATGTAACAAGTTACAACCACTAATCCCCATGATCACTCAATGGAAAAATACATAATAACATAAGCATTTGACATGGAAGTTTAACATGTCATATCATGATGATCATAATGCTTTTTCATGATTCTCTCTTACACACACACACACACACACACACACACACGCAATGCAAACAAAAGCAATTGTGCTTTCTTGTTATTTAGAAACATGCTTATCTACTTTAGTCAGTACCTGCATTATTACAAAAAAAATCATGTTTTTATGGATTAGTTTTCTTTATTTAACAGATTATTCACGCACGATTTCTGTCTGTATATCATTTCTATCATAGCAACAGGCTTTCATCATCACGCACCAACATCATGCAGAAGAAACGCATTTCGGAGTTTAATCTCTGTTTAATCATAATTAAACGTCTACTGATTGTCCCGATTTTGCAAGGACATGCGAGTTAACAAGAAAACTTGCGTAGATGCCTTTGGAGGCACTTTGCGCTAGTGACCACCCGCACAAGAAAAAGAGCTTAAGAGCGGAGATCTTGGAGGCGGATGGGCAATTGAGGCAAACATGACGTACATAGATGTGTGTTCGAATTTCTAAATGGGCTTTGTAGAATAAATGAAGTAATTATTGAGGAAAATACCGGTAACCTGAAGTATAAAAAAGGCACAAATCTGGACAAACATCTAGAGCAGAGAAAATAAGCATTATAAATTTCTTAATAACAATAATGGATTGCAATTAGTTACATTTCTTTCAAAACCTTAAAAGTAACAGATTCTCACTTCTTTTACTGTTGGGTTTTATATCACAGCTCTGCATCTGAGTTTGCAGATTAAAGCATTCTTATGTCAACCATCAATATCGTGTTTGCAGCCACGATGTATGCTTTGAGCTTGAGGAAATCACTGCGTGAAAGTGTTATCTGCTTCTGCCACTCATCACTGCTTCAATTCTGATGCACTCAGGAGGTGCTAATGCACATTAGTAAGCCGCCTTTAAGACGCCATCTCTTCACGTAATCATCTACGCTAAGCCAGTCTATTTTAAAGACTGGGGAAAGCCCTGGCGCAGTAGTCTATAAATACAAACTGAACACAATATCAGATATGTGATACAGCTCATCAATGTAAAAGCTTGGATAAAAACTGAACATTATTCGTAATTACATATTCTTCATACAAAGAATATAAAGTTAATTACCTTTAAAAAAAAAAAAAAAAAACTCAAATCTGAGGCTCAAATATCTTAAGCATAGCTAAAATTCAGCACAAAAACATTTTTTTGCTTTTCAGTGTCTGGTTTTGCCAAGCATACCTAACTGGAATCCAGGACAGCTGAGAAAACATGCAGTGGTGATGAGGGAAATAATGTAATGGAGTGGGGAAGTGGTAGTTGGTATTTCGGGAATGTTATTGATCACCATAATTCCCACAAATGTCATCATGAAATGCATCACCAATCAGTAATGGCGTCATTTACAGGCACATCTGAGCTCCATCAAAATGAACACGATGATGATGCATCAGTCCCGACTCCACCCAAGTTCCATATTAAATGGTTGGCTCTTTTAAGACAGTTGTTGGATGTTTTATCTTTTTATGGATTCTGAGTGAGGTTTTCTTTCTCATTTTTGCATGGAACAGAATTTCTTTTAGGTTTAGGTGAATGTTTGTGAAATTCCCATTGCTTTAACACTTTATTTAGCTGATCCGCATTAAACGTTAGAAAAACACAAGACTCTGCTACCATCGCAGTGTAGTAGAATGCAAGCTAGCTGTCACTTCTTTGTTAGAATGAAAATGAGGACTTACCGGGATCCCAGGAGTGACGTGGTCCGACGCACTTTTGCTCTTTGTTCTTCGAACTTCGCGATTGGACACTCTCTTCACTCTCTTTACTAGTACATATGCTTTCTTTTTTGAAAGTAAATGTACAGTTTGAATTAACTTGCTTGGTGAAAAGGTATACGACTCGTTTGTTCACGCCGTAGCCTCGCGTCTTCGTGACGGCGCTGTAGATATTTTCAGGACCACGGCCAGCTCCTGATGTTTATATTTCGGCCCCCTTGAGCCCACGTGACCGCGCGTCACCGCTGCTCATTGACGTCAGCACTCCATTGATAAGAATTTCGGTGTGGCACTAAGCCCGAGCCGCTCGCTACGCTGCAGTGCCCTGATGAATGAACGGAAACGAGATGAATGAAATAAAGCATTTTCCTGCCGGAGGGTGGCCTAGAGATAACACTACGGCTGGAGGAGAGGGGCCAGTCCTTCCCGGAAGGAGTCGTTATAGTCTACAATATATGATTTGTTACCCCTAGAATTAAAAGGTCCATTTACCTCTTTCTCACAGTTAGTTGGCGAGCATTGAAGCCTACTTAATATAGAGAGTCAGCCTGCAGAGTTTTACAGAGTTTGAAAAGGAAGAAATCAGGGGCAAGACGATCAATAACTGTTATTTCTCTCCGCTGGACGGAAGAATGCTGGCACAGCATGTGTCTGTGAAGGTTTACTGTTGTTCATTTTAACCGTCTAGAAGAAGGGAAGCTAGTCTTCTCTATAACCTTGGAGACGTTTCACTTCTCATCAGCTTTGTACCGGTTTGGCATTAGTGCACCGATTGCCACTTTTGTTACTGACATGTTATTTAACTGTAGGCTGTTACTGGCGCACTTGCAGGTCGTCATTGCATGTCCTTAAATGGATTTCATTCCAAATTTACAAGTAGATTCCATCCAAGTTGCTCAAAGCAGCAAGTTAACGGGAGTGGACATAGAGCACTACGAGCCTCAGCTCCGCACTGTTTTGTGGCAGGTTTACTCAGCCTTCTTCTTAACTGCTGGACTGACATTCCAGTAATACAGAACCTGAGCAGCGATCAGTCCATTACAGCAGGATGAGATGATATAAGAAAGAGCCATCAGGGAGTCACCTGTCTCCTGCAGAAACATACAGGAATACACAAGACACATTAGAAACCTGTGAAACATGACTGTTGTCTGAAATGGGACAGGAATAAGTCTATGTCTCATTAATTTGCTACAACTGGGGTCTTTGCTGCTACTACCAATTGCAACATCCACCAAAATGAATTGGACACAAAAATATTTTCAAGAACAATATTTTGATAATAAGAACAATTTGATTTCTTCCGTTGTTGGGTGTCACCATATTAATTGCCCACATAATATTTAGTAGTAATGCATGTGTGTTAATAGAGTTTGGTGTACACTTGTTAACCCACAACTGGAAAACTTTCACTCTTACACAATTAAACTTAAATGGCGATGATGTTGCCTATATGTTAGATATATAGAGGTGATGCCAGGTGGGTAGGTTTGAATATATTATAGATTATAGACTACCACTCAGCATTATAGAAGAAGCTGTTTTCAGTTCCTATTAACACTCAGTGACTCATATCTCTCTCTCTCTCTCTCTCTCTCTCTCTCTCTCTCTCTCGCTTTCCTTACAGTTGCACTTTTGCACTCGAACACACAATATCGTTCATTTGCTGGAGAGAAAATGAACAGAGGATAAGTGCATAACTTCAAGACATGAATACAGGTCTGTCAGAATATAACCTGGTAATGGATTTTCTTTCTTTCTATTTCTTTCCAGCTTGTAGCCACTGTTATGAATGCGCATGTGGTATAGATTGACATTTAAGTCAATATTTCGAGCGTTGCTTTTTCATATTAAATTGTCTTATTGGAAAAAGGGTACCCAAGCGTGATAAATGGCATTATACTGTTTGTGAAGCTGTTGGCCGGTTTTGCTAGAGCACATAGGAGTATTGATTTAGTGTTTGTGACCGGAGGCGATAGGCTCAGCTCCAGTGCATAAGTTTGGTCTAGCCTAGTCTGCTGTGCTCTGCAAGGTATCCTGTATATTGGTGGTAATTGCAGTGGCAAGGCCTGGTCAAACCAATGGTCGTACATTTTCTTGGTTAAATAACAACACGTTTTTTGTTTTTGTGTGTTATCTGTTTATTAAAAACATAACCCAGTCCTGTCAATGGAGGGGTGAGACTGATACAAGGGTCTTATACAGGACAGTGTCTACATTTCTCTCTGCATATTTCAGTCTGCTGCTACTGTAATAACTAAAAGGAAGTTCACGAAATCCATGATATCACTGAAAGAAGATGGCCATGATTTACAAGATGCTGTTCTGATAGTAAAATAGAGAAAGAGGCATCTGAAACAATCAATTCAGAGTATGAGGAATTATCCTCTGATGAGGAAAATGATAGGCCACAAAATGCTGAAAGGGAAATTCATGTCAAAAATGCCTAAATAGCATGGTTCTTGTCAGAGTAGAATGGCGTGCAGGTCTTCCCCAAACCACTGCCACAAAGTTGGAAGCACAAGATTGTATAGGATGTATTTACAGTGAGAGTAAAAAGTATTTGATCCCTTGCTGATTTTGTTGGTTTGCCCACTAATAAAGAGATGATCATT
>CM074948.1:13855393-13866434 GCA_037577455.1 Pangasius macronema | reverse complement strand
CGAATCACCGAGACGACTCGCTCTTCCCGAGTCACATTAAAGATTCGTTCAAAATGAACGAATCGTTCAAGAACGACACATCACTATAACATTAGCGATTTCTATTTATTGCTGGGACTAGCCTTTCTCAGTGTATTTGGTGGTTACAGCCCTGATCAGACATGAAAATATGTTGTGGTACTATCGTGCAGTCTGTAATGATATGATGTTAGCAAACTTTAGCGATTTTTTGCAACCATTTCTTTGAATAACATCACCATAAATATGAACACACGATTGAATGTAGCATCAAACAAATGTTTAAGTGTTCATTAAAATCTTTATTAACATCAATAATGCTTACATTTGTCGTCTTTTGTTTGCTCGGGCAGCCATGTTGCCGCTGTAGCCGATTTTCGCTGAGATAATTCACACCCCTTCGTTTCAAGTGTGGTCCCGGAAAATCTTGGTTTGAAGGGCTATCTTCCCCCTACCACTCCAACCAAAAGACAATCAAGACAGCCCTACCCTTCACCTGAACGCGCGAAACGGAGGGAAAGAGGGAGGGCTAAGGGGTAGAAATGGGATAGGGCCTAAATCACGTCTTGCACAGCACACATTGTCTAGTTTTTGTCTTTCGTTGTTCTTTGTTGTCATTACACACTCTCTAGTCCATGTAGGTCTTTTTTTTGCCTTGAAACTGTAGGTTATGTTGTCTGTGTTGTCTGTACCGTTCGCATTTAATTAAAACAGAATTCCGCACTTGCATCTGACTCCTCTACAATTATATGACGCATGCATCAAAGGTTTAATCGATGAATAAAATGCTGAACTCGGGTAATCCGGGACCATTGTGCAATTTTCATTTCTCCCAGACTGGCCACAATGAGGTGTTTTGTTAAGGCTTACTAATAGCGCTGCCGAGTTGCTCTTGTCAGGAGGAAGAAATAACCACAATGAAATTCACAATGAGTTTACCCTACACACATCAGAGTGTTAAAAGAATTTGAATGATTTATTTACTGGGTTATTGAACAAGTGTACATGTTCCATAACACTTGTCAACAATTAGGTGTATAAAATATGAACATGAACGTCAACAGAAAATACCCAGAATTTAAAAAATCCAGGAAAGCCAAACCTATGACACTAGAACAGCCCGAGCCTTCAAAACAACCAATACTATGGTTATTCAAAGCATCTTTTAAAATTCAAATTTTATTGGTCACACATGGTGCAACATCAAGCTGAGGTAGTTGGCACTAAACTCTTGTTCTAAAGGATGTGTCCTTTTTAATATTGATACTGCTGTAGTAGGATTCACATTATTGCAAGGTTTAAAATTTACTTTGAAATTTGTTTCCTTACCTCGACATGACCGATGTCTCTTGCATTACAGGCAGTAAAAGTTTAACTGGGCAAAACTCACAGCGGTGGTTCCTACATGGACTTCACCCATCGGCCCACCGGCAACTGTTTTATATTGGCAATCCTTTGAACCTTAGACATATAAGTTAAACTCATGTAAATCATAAACCTTTTATTTGTTTATTTATTTATTTATTTTTTGCACTGGCTGTATGTTCATCCTGCATAATCAAAAAATAATAATAATAAACCAGCAACCAGCACCAACCAGCACCAGGATGAATTAAAAAGTGCATACAGAGATAAATGAAGCAAGTTCAAATAGACACAACACTAAAGGTTAAAACCAGTTTTTGGTTTACAGTACAACTCAACATTACAAGTATAACTCAACAGTACAAACCATTTATTTTTGCAGTATATGTGAGAATAACAGCACCTTGAGCCATATCCATGTTGGTATTTGGGATATACAGTTTGAAATTCCAGGGCAATATCATAAGTATTAATTGAACAATGCACAGAACCATCATATGAATATCTGAGGTGAGGTGTTATAGGCTCATGCCTTTTCATACTGGTGATTGTGTAGACATGCACTGGTACTGCAGGTGACATTAACATTTCATGACCATTTCCAAAATTCCAGGGAGAAGATTGCCTGCTGTGCCAACAGCATAAACATGTTTGAGACAACCACAATCACAGGCTTGGTTGTGTAGAGTGTTTTTCTGTGGAGTTCGCCCAGCTGCCATGTGTGTGTGGCACAGCGAACGAGCCCTCCACACAGTATCCATTTGCTCAGTTACATCATATTGTTAGTGGAAGCCAGCTGAACATCATCTCCACATAAAGAATGCTGAGGCCTTAACCTTACATTAGCAAGCAACAAAGTGGCAGATGACCATTCATTTTCTATGCATGTGCATGTCACAGATCTGCGATTTCAAAGACAGTCGTAAGTGATATTTAAATCAAGAATGCATTAAAGCAAAAAAAAAAAAAGCAAAAAAAAAATCATCAATCAACTTCAGAGTAGGGTGTCATGGTGGTCCGGTGGGCTCCAGAGTCCCTCGTTCGATCCTGAGCACAGGTTACTGTGTGGAGTTTCTGTGCTTGGTCTCCACATATCCATTTGGGGTTTCTCTGGTTTTCAGCTCCCAGAAAACATTCAAGTAGGTGGATTAGCTACACTAGATTGCCACAAGGTGGGAATGGGCATCCTATCTAGGGTGTATTCCTACCTCACATCCAGTATTTCCAGGACTGGCCAGGATAAAGCAGTTACTGAGGATGAGTGAACTAATGAATATTCAGAGCATGGGTAGGCCTACTTTTTAATTTTTAGGAGAATAATTTTAGAGTACTTCTCTACCAATGAATTTATCTAAAAATGAAAAGAAAGTATAATCTTATTACATTTGTTATTGTTCACACCTGCATGGTCATGGTATGTGCTAAAGAGGCTTTAATAAATACACCAGGTACACCACATTGTTTTGTTTTTTCACAACTTACCTTTACATGAGGAAAGTCCCCTTTAATTGCAGGCAGAAAAAATTCAAGTGTGCATATCTGTGGTTTAGAGATGGACTTTATCCACTGGCAACTGTACAACTTATAAACTTCACATTCATGTAATGACACCGGCAGTTAAGACAGTCATGTAAATCATAAATTGGCTTAATTATTATTATAGTGAAAGGTAATCTAAATAAGTAGACAGACAACTACAAGATTATATACCTAGATAAATAAAGCACATTCAAACAGATACAATGCTTGTTTGAAGCCAGTTGATTTGTGTGCCTAACTAAACAGTACAAGTCATTTAAATTTGGAGGATAACTGAGAATAACAGCACCATAAGCCATATCCATTTTGCTATTTTGGGTATGTGGTTTGAAACTGTGCTATAAAGGAAGCTGTAGGAGCCATAAAATTAAATATATGAAATTATTAATTAATTATAATGTATCAATCTTTCCATTATATGATTTGTTTCAGTCATTTAACCCTAAAGAAGCAACAACCCACATGGAGGACCATTCTTTCTATCACAAATTCTAGCTATAGTCTGATTGGGTTTCTTGCCCCATTGATTCTTCCTGTATAAAGGATCCAACAAGAAATTTGTTGAGTCAACTGTGGTTGGGATGACACAATTCCAGATGAGTTAATGAAATCTTGGGAGAGATGGTTCCAAGGCTTGGATATATTAAACAACTTAAGCATTCATAGATGCTTCAAACCACCTAATTATGGAAAAATACATGTGACCCAATTACACCATTTTCGCCATGCCAGCAAATCGGGCTACAGTTTCCAAACCGAATCGGGTACAGTTAGCTACCTGCGAGTTACTAACAATAATGGGCAAGGCCAGAGTTGCTCCATTAAAGCCTGTAAGTATCCTTGGTCTACAGCTTGCAGTTGCTGTCCTTGCTGAAAGTGTCGACAGGATGCTTGAGAAAGAGCTTGACATTCCTCTCATGGAATCTATTTTCTGGACAGATAGCACATCCATTTTAAAATACATCTTTAATAACAGAACACGATTTAAGATATATATTGCAAACAGAGCCTGCAAAAAAGGGGCACTCATGGCCTAGTGGTTATAGAGTCGGACTTGGAACCTGAAGGTTGTGGGGTTGAGTGTCAGGTCTGTGTGTTGACAGTGTATGTGTGTGTGCACATGGATGGGTTAAATGCAGAGTATGGGTCACCATACTTGGCTACACATCACTTCACTTCATTTTAAAATATGTGATTTGTCTAAGAAATCTCAGTGTAAGGATGAGCATTCTATTGTTTATTCACAGAATCCAAATTTAACAATTTGGGTCAGCTTGAAAACAGGATGATTCAAGTCAAAACTTGGAGATGGAAAACTTTCTGTGGAGGATCTTATACATGCAGAGAAGGCATTACTATGCTTTGTCCAACAGCAGTCCTTTCCAGGTAAAATAAGATCTCTGAAGGAAAGACATACTGTTAAGAAAACCAGCAGTATTTTTAGGCTTGACCCCAGGGCTGGACTGGGACAAAAAATCAGCCCTGGCATTTTTTTGGTCCAGGCAGCCCACCACCACTTCCATATATACATATATACATAGAAATTAAGAGAAAAAGAAATTAAGCTTAATGTCAAAGTATTTATTGAATTAATCGGAGCAATGCGTCTGTGTCTCTTGTCATGACTCTTTTTCTCCCACAAGTTCACTCTCTGCTATGAATCTTTGATAAACACTGCTGTGTCATTAAGTAAATCAAAAAGTCACTATTTTAGTGGTGTCAGACAACACCAGATTGAGGACATGTGCATAGCACCATACATGAATGTGGTTGGGGGATTGTGAGGCTAGCAGTGCAGAGAAGCGTCTGTACTGCCCGGCATGTTTTAAGCCCCGTCTGTGGAATTTCCAATGCACATGCTTATATCCAGGTTCTAATGCTCAAGGACCTCTGTCAGCAAATTCACAAAACACTGTCCAGTGGATGTATGGCAATGGACCACTGCAACAAGTCTCTCATTAACAACATCAGTCACATACCTCAAAATGACTGAACATTGGTCTTGTCCTGTTATATCCTGGGTTGTATCCAGCTGGACAGAAAACATCCCAGCTTTCTTGACGTCAGTGGAGATATTTTCCTGAATTAAGTTGCGGATCGTATCATCCATATCCCATGGAGTTGACGGTAGTTTTCGACAGTACAGTAATGAGGGTAATGCCTCTTGATCCTGACGATGCATGCAATGTTTTGCTTTTCTCAATAACATTACTGAGATGCTCTTTCAAGCAGACATTATACTTTCCCAATAAAACTATTATCTCCAAAAAATTTCTATGGTCAATGCTATTGATTACTATTATTTAATGAGCTCAATGGACAATTTTGCTATTTTAAACATATTTTTGGACTATTTTTGAAATGTCTGGGGGCGGTTCATTTTTGTGTTTCTATAATATTGTTTCCTATTGATTATGTATTTTGTGAATCTTAGTGTACGTTGGCCTATATATTTTCATGGCTCTTCAAAAAAATCATATATTTAATTACCGTAATGGGCATTATGGCAATTAATGAGGCTGGGCTGTAGGAGCCATAAAGTTGTATATATGAAATTATTGGACAATGTATCTGTTTCAATACATGTTTCTGTATTCTATGTTCCCCCAGGGGTGGATGATAGTATTGCACCTGCCTTTGCTACTTCCTGTGAGCAACCACTTTAAACAGGAAGTGAGGTGGCAACAGGGTGTAGGAAGGGAGACAGTTTTTTGACTTACATGTGAGAGTACCTTGGAATGGCCTAGATCCCTTGTTTGAAGCTTTGTGATTTCTTTATTCCATTAAAATGTCAAGATTTTCTAGTTGTGAGTAGCATCAAATACACTGTCCCACACATAAGTGGCTATATTTCATCATATGACTACTTCAGGTGAAATAACTAATTTTGTTAGATGGGACAGCATTGCTACACAGATGTAGATTTAGGTCTCTAGTGAGGAAGAACAAAAAGCAAAAGCCGAGCATCAGGATAAATCAGAACAGTCAGGAGAGTGAGAGGAAACATAACAGCATGTCAGGATCTGGGTTAAGGTCACATCAGACATTTTTCCTGCCAGATAGAGTCCTCATTCTGCATCTCCTCTCATACATTTTCATGTGTCTTGCCATCTATTGCACTAGCAGCCCTGTGGCAAAGTGCTGCTAGCAATGTTGTGGAACTACTCATAGTTAGCCTATTACATTAACTGGATTTCTAACACAACACACCAGGTCGGAAGTCAGGCTCCTTCCCACAATCTCTATGACTACTACATTGTTCAGTTTGCTAACATGTCCAGTCAATCGATTTTTATAAATATTAGAATCTTTATTTGTATTAGGGATTATCATTTAGGGATTGTAACCTAACCCCTATCATTTCCCACTTATTCACAGGCATACATTTTTTTTGTTATGACGAATCAAGGAAATAATGAATATTTAATGAAAATGTCTACTGTAGGTGGATGTTGAATATTATGTTATATGTTATAACAAAAAGTAGATCAATCAATATTAATCAAGTCTTTACTGCTTTTGACATATTCAACTTGCTATAGCACTAGTAAATCAGAGAATAGAGATCCCAAGAAATTTATTATTTTCATATACATAACAAGAATAAGTGATCTAACAAATTAGAATTTAGAATTACATTAAATTTCAATGTATTTTAAAGTAAATAACAAAGAATTTCACATAGAGTTAAATTATTATATAAAACATCATGTATAAAACTTATCATTGTATTTTAGAACATACAACCAGGTATACTTCATGTAAGTATCAAATATTAATATGAGTTGAGAATCTCAAGTGATGATTCAGCATAAAGACCAACATCCAGACATATAGAACAAAAACATAGTAAACTGCTAGCTACATAAGTAACTATAATTGTGTGAACCCCAGGGCCAATAATTCCTTCTAGTGCATGTGCAAAGACCGAAACTTTTCAACAAAGTTACAAAGTGCCATATGATGCATTATTTTGCATTATTTTCCCTGGAACCTGAACCTTACTGAGTTCTCAGTGTCAGTTCCAAATGACAAGGAACCCTGGAGATTATCTGTGGTTTATATAATGACAGATACATTATAACTAGCATTTTTTTCCCCACCCCTCCTAACCTCCAGTGAGAATCACTACAGCACTGCCAATCAGCCAATCATTCTTACTCTACCAGAAGTGCTCCCTGATTTTTGAATTACAATTTGGATGTCTGCTCTCTTGTTTAATTTTCATGCTCTCCTCATAAGTTTGAGCGTCAAAACGCTTTTCTAAAATCAGGTCAACAACATTACCAGTCTCTTTTAATTTGTGCCACAAAGCAGCTAACTAGCTAGTGACAGCTAGCTAGCTAGACTTATAAACAACAAATTTTAAACAGAACTTACAATTTATTTACAATATTTACAAATTACAAAGATAAACTAAGACATACTAGTGTGTAAAAATGTTTTGGATTAGGCTACTCAGCTAACCACTACTGCAGCTCCAAGTATTTCTAACTGGCATTGATATATTTAAGTTTGAGATGAGTCATGTTCATTACCGTTTCAGTGACTGGCAGTTGGTTACTGGCAGTTATGGCTCCAACCCTTTGAGAGATCTCAGAATCATCATATGGAGAAGTCATGCATCCAAACAGGACAAGCAAAGAACGCTCTGTCCAACAAAGGTCAAGATATTTTTTCTTTTCAAAACCCACCCACCAACATTCACCCCAAGGGTACATGGGCTCAAATTGATGCACTAAAAGCCTGTTATCCAATGAGCTTTAATCTTTGCTCCCATTAAAATACAGTGCACTTGAATCTTCCATAGAAACCCAGGGAAGCATGGCATCTCTGAATTCCTATCAGTGCTCTCTCTGAGGCTTCAAAGGAGATTTTCCCACAGGGTGTACTGTCCAATGAAAACAGATTGTGTGATATTGCAGTGTCATTTGAGTCATTAAAATATTGAATTTCCCCAAGAGTAATCAATAATATAAGTGGAGGGGATCCACATCTGCTCCACACAAACTCTCCAATGGTGTTCCACAAGGCTCAGGACTTGGTCGTCTTCTGGTCTCCTTCTAAACTCGATTGGTGAGGTCATATCCTCATCGGTTTTCATACCACTGCTATGTGGATAACACTCAACTCATTCTCTCCTTCCCTCCCTCAGACACTCATGTTTCAGCTCAGGTCTCAGCATGTCTGGCAGACTTCTCATCATGGATCGCAGCTGAAACTTAATCCCAGCAAAACTGAATAGCTATTCATCCCAGGTGATTCATCCCCATGTCAGGATATTGTGATCTCCCTGGACCTTATGTCACTGCATACAATATTGGGGTAACCATGGACAACCAACTGTCCTTTTCTTCTCACAATGTTAATCTGACACGCTCATGCTGATTTTTCCTTTACAACATCAGAAGGATTCATCTGTTTCTATGCACACAGGCGAATCAGGTGCTTGTTCAGTCCCTTGTCATTTCAAGACTAGACTACTGAAACTCACTCCTGGCAGATCTTCCTCTAAGCCCCATTCACAACCTCTGCAACTGATCAAGAGTGCGGCTGAATTACTTGTTTTCAACCTTCCTAAGTTCTCCCACACCACCTCATTGCTACGTTCCCTCCACTGGCTTCGTGTAGTTGTCCACATCAGATTTAAAACACTTATGCTTGCCTAAAAAAAACAAGAAATAGACCAGAACCCAACTCCCTTAAAGAACTTATCACACGTCGCACTGCATCACACTCCCTCCAATCTTCTAGCACTGCTTGACTCACATTAACTAGAACACAAGCCCGAGGTGAGCTGTCTGTCCAAACCTGCCTTTACAACTCTCATTAAAATACGTCTACTGTGACTTTATGAATACTGTTGTGATTACCACTGTGCAATGCAGCACATTTGGTGCTGTGGCAGCTACCATTTTAAGAGTGGCTGCCATGATTATTTAGAAACTGTCAGTGACAACTGTGACCTAACAGAGACCCATCCAGTCCATGCCACAGAATTGTAGGGGAAAAGGCACTGAGGATGTATAAAAAAACAGACTCACTGAGAAAGAAGAGCTAAAATGAGATAAGTGGAGTAAATGGATATTTCTATATGGTGTATAAGTGGTTGGAAGAAAGGATGGCTATATGGTTGCAGTTGTTCTTCTTTTGGCTGCTCCAATTAGGGGCCGCCACAGCAGTGCACTGTGGGTGTATGATAGCAGTAATTGTGCAAATACTGCCTCATTTGTGACTTGAAAGTTTCTCGATCCATGCACATGCACACAACAAGGTATCTAGGTGACTCATACCATCCTTGGCAGTTAAGAGTGGTTAAATATAAACACAATTTTATATATATTTATATAGAGTTGTATGATCTGGTCAAAACATGATTTTTTTTAATTGAATGATGTAATAATCCATACATGCCTTGCAACACATTAAGACTGGGAAACCCTTGATATGATATTCCTAAGGATTGGTTTGCATTATTGAGACCATTGTGCTGACAAATGACCGGTGTCATTTTGGTCCAAATTTATTGGATCACATGAATGCTGTGATTCATTAAAACACCCACAGAAGCTTTCATTTGTAAGGTCTTTGACATGGTCAATACTAATACAGACACATGTTAAAAGTAATTTTTCTTTGCCTTCTATCCATGGTAAAACTTTGTCACCAGTGAAAACAGATCTCTTAAAAGAAACACTATTCAAAACCACAGAAAATTGAATGCGGTTTTTGCATTGTAGAGTGGCTGTATTTAATTTGAAAAGGACTCCACATTCTGTGTTTCTTATGACTTTGGCTACCTAATAATTAATGTAATCTTCAGAAGCAGTACTGCCTTATTGCACAATTACATGCTTTTCAAAATATGTTGAGTTGTGCTAGTGGTAGCTTCTAGTAGCTAGTGGGTGATAGTATGTTCAAATACTGCTTTTTGATGATGACCTTGTCATTGCGTCTGGGATTTTTGGTCTGTGTTCCTGATCTCTTTGTGGTAGAGGATTCTCACCTAAACGGTAGTAAATCTGTCTTGAACCAGTCAGGCACACTTGTGTTGATACTCGTGCTCTTCCTTGGTAGGCCTTCCATAGCCGGCCGTAATATAGATCCTCTTTAATCTTTGTGTATAATTTTGTGGGGTCAAAGCCAGAGGGAGAGGGTGTATGATGTACTTCATGTGCCCCTTCTGTGTACATCTAAAGCAATATAGACAAAATGAGTTATTTGTATATTGTTACTAGGCCTATAATGTTTTGTATTGCAGTATTCAGTATTGAAAAATTAATATAAAGCTATATCACAAGTAATGCTATTTAATAAGTATTTTCCACAAGCACACAACTGCCTGTTCATGGTAGGCTTACCATTCCTTTTTATTTTTAGACTACTTTGATATAGAGCAGGCTTTACACTGTTACACTGAATTTACTTTTTGTTATCTAAAGTTTACACCATACAGCATAAGCTAATCTTGTTACTCTATAATTACAGTATGCAAATATTGGATTTTTCCATTACTTGATGGAAAATGTTAATGTTATCTATCGCTGTGTGAACATGCTGAGCTAGGCAGTGGCCAGTAAATCTGAAAAGAAAACAATAAATACAGATACCACTAGTGCAAAGTAAAGTTCTGGGTAAAGTTTTTGAATGCAGTTACAGTAAAAAGTATGTGTAAAATCCAGTATAGTAGCACACCTTGATTGCAATGTTGGTTGATTTTATCTTTAAATGAACTGAAGTCTTACCTCTGTAAATGGTGATGGGTCTGTAGATACATGCTGTATCTCAAGCACTTGTCTTCTAGGAAAAGAATGTTTCCATAATAAAGACAATATATCCTCTCTCTCTCTCTCTCTCTCTCTCTCTCTTTACACACACACACACACACACATATATACACATATGACAGAGTTTTTGTGATTTTGCCTTTATACACCACCACAATGGATTTGTGGTGGACAGCCATTTTAAACAAAGTACTTCCATTTTCAGGGGCTCAAAGGTATTTGGACAGTTGACTGACAAGAAGTTAATTGACCAGATGTGGTCCATTCCCTCATTACTTCAAGACAAATGAAGCAGATAAAAGGTCTGGAGTTGATATCAGGTATTGAGTTGG
>CM074948.1:13830213-13850910 GCA_037577455.1 Pangasius macronema | reverse complement strand
ATATATATATATATATATATATATATATATATATATATATATATATATTTAGAGAGAGAGAGAGAGAGAGAGAGAGAGAGAGAGAGAGATTCTGCCATTTCTGCCGAGGTTTTGTTTTTTTTTTTGGTTGTGATGGTTCAAATAAGTAGGGTATTCCACTGGTAATGAAAGTGCAACTAGCAGAATAAAGGAATTTGAAGATCATTGAGAACTCTGCATCTATGAGAATACTGCAATTACAGATATCAGAAAACAGTTGTTAATAAGGCTTAGACTCCAACATATACTCTGTTATTTGGGAAATAAACCACCAAAGCCTAGCTGAACTGAACGAAACTTGGCAATCGGATTTTGGTATAGAGATATCTGATTAGTGAAAGAAGTATTTAAATAAGTTCACTTGTCATCAGTTTGTGCTAGACATGGATGTTCCACAACATTAAAACTAACTATAACATAAAAGATATGGCATGGTTCTTTAAAAAATAAGAAACACTTCAGAAAGTGCTGTTTTTGGAAAATACTTATCTTCGGGACAGCCCAATCTATAACATCAGGGCTTGGACTGTAGTTCTGTCTGCCAGGCAAGTCACAAGTTTAAACTAATGTGCACATTTTTATAATTTTTATTTCTGTAATATCAATTTACATTGACGTATGGCTGCCGCGCCATATAAACAAATTTAAAAAACAAATTTTTGATATGGTGACATTTTCTGTGAGATGTTTGTTCAACATTTTTGGAAATATCAGTGTCAGGACTTTGTAAAAGTCAGAGGAAAGTCTTCAAGACAGAGGGCTTTGTTTGGTATCTTGGTAACAAGACAAGCTGCATTTTGTGTGTGTGTGTGTGTGTGTGTGTGTCATATTAACCTCAAGATAGAGAAACAAAAGTGAAACTGGTGAGGGAACAGTTGTTTGTTGCTGTTAAAGTTATGCTATTTTATTTTGTAGACAGTTCACAATATTAAATGTAACTGTAAATAGATAAAATGTACGACTTGCTGTTGGGAAACTGCTGTGGTATAATAGGAATAAAATGAATAAAAGTCATTAGAATGTGCTTTTATTTAAAAATGATCGACTCCAGGGTTGGCTGTGTGCCAAGCCACATCGTACCACCTTATCTTTGATTAATTTCCTGTAATAGCATGCCGCTATGTTTTATTCATTACATAAGGTTTGAGCGTTTCTAAAACTGCTGATCTCGTGAGTTTCTCATGAACAACAGTCTCTAGAGCTTACTCAGAATAGTGCCTCCCTTCATGGCCATAATTTACCCATCTTTAACAGCTACTTCCAGCATGTTAACACCCCATGTCATAGAGCAAAAGTCATCTCAAACTGGTTTCATGAACATGACAATGATTTCAGTGTTCTTCAGTGGCCTTCCCAGTCACTGGATCAGAATCCAGTGGAGCACTTTTTTGATGTGGTAGAACGGGAGATTCACAGCATGAAAGTGCACCTGAAAAATCTGCAAGAACTACATGATCATCTCATACTATATTAATCATGGACCAGAATCTCAAAGGAATGTTTCCAACATCTTGTGGAATCCATGCCATGAAGAATTGATGCTGTTTTGAGAGCAAAGGGAGGCCCTACCCAGTATTAGTATAGTGTTCCTAATGAAGTGCTCCATGTGTGTATGTGCTTTTGTCAAATCCTGTGGCTCCCCCTGGTGGAGGATCTTCTGTTTGAGTGAATGAGCTACAAAACAGGTTTGTATTTAAGGCATGGGCATAACACATTCCATGCCTGATTGTCATCCCTCTGCTATGTGCTCTCTGGTCCACAACACCCAGTCTCACCACTCATACAATCAACATTTGAGATTGTCAAGGTCATCTACGTCCTGTTCAATCAGTGTGTGGTGCAAGCTATTGATCTTTAAGAAATAATGTTTCATTGTATCAGCACTGTCACTTTATTTAAAGGTTAAAAAACAATCTGTACCAATAAGCAAAATTCACAGTTTGGCTTTTAATACAAAATAAAGCTAAATCTGATTTATCCTCTAATCCCACCACTGATTTATTAAAGATTCTGGCCTCATGAACTCTCAGTGAAAATGTAGCAGAGCTTAACATTAATATTGACTTTTAAAATGGTTGCATTCCAGATGTCTTTAAGTGATGTGAATTGCTCTCATGTGTCTTTAGACCAAAAGCATTTCTTTTTAGCTTGAATCTGTCACTGTCCTCCCCCTATTTCTCCCATCCCCCACTGCCCATCTGTCTGTTCCATAGCAGAATACAGGGAGGCAGAAGAGCTGTGTCGTGACTGCAGGTATTTTGCTCTGAGGATGGTGCGGGGTAGTGTTAATGTATATGCTAAGTAATCTAAATGCACGTTCATTTGTGTTTGTTTTGGTGGATTTAGGTAGAACTTTTACAACTTCTGCTAATATATGCTTTGGGTCTCTTTAAGACTTACATTCATTTGTTTTCTGCTGCCATCCTGTGTGTATGTGTGAGGCAAATAGTAAAAATACAGATGTGGATGGTATGGGAATTTACACAAGGTCTTTTTTGTTTGTTTGTTTGTTTGTTTGTTTTACATAACTCACTTTTAGCCTAGAAAGTCTCTGGTCTCCATTCTTCCTCTTACCCCCATGTTATGTGACTGGCATGGTTGCCTAGGAAAAACCAAGGCCAGCTGGGCCAGCTCAGCCCATTAAACACTCTCACCCACCCCAACCTCTTTTACCCTCCAACCTTACTTCTGCATACACACACACACACACACACACACACACACACACACACACACACAAAATGCCTAATCAGTATTTACCATCCCCTCTTGCTGTCTTTCCACTGATACTGAAGTGTAAGAGAAGAGGTTTTCTTATATTTCAGACAAAACTGTGTAGTTTGTTACCAGTGCTTGAGAATAATAATGGGAATTTTTCATAGTCTAGGAGAATCATGTTTTGTTCCACAGGAGAACAGACACTACAGATCAACCCGAAAACACTGGCAGGAAGCAACAGGAGTTAAAATTGTGCAAACTGCATAATTTTAGTTTATGGAAAAATAAGCTATTAGCTATTAAGTTATTAGTTATGGGGGAAAAAAATGTTCTAGTGATTTGGACATCACACAGGAAGATGTTACTTATATACCTAATTAAACTCATTACCTACAGTAACTAGGTAACAATGTTGTTGAGTTAGGTGAGTTACATGCAAAGCAAGAGAAAAGCTAAACTGTGCTGAGCTGTGAACCTCTAGCAGTGGATTTAATGAGATTTCATGTATGTCTAGTTGCATTTAGAAACTTCAGTTAACCCACACAGTCACTGCTTACTCTCATAAAACAGACCTCTGGTCTATTTCAAAGTCTGTTTAAGGCCTGGTGTGCAAATGCACACTTAAAAAATATAGTTAAAAGAAAATATATTCTGTAAAATAATTTAAGAGTGAGAAAAGCAGTTAGTTAAATAAAGAAATCCAAAGCACCCTATTATGTTTAGCTTCTAATCAGACTGAGGAATTTGAATACCTCCCCATTGATGTTCTCTATTGATCAAAATGTCCATGTGCCTGAACTCAAAACACATCTTCAATCCATATACCTTCACTTAACCAATTAAATGGGAGACTTCTCAGTGAGGCTACTTAGTCTTTGTTATAGTCTTTATAGTCCTAGATAGTTGTAAAAAGTAGTCTTTTTTCTTCAAGTGTCCTGTACTAGAAACAGCATGGAATTTGATATGTTTTATGTGTATTTTAAAACATGTTTTAACCAGTAGCAAGAGCAGCTCCAAGTTTAATGTATATTACATATATTAAAAATATATTTCTTAATAAAGATCCATTTTTAATGCTAACAGAAACACAAATAGATGGCCTTTGACACACTGAAACACTGATTCTCTGCACTCTGCAAAGTCACATGCATACAGCACTGTAAAGGAATCCTTTACATAGAAGGGCAGGGAAGTTGAGGTCAAAATTGTGGGGTCAGTGTTAACACTAGCACCTGCTTCTCACGTCAGACGAGTTGGGCTAACTGGCCTCTCATGTTTTCCATTTGTTGTTGCCTGAAATACATAAAGCATCCTGAGGCTTCTGTTCTCCTGACCTCCTCGTACTACAGTTTCTTCCCCAGTGTCTAATATGAGTCTGTCATTATTAGACCAATCCTTTAGAATAAATGGTAGCTTGTTTATAAACCAAGCCTTATTTAGATCTGATGAAAAATTCGGTTCTAGGAAACAGGTTGAAGACATCCAAATAAATATGAAAGTAATAATCATGTCATGTCAGTGCATCTTCATATTGAACTTGTGCATGCCTATATAAATGTGCTGTCTGTGAATAAATTCATACAAGTACAAATAAAGACAGATAACTGGAGCTAATGGAAAACCCAAAGGAAAATATGTCATGGGCTACTATGAGCCAATATCGAAAAATGGCCACTACAAAAGAATGTTCAAGTATATGTCTTTGTTTAATGATGAATCTTGAGGAATATTTTAGGGGGTACTTTATCTTCTACTTTTTTTTTTAATTGTTAGGTGCTGCAGTACATTTCACAAATTAGGTACACACACAATTCTACCACTCAATCTGGTCCATTTAAAGAAAACCTACATAAAAACTTCACTTCAACTTTCACTATCAACATAAACAACATAGACTTCAGCTAAAATATAACACTGTGTTCATTATGCTATATTCTAACCACAGCAAGTAGCAATAAATGCTCCAGTTCTGTATAAGGCTATTTGTTCTTTAAAATGGGGGCTATTTGCCCCCTACTTATCACATATAGCTATTCATCAGGCTCTGTAGGTGTTATTTTTTATTAATGAGTCGTAACAACTAAAGCAAAGCCCCCGTTTTAATGCCACAATAAGGGATTGGTGGATCCTCTTTTGTTTATGTCTGATTTTTGCTCTGTTTAATAAGTGCCAAAAGAGTGCATGAGTACAAAAATACATCTAAAAATAGATTATTTATTAAATTCTTATGTCAGTAGTTTTCGTATTGCAGGTCTGATTTCAGGAAAGTCATATTTTCCATTCCAGTGTTCAAATCAATAACTTTTTTGTTCTTAAATCCCTGATTGTGGCTTTTGGAACTAATAAGCCTGTACAAATAATTTACTTCATACACAGATCTCTAAATATTTTAAGTTCTCTTACCTAACATGGTCTTGACAAACTTTGTAATACAGCAAATGTAGCATTTATACTATATTAATTTTATACACAACAACCTAAGAATGCTACCAAAATAATAATAATAATAATAATAATAATAATAACCACAAACTGGAATAATCCGATGTGCCATTAACCACACACTTTGCTCAATACTGCAGGTTTGTTATGTTTCACTAAAAACTGCCCCCTCTTTACTCTATATTCAATATTTCTATTAGAAAAATACCTCCTGGGTATTATATACTTTAAGTATCATGATGTACAATCTCTTCTTTAAAAAGCTTGTTTCTACACGAGTTAGATTTCACTACAATGAACTGTTCTTATATTTATATGAAATAACATGCATTTGCATATCACAATTTTTTTGGACTATTTCCAGATTTTATATATTACTTCAAATTAATTTCATAGTTTTTGACAAAAGCATAGATGTAAAGGGCAAACAAACAATTGTTGCCCTCAAATTTTAGCTGCATTTTGATTAATATATTTGAATAGCTTCCTGACATAAATGAAATTTTTACATTTCTAAACTGTATGGCTAAAAGAAAAAAAACAATTACCACAAAAGGAAACTAGTATGTTTGGATGAATTATATCAAAAAACGTATTCTGCATGAACTACACCAAATAGATGCTAGCACCATAATGCATTAGGGTCACATTAGGCATTATGGTTAATTTATAAAACATGCAAAATTATTGTGGCTAATGGAATGCTGACAGAGTGATCTTGTTATCTATTTTTTTCATTGTATATAAAGGGAAGCTTTATATTCTGACATTCTCTTTTTTAACACCTTGCATAAACAGATTTTAACATATGTAAAATAAAATAAAAATTAAAAGAAAAAAATCTAAAAATGAGCTAGAGTCTATCATTCAAATTATAGAATTTGTTATAATGTACATAACTTTCACTTACATGACAAAATCAACAGCAACTTAATGTTTTGAATTTATCCCAACATGTCAAGTCTAAGTTATAAACTGCAGCTGTATCTTATATATATGTGTATCGCTAGGATTAATATTGTTTATAAAATTCAAACATTCCTAAACCACTGAGCATGTTACAGAAAGAGAGGTTCAGATGCAAACAAGGACAGGGCTATACAATATTAATATAATGCAAACAGACAAAAAAAAAGAAAATGTTAACTAATATCTCTACCTTTACTAGAGTTAACCAATCAGTGTGTAACTGTACAGCTTTCAAAATATAGTATGGCTAGGTTCACACAAAAACCGTATTATGTATCAGTGAATATGTGTGTGTGTGTGTGTGTGTGTGTGTGTGTGTGTGTGTGTGTGTGTGTGTGTGACTTCACGTGAGCAAGAAATTCCTTGAATTCATCTCTAGAATTAAAATGGAGATTTAAGTACCTACAGACTATTTCGCTTAGTGTAAACCTAGCCACGTGTTCTAGGACAGCCCCAAACCCACCCCGCCCCACCCCCCAACTCAAACAACACATGCCAATGATCTCTCAGGGATTGATTTTTTAAACATGTATTTTAAATAGTTTTGTCACAAATTTAAAAAGAAAAAAAAAATTCAATCTCACAAAATTTGAAAAAAAAAATCCATTCATTTTTAATCACTGCTTAAGAATAAGCAGTCTTATTGGGTTATAGAAAAGAATTGTTTAAAAATTAGATCACATTGCCTCTGCATTGGCATTGGAACAGTTTACCCCCTTGATTAACAATAATGCTTTAGGTTTTCCACTGGAAATCTCACCTGGATCTATTTGAACTGTATCACTGCCTAATTTCCTTATTTAAATCTTATTTTCTTTGAGTAGCAATACACTGAATATAATTTGTGTATCCATGTACAATGGTGAGATTTTTTGGGCGGAAAACTTAGCTGTTACTGCTGCATCAAGGGAATGAGTTACATATACACACACACTTAAACTCCTACTTTACAGAGGTAAATAAGAATCATACCTATACTTATAGGAGTTTGTATGTTTATCACCTCCAAACCCAACTGTACACAGACAGGTACAGATACATTAACCCAGACTATGGTCATTTAGTTGGACCTAATAAGTAATAAGAATATCAGTAAACTCAGGCATTATTATGGTAATGACCATGTCTGTGTTTCAGGTAATGTCATCTATCTCTGTGAGGCACATCAACCCTTTTTACTTTATGTGGGGATCTATACTAATTGCTCTTAAACAGAGCAGATTAGTGAAAGGACCCTATAGGGTCCATGTTAAACTTAGGTGCACCCTTGACTTAAGTTTTAAACTGAAGCCTTTGGTATGAACTCATACAAGTTTGGACAATCCAATGTTGTTGTGGAAACACACACCTAATATAAATGTTCTTAGATGTGATGTGTACAATTAAAACATTATGGTATCTTTAGAGGAACCACCTGAGGAAATTTATGGACCACTGAATGACCATGACTGGTACAGTAAGTTACATTAAAGTATTACTCACACAGTTTGTTGTGCTTTGGATGCAACGTGCTTGGATCCTAAATATCAAGACTAATTAAGGAAAAAAAAAAAAGGACAGGACTTTTTAGGATTTAGTTGTGCAGCTGCAGGATTAAGGTATAATATAATATGGTTGTACAGCAGAACACTAAAATCACAGACACGAGCATCCAGTTGCAGATTACTTAAACATCACAGGAAAATAAGTAGATGGAACTTCATTACACAGTACATATGTTACTTCAGGTGTGTCCAATCTTACCCGCAAAAAGCCTGTGTCACTGCAGGTGTTACTCCTGCTCGGGTAGAACAAAAAACTTCAGCCACAGCAGCCCTTTGCGGAAATGACTGGACACCCTTGTGTCATTTGTTGAAATAATATTTGCATGGTGTTATGTTTTTACATAGTTCATTCAACCTCTCATTCTCACTTCAATTTCATACCTGATTCCATCTGTTAACTCTTATACCTTTTCTTTTAACCCTCCTATTATCCTCAAAATGACTAACATCTTTTATCCTTGGGGCCAGCAATTTAAACCTCCAGAATATGATTTTTACCCACGTTTGTTTATCAAGTACTTTATGTTTATTTGTTGACTACCTAAATAACCCTTTAAATAAAATATTAACCCTCACCCAACCCCCCTCCCCCTCCTTTATACATCCAGAATACTGATTGCGCGACTAAGGAAAAATACACAAATCACCATAAAATCTCATTTTCTAATAGATTTTTGTTATTTATAACATTTGGAAAGAAGAATATTTTCTATTATCAAAGATAGTAATGTATTATGTTCAGGGTCAATCTGACCCCAGGAAAAATAAACAGTCCAAGACCTTTTCCTATCTTCTCTGGTGCTCAGGACAGCATTTTATTCATGGTGCTCATCAGCAGGACATTTTCCCTTTCTTGGGGCAATAGGAGATGACAGTGGCTCTGTCAGTGAAGGCAAAACATTGAAGATGTTACCTTCTTGTTCTTCATTGCAAGAAGCTCAGAGGGAAGCTTCAGCTTGTTTTATCTCATTGTCCCCTACATGGTAATATTCCTTTTCAGCAGTTCCTCACCCAGGGTGTACGATGTGAAAAAATTATCACATCGTATTACCACTGAGAGTGGTATTTGACAAGGCTGAAGGACTGAATTATGACCACTCAGTCCTTCAGCCTTGTCAAATACCACTCTCAGTGTATCTGGTGGGGCTGGGACCATTTTGATGACATTAGCAGCACTAAGTTTACCCCGCTGTTCAGGTGAGGAGAGGGACCATAATAACTTTGCATTTTTGGAAGGTAATGTGTCTGCTGGTGGTTGAGAGACAACAGGAGGGTCAACAATAGGAGTATCATTCTCATCAGAGGAAGATGCCTCATAATTATTGTCCTCCTCAACATTATCCTCTGTCTCAGACACATTCTCCCCTATATCACTTACACTGTCAAAGAACTGTGACAAAACATCGGCAGAAAACCTTTGCTAAAAGGTCATTTTCAATTCATTTTCAATCTTTTTTCCATAAAAAGACAGCCCACAGAGCACCAAGAGAAATTCTAGAGAAGACTTCTGTGTAAGATTATATATGTTTGCTCCTCCCCTGTGTTGGGTGAACTATCAGTGTCTGCATGAGAACTGTGTTTACCCCTTCCCGTTATCATGTGAACTATGGGTGGTTCTCGCAATACTGTGGGTATGGTATGTTAGATTAGGGCCCTAAAGCAGAAGTTTTTTGAAGATTCTAAAATTGTATGTTATAGTGACCCTCAATATCATCTAAAACAAATGTGTGTAAAATGTTGATATTTCTTATATGTTTTATACAGCTGAAACAGCCTGGGGTCAAATTGAATACTTATGTTACAAAATGTGTACAGGAAATTGAAAACATATCATGTTTATTTTATGTTTTCCCCGTTGTCCCCATTAAATAAGGAAAAGTCATTAAATAAGAAGCAAAAAAAAATATGTCAACCACGTATTTAGAGAAGTTAAACATTGAATCGCTCTGGATAAGGGCGTCTGTCAAATGCCATAAATGTAAATGTAAATGTAAATCGACCCCAAAGATAATAGGAGGGTTAAACATATAAAACCATAATGTTACAAGACATTGTAAAGGAGTCAGAAAATTAAAAGAATAGGGTGCCAAAATCATCCAAGGAGATAATATAGCTAATTAGCATAACAAGACTGGCTGTCTATCCCCCTTTTGACCTCACTTGGTCACTTTTTCCATTCAAGTCCCCAGAGTGAAGGTTTAGGTGTAAGGCAAAGCACCTCCACCCTGAACAAGATCTACTTCAGCAAGGTGACACCACAAAGGACTTGGCAGATCCTGTTTCACCCTGTCTTAGACACAAGATCGGGTAATCTAAGCTCTTGGGGTCTTATTTGTTACCTCTTTCTAAGCTCTCCTACTGATTTGTTAAAAAAAACAATTAATGTCTCAAAGATAGTCCCAAACTGTGAACTATCTTTGTCCACAGGGAACTGTGGACCATGAATACATTCTGTGAACCACTGACCAGTGACTTGCTTATGCTGACTTCACTGTACCATAGCTTTCTTTTTGTAACATGATATCCGCCATACATCCTATCCTTACCATCTGCCCACTGCATTACCCTGGTTATGCCTTACACCTCAATCTGGAACCTTTCTTTTTTCCAGCCTAGCGAAAGAAAATAAATGGTCTTTTTGTGGATGATGGTTTCTCTTCATACACCTCACAGGTGTCACTTCAATGCCAGTTAGCAAAATTCCTATAACACTGCTAAAACATGCTTATAAGTCACCCTTAGCTATTCCCAAATATGATCAAATATGAGGGGGGTTGGAGATAATAATAAAAAAGAAAAAGGAAACGAAAAATACCCATACGAATACCATTACACCCTTAAAATCACACAGATATTCATAACATTTCAAGTAACCCTAAAAACATCTGGCTGTTGGAACACTGTTATGAATAGTATTTATGATATACATTCAAGTACAGAAAAAAAAACCACACACTTAAAATCTATATCGTTAATTCAGATACCAATGCTTTGTCTCACTGTCTTAAATATAGCAGCACAGATATTTCAGTGGATCTTAAGTGGTGCCATTTTCTTCATTACTCATACATTACTCTGACATTTACCAGCACCTCAAAAAAAAAAAAAATAAAAAAATTCACCATACGTGTAGTTTTATAACGTAAATGAACTGTCATGAGTCAATACCTTGTACAATAAAGAAATTGTCAGAAATTTGTTTTAAAAAAGGTACTCATAAGAGTGCAACAAGAATATAGTTACCCATTCTCTAGATCATTCTCTAGATCATTCTCTAGATCTCAAACATTTTCAGGCAGGGACCCCTTTTGGCTTTTGGAACCATAGGGGTTTTTATTCTCAAACTTTCCCAGATTCACAGAATATATTTTTATTAAAATTGTCATTAGATTTGACAAAAGTAGACATTATTTACATAATAAAGTGGAATAACTAAATGAACTCAGATATATATTTAATAACTCTGATAATGATGGGTTGTTATTTTCACCACTATAACAAAATATAAAAACAACAACCCCCCCTGGCTGTGGTTCACTGACCCATTTTGTGCAGTCTTCAACATGTCTAAATCATAAGAATGAATACAAGGGGAAAATATGATTTTTCAAATATGTTGAAATGTTGTCCATCTTAATGGACAGTAATTGAGTACAGTCTGTAAGGTTTTACAAGTTTTGTGGTCAATATATATTGTGCCCAGTGGCCATAAAGTGCTGCTTTACTATAAAGTAGGAATGAAATGGTTACTGTTTTTCCTATTAAAGCACACAACCTACACACTGTAGCAGGCCAACATATTTCTTGAAGACAATCTGTTTTCCATTATGTGACCTTAGTAAATGAAGACATGCTATCAAAATAAAATACAGACTGGTAATCAGCCCTAATCAGAATTTGAACATAAACACTATTTTTCTTTTTGTTTTTATTTATTTTCAATACTTTATTTATTCCATGTTGCTTCTGATCTCTTTTTCAGTCTGCTCGTGTATAGACTTATTACTACATACTGTATACATTTAGCAAGTTGTCAGTAATTTAAGCATTTAAATACATCCTGATTAGGGCTTCATAAATGGTTATATTGTTAATGATTAATCAAGAGAAACTGCTTAACAAGTGTCTAAGTCTGACAGAGTTTCTGTATAACTAGATGTTGCATGAAGTGTGGATAATTGTTTAGAAGCAGGCTTTTCCTTTGATGGTCCCTCTTGATTTATAATAGCCATTATAAACTCAGAAACTTGAATAGTTAGATTAAATCAGACTACATTTCTGATACATTTCTGATACAAGAATCAGATTAGGAATGGGCCAGGTGTTCGAGACATTTGACGGATTATGCATATTAGACATGACAGTCCAAGTGAAGGTGGAGAAGAAAACTTCTTTTCCTCATTGGGTGTACACTGTTTTAAAAAAAAATAAAAACCCTAAGACCATCAAGACAAATCATACTGAAAGGTTATTGAAAACATTTTAACCTTAAAGGAACATTGTCTTGATTGGTATATTACAGCAACATGATCTTATGATAGGAAGTCCAGATTTATATGGAATACAGGGAAACTTCACTTGCTTGAATTTCTATGTTTTCTTTCATGAGAGTTGGTTGTTAACATGGTATAAAGTTCAGCATCACTTTAGCAATTTCTGCAATTTTCCAGCAGAAATCTCTGATTATGTGTGATATTAGAGCACATGGGTTTGGAATCTCATTTATACTCATTACATAATTTTTACTGTCAACAGAAAACATGTTCATTGGCAGAATGGCCAGTATGGATATTATGGTTGGTTGTACATGCTCAAATAACAACCATATACTTTCAAAATTTGGTAACCAGGGTTGAGTTTCCCCAAAAGCATCACAGCACAAAGATCATCATTAAATGGTAGCACAAGCATTACATTGAACACTTTCTCTCAGTTAAGATGATCTTAACAATGCTTTGCAATGCTTTTGGAAAACTCAGTAGACATTGTTGGCAGAAAGGGGATGCAGGTAGAGAGGATTGTATAATTGCTTGTGCAGACTGTGGACCTTTAGTGCTTGTTTGGATGTTTTGGATCAGTTGGAGTAATTGTGGGAGAATGGCAAAGGACCTTCTTCCTTTGCTGACCAATAACGTTCTTTGCTTGGTTTCTGTTGGTTTTCATCAATTCTCTGTGTTTCTTCTCAATTACAGGGCCAGTGAAAGGCTTAGTTCTGTGGTGCACTATATGCTATTTATAAGCACTCAGCAGTCGATTCCTCCAAACTCTTCCAGTGACAGATGGAGTAGAATTTGGGTTTGTGACTGTCCCTGTTTTTTCAGTGTCCTGTGTACTCACTGAGGCTTCAAATATGGGAAATGCTGGTAAATCTTTCTCAGTTGTTAAATTGCTGAAGAAAATGTCTTCATTCTCTAAAACATTTCTTTTGAAATTGAAAATGGATGTCAATTTCTGGATTACCAATGCAATTGTTTTCCGCAAAATAAGTTTATTATTCTACTTGTGTCCTGATAAGAGGGTTGAATCCACTGAGGCAGTAAGTGATCTAATTTTGGAATGAGCTGTTGCAATCACTAGTAGATAACAACAAGGGTACAAAATTATTTGTGCGTTATCAAATCTCTGTTTTTCATATCTCAAGATCAATATCAAGCATTTTGATGGACAAAAATATGAGGCTCTTCATATGTATTAAACAATACAAAACAAGTGCTTTTGAGATCCTCTCAAATGGATTGCTAACAAAACCCCATTAACAGTGACAATGTGTCTTAATTGTAATAATTATGTCTAGTCCTAAATGCTACTATTTCTTGTTGTCTTAATCAAAATCTGTCAGTTAAATCAGAATTACATAAATAAACCCTTTTAGCTGCTTAACTAAATCCTTTTGTTGCATGATAAATAAAAAAAAAAATTAACATATTAACATATTAAAACCCAAACTCATTGGCTATATCTCACTATTTGTTTTTAATTATATAAACTAAGCCAACACATATGACCAAAAGGGTATACTAGCATAGCTGTATTGAATACAGAATACACTACATCTGTACTACATCTTGGTTTTATAACTTATAAACATCATATTGCAGCTGTCAACTGTATAGTGGGAGATCACATTAATGCTAGTAAATAAGGTTCAGTGCATAAAATAAGGATTTATCTTATATGACCAACCTCCCTTTCTGACATATTTTGTCATTATAGTAAATGCCAGTAACCCAGCAAAAAAGGGCTTTTATACGTTAGATAAACTTGGTTTTCCCAGAAGAAAATTTAAGTAAGCAGAACAGAAAGATTTCTATATTTCATTATGGGTATTATAAGAGTAATAAAAAAAATTACCATTAGCAACTACTGTACAACATTCAGACAAAACAGTCTCTAAAGCAAACATCTCACTATCAGTAGTGAGATATTACATTTAGATTATCATAAAGTGCCTAAAGATTGTGCAGTCTTATTTGCAACTCAGCATGTGTTAATTCACACACACACACATACACACACTGTACTGCATTCTAGAATATGGTCAGTATCCTAACAAATTTTCTTGTTGCATATTTATTCTATTTAACAAATTGTTGCTCTCATTTTTTGCAGTGATGAGGCCTTATTAAAATAACTCAAACTAACTTAAACTAACTTCATTTCTAGAAGGACATTTTAATTCTTAGTTTGTCTATATATGTAGGATAAAGGTTTTGTTCTGGGGCAAAATATGAAAGGAAACCATTTGAGTGATGTCAAAGCTCTTCTAGTTTCTAATGTTGGGCCTCCACGTGTGGAGGGGTGAGGGGTGTCTCAAGCCCCAAACTTATCAGAGGAGGGCTTCCTCTTGCTACACAAGGTCGGATTCAACTACACACTGCTCTGTGTATTCCTTCACCAGCTCCACTTTCAAGGTCTCCCTGAAGAAATCAGCCAGGGGCTTCCACAGTGGTGGGTCCAGGAAAACCTGGCACATCACATGGCCCTTCAGTGTGCTAGTGTGGCGCCTCAGGTGACATAGGAGCTGCTGCACAGCCAGATCCAGATCTTTGCCAAACATGTCAATGTTGAGGTAGTACCAGTCGTCACCAATAGGTATACGAAAGGGGAAAGTGCACAGGCTGGCCATAGATGGACAACAAGCGTCATCCACCATCCAATCGATGTCTTTCTTCAACAGGATCTCCATGTTGCTTTGCATGGGCTTGAAGGGCTGCCAGTCTTGCACAATGGTGCCATTGGGTAGTACATCCTGCATTGCTTCACTGCTCAAAAAAAGCTGGTGGACATCTGCAGCCTCTAACCTCACTGGGGTGCTGGAAGGAGCATGGCCATCTCCTTCAATACCCACATTAAGCCCAAGATCAGTGAGGCGTAACTTTAAGTCTTCAGCACGGAAGCGTACCAGCAGGATTCCCTTTAAACAGGAGTTTCATGATGGTATGAGAGAATGTACAGTACAATATGACTGGATCAGCACTTTCTACTACCCCTCACTCTGTACCACCAAATTTAAATAAGGAATTAAAGCATACATAATGAAGAATAAATGTTTGAGACTATATACAAATGCAAAATTTTATTTAAAAAAAAAAAATCCTATGCTACAATGTATTGAGAGTTTGTACAGGTGCATTTTAGTCATTACTGCTGACAAATTCTTGCAAACATTCTTTGTAACCTATCATGCTTTCACACTCAAAAAATGTTTAGTAGCACCCATTCTTTGATTTTCATTAGTTATCTGTATTATTCTATCTACGCTGCATCACACCATGTGTACCACACTCTGTTTTCCCACAACATTTGTTTCAATGCAAGATGATTGGGCATACTCATGGTAGAATCAACTTTACACTAGACTCAGTAACCATACTGCTTTAGTGCTACTTGCAATATGCCCCTATATAAAGCAGTGACTTTTAAGATTTTTATACTAGGTGTGCACATCCGGCAGACACGCTGTGCACTAAACTTATTATCAGCAGCCCAAGCAGTTAGTCATAATTTCCAGCTTTGTTCAGGTGTGTTTGAACAATGTGAGTCAATACACTATATTTACTTACCCATTGCACGAAAGCACATACAGGAATGTTTGATAATAGGCTCCCACTAATATAAAATGTATTTGATAAAGTTGCAAAATTTACAAAATAAATTGGTTAAATAAATGTTCATTCAATCAGTTATTGTGTTGTCATGATCTATCACTTCCACCACTTACTCGATTACTCATGTTCACCCCTACCTGTTTAGTGATGAGTCTGTACTTCTGGAAGTCCTTGGGCCCCAGCTGGTCATCTCTGGTCAGTCTGCTCACTTTAACTTCAGGATATTCAGACTTAACAAGCTGAGAGCAGAAGCGGAGCAGCTCCCGAGCAACTCCTTTGCCCCTCTCCTGAGGGGCCACACGGAGCCCTTCCACCAGCATAGTTTCTCCATTGTCAATAACACATACTGACTCAAGTGCAATCTGGAAAATGCAAGACATGGCTGTTTATACAAGTACTAAAAGTCAGTGTATCCTGTTCTGGTTTGCATTTACAGCAGCAGAAACCATGTGTTTTGGAAAGCCTTGAATATATCAAAAAACAAGTCAAAAATAGCTAAGTACCAATTGTATTCTTCAATATCGTTCATACATGTATAAATAATTGTAGATATTCTTACCACTTTGCCTTGCTTGCGAGCAAGAATGACAGTACGGTTTGTCTCCTGCAACCAGGCCTGATAGCGCGTGGGAAGGTAGTCTAGACCACCATAGATATCCTGGCTTATGGCCATGATGTCATCAAAGTCTTCCTCGGTAGCCACAGTGAACTGTAGTCCGGTATGAGGTGGCACCTCAGGGAGGCAAGTCAGGCTGTTCTCAATCTTCATTGTTTATTGCTGGCAGTGGAGCAGGAAAGGAATATGGTTTCATTATATCACTTATTTATATCATTTGTTTTCTATTCCTGTTATCTATTCCTAGTCTTTATTGTGTCTTTTGTGCGATTAAATGTATCTATTTAACATATAGCTACTGTATATATTAAGTGTATGTACTTAACATTAAGCCTAATTCAGGGCACTTGGATTTTGAGAAGATCCCTCAGAACAGATTAACCACAAGAAAACTTTCACAAACAAAGTGATCAGCACTATAGTATCAGCCCAGAAATGATCACCACTTCGTGTGAAGTCTGCCTACTGTTAAATGACATGGTGATAAATAATAAATTGGCATAATTGCTGGAAACTCTCAACCAAATTCATCCTGCCCTACTTTAGTGTCTATCCCACTGGGTTTTAAATCCATTGTTGAAATGTGAGAAACAATCATCAGTGTGTCGTCATAGTCTATTAAATATCACTGTGGCATTATGGTAGTCTACTTATTTCTGAGCTTGTTTTGGGAATACTGCCTCTGAAAGCATTCTTGGGCAGCTTATTTGGGCGCTTAACAATAACGTCACGTAACAAAAATTCCATTAACGATTTGTTCACAGACAGTCAGACAGCATGGTATGATTTCCATCCAATACAAATGGAAGAGCAGATGAAAGACTACTTGCCCTTGTATTTATATTGGATAGTGGTTATTTAACTGGTAATATGTCTGTACATTCAATGGCTTGCTTGCTGTCTATTTAGCTTATTGTGGCATAACATAGCATATCAACTGCCAATGATGTAAGGGTTGAATCACATTAGAATATTTATTATCCTGGGTATAAAAGATTTCTATAGATTTTTAGGTCTATAGATAACCAACAGGATATTTCTTTCTACTTACAGCTAAATAAGTGTGTGTGTGTGTGTGTGTGGGGGGGGGGGGGGTCCTGGGATATGAGGAAATATACTAAATATAAATCACCATGTGAACTGTACAATTAACTGTACCACTGTACAATTAAACTGCTAAGTGTGACACACTTTTTGCACTTTGTTATGTCCTGTCAGAACTGCATATGCCATACATGTATGATGCACTGTGGGTTCATTTTCATCTCACTGTATACTTTACATTGTATATGGTTGAGATGACAGTAAAGAGCTACTTGACATGGCTTGACTTGAATTGAAAGAATAATTAGATGTCTTATTGTTGATTAACTGTATACATTATGACCTGATCATCTGAATGACTTTGCGGTAATTTTGGATGCAACAACCCTGGCCAAGCATTGCAGAGGGGCAGTAAATCGGTCACTGCAGCATTTTGACTTCCTCATCATTAATCACTGAGTCTATGTCTTTTCAATACAGGATAATACAGGCATTTCTTTGTGGGAATATGAACAGACTCCTATAGATACCTAGTTACCCTGTTTTGGCTATTGTCCTTTAGAAAGATTTTTATTTCTCAACATTTATTTCTCAACAAGACTGATAATTATTTACAATATCTTTACAATTATTCACATAACAACTGCTAAAAGGCCCATATAAAAAAACTGCCATCTCTCTCTCTCTCTCTCTCTCATTATCATATCATCAAAAATTAAAACATAAAAAAATCTATTTCGAAAACATACTGAAGATAAATAACCTAACAAGCTTGCATACAGGATTTTGATCAAAATAATGAAAGACAGTTTAAGAATACAGTAAACACGATTATGCACATATCTGACATACATGATATCCCATACAGCCCACTGTGCACCATCCCCCAACAGCCCTCTTTCTCTCTTTCACACACACACACACACAGAATCAGAAGACAATCCAATATAATTTTGTTCATAGAATATATATATATATATATATATATATATATATATATATATATATATATATATATATATATATATATATTCAAGGTCTATTTGGTCTCAGAAAAGCGCACATACTGACAGTGACCTCAGTGCCATATCTTCATGTCTCATCTTAAATACTCCCGTGAAATAAAGCTTCCACATTTATTAGCCTGTGCTGGCTGGGCAGAATCCGAGAATAGCGGTAGAAACCGATATGCGTTGTCACGAGCTACTCAACAGAAACAGCTGCTCACAACTCGATGAACCGTGCAATATTATCCTTTCAAAAATGATTCTGTTTACTGATTAAAGCTAGATAGATGAGATTTGCGTTTGTAGACTTTATGTCTTTAATTAGACATTCGCCTTACTCATGGCTACGACTTGCAGAAGTGCACCGATACATTAATCATTGGGGAAAACCGCAAAAGTCAAACTCCCAAGGCTTCTCCCACGATCTGCAATACAGGCATCATTCACACACATTCCACACTGAGCTTAAACATAATTTAACGTGTCTCCTCTTGACGTTAGCCATCTCCTTCCAGTCCCGGTAAAATTCCACACAAAATGGCCGTTGGGGGTAGTGGGGGGAGGGGGGATAACGGAGAAAATCAAATGTATTCAATGCTCCTGAGAAGACTGAAAACGTAAACCTAAACACAACCGGACAACATTTTTTTTTTTTTTTTTTTTTTTTGACGCACTGTTTGTCAGAAATCCAAATGTACCGCTTTTATGATTTGTCCTTTGATGTGCTGTAGGATATCACTGTAGATGTCACTGTGAAAAAAGGATGCGAGAGAAATCGGAATTTTACTCACCTTGAAAGGCGCCTGGAGGGCGTTTGCAGTTCTTGCAGGTTCGCAGGGAAGAAGACGGGCCTCTGACAGACACGCAGGTGCTGTATAAATGCAGGTTTAAAATGCCCCTCAGCTGCAGTGATAAATTTAAACCGGCTCGGCACTGGCTCTCAGTATGTCACTTTAGACCACTCCCACCACCCCTATACTCTATACAGTCAGAGAAACGTAATGCATCCAATAAAGTATCATTCAGTCTCTCTCTCTCTCTCTCTCTCTCTCTCTCTATGTGTGTGTGTTCATGGGGATGCTGCAGATCACGGAAAGCCCTTTCAGAACGTTATTTCCGGTTTCCATGAGGAATTCGGTATTATTATTATTTTTTAATGTAATTATGTAATTACATTTCAAGTATAGTTTCAATATATATTCAAGTAATGTAATGTAGGAAACATTAAGCAAATTACGCAAAGTTTACTTATTTATCTTAAAAACAAACTAAGTTGTATTTCTAGGACTGACAGAATACTAAATATTAGAATACTAATTAAGATTAAATGTAGATATATAGGGTACTGACAAGTACACTATATAGCCAAAAGTTTGTGGACACCTGACCCTCACACTGTGGGCCAGCCCCAAACTATTGCCACCAAGTTGCACATAAAGTTGCACAAAGCACACAATTGTGTAAAATGTCTGTGTATGCAGTAGCTATAACATTTTTCTTTACTGGAACTAAGGGCCCCAAACATCTTTCAGTTTTCTTCACTCTAATTCTCCCCCTTGAAATAACAGATAAACAATAACATGTTGCTATACAAGACAGATGATTTTACACTGGGGATCCCACCAACAGGATTGCGGAATTATATTTTGTATAATGTCCACAATCTGCATGTTCCAGTAAGTGCGTAAACAACCTCCAGTTAGTCGAGAAGGTAGCGGCCAGAATCCTTACTAGAACCAGAAGATATGACCACATCACCCCTATCTTATCCACACTACATTGGCTCCCAGTAAAATTTCGTATTAATTATAAAATACTGCTATTGACCTATGAAGCACTGAATAACCTTGCATCACAGTACCTGAGTGAACTTCGAGTCTTTTATGACCTGCCCTGCCTACTTCAAACAAAAGATGCAGGCTCTTTGTTGGTACCTTGAATAATAAAAGCTACAGCAGGGGGCAGAGATTTCTCTTGCACAGTCCCAGAGTTATGGAACAGCCTTCCAATTAGTGTTCGGGACTCAGATGCAGTCTCAGTATTTAAGTCTAAACTGAAAACATATTTGAATATGTTTTATCTAAAATATATGCATTCTATCTAAAATACTAGAGAAGGCAGTAGCGCAGCTGATAATTTCATATCTACAAAGTAATAATATCTATGAACTTTATCAGTCAGGTTTCAGGCCCCACCACAGCACAGAGACA
>CM074948.1:13809424-13822818 GCA_037577455.1 Pangasius macronema | reverse complement strand
GTGTGTGTGTGTGTGTCTATATATATATATATATATATATATATATATATATATATATATATATATATATATATATACAATAGTATAAAAATGTATATTATAAAATTAAAATTACAACCTTGTGAAATTGTTTATCTTTAAAACCCAAGAAAGTGCAGTGCTTTTGGACCTGTTGATGTCTTTGCCTGAAGAGCTCCCCTTGCTGGACTGTAAGGAACTGCAGCATCATCTACTTCAAATTCACACCCGTCTAAACACACCAACAGTGAGCCACAGCACAGATCAGGGACCTGCAGTTGCTAATTCTGCTTCAACTAGAGTAACAGAACAGCAAACCTCCAGAGCTGACAAGCATGCTGAAGGAACTGATGTTTCTTTACAAAAACTGAGTGTACAGTCTACAGGGGAAGAATCACCATTAGCTGCTGGCGATTTTGCAGGCGAGTCACCTGCAATAAAACTGTCAAAAGACAAAGTTGATTGGGCCACTGCTGGCCTGTGTCCACTAAATCCATTCATGGTGCCAGTAGCCCTCCTGAAAAGGCAGTAACCCAAGGAGAGTGCAAAAGCAGCTCTGGTTTTCTGATTTCAGAACTGTTGATGCTGATGTTGGTGTTTTAAAAAAATTTCATTTAGAAAATAATATACATCTGCCAAAGTGCAGTGAATGTGATGACATCAGTGAAATAACCTTACATAATTTAATGATGCTTGTACAAATTAGGCCTTTAGAATACATTCCACTGAAAATTTTGCATATTTCTAATGCAGTAGTGAAGTGGGAGTACACAAGAACACATTTAATTTGTAAATGTGTGTTGGATTCACTATTTGAAGTTTTTGTCTTTTTAGTTACTAAAGAACACTTTTGTGCACACAGTTGTGTTTAATAAAATATCCATTTTAGTTAATTGCTGTTGCATTTGCCATTCTAGTGTGCTGTTTACAGAAAATGTTCATGTTTACAGAAAATGTGACTGGTTTACTATGAGAAATGTGTGGATCAGGGAAATGTGGCTATGGGGGTCAAGTAGTAAAGAAGTTAAAATATTTTGCTTAGTTTTAGGTATAATCGGAGTGGTGTCTGATTTATTAACCATAAAAACAGTGTAAATTATGTGCTGTTGACTTCTCTGACTCAAAACCACCTAATTTTATATCAGATTTTTTTTCCCTTTGCTTTTTATGAACTGGACAAAAGTAACAACCTAAAGGTACATCAGAGTGATTAAATAATCAGCCTTTCATGTTTTACTGCTGTGTCTGATGGATTACAGTCCATGGAGCTGTAATTTTGTAACGTATGATTTTACAACTGTACATAAAATGTCTTATTGCCTGTTCAAAGAAACGAAACCTCTCCTGCCCTATTCATCAGGTGTTTGGTGCTAGATTTCACAAGGTTATGAGGTGTATACTTAGTGTATTTCCTTTCCAGCAAGTGCAAAAATGCTGGGAAAAGGGAATATAAATTGTAGGATTGCATTGGAACGGCAAGGCCAAGTCTTTTGTTTTTGCTGAACGCTGAAGACATTTAGGTTTGAGATCAAAAGATGAATATGAGACATTATATTAGAATTTCAGCTTTTGTTTCCTGATATTTACATCTAGACATGTTAAACAACTTAGAATATAGCATCTTTGGTGGCAGACCACCCAATCGTTACATGAGCAAAAGTATTGGAACAGATAGTCTTAAAGTTAATACTTTAGGGATAAGGATTCCAATCTGGCCTTCCAATTTTTACTGCTGATGAGTGGTTTGCATCTTGTATGGCTTCTATATTTCTGCTTTCAAAGTCTTCTTCGAAAATTGGATAGTGATACCTTCACCCCTGCCCTGTGGTGGTTGTTGTTGATGTCACTGTCTGTTGTTTTTGGATTTTTCTTTACAGCTCTCACAATGTTTCTGTCATCAACTGTTGTTTTCCTTGTCAAAATTGTTTGATGTCTGGTTGTTAGTACACCAGTGGTTTCTTTCTTGTTCAGGCCATTCCAAATTGTTGTATTGGCTATACTCAATGTAAATTGTGCAATGGTTCTGATTGATTTTCCCTCTTTTCTCAGCTTCAAAATGGCTTGCTTTTCTCCCATAGACAGCTCTCTGGTCTTCATGCTGCTTTATGCGTTTTAACAAAAAGTGCAGTCTTCACAGCCAGAACTCAGGGCTCAAACCAAGAATAGACATTCGGAGCTATTAATTGTTCAAACAGTCAATCTAACAGGGCATACCTGAGCAACAAGAAACACCCGTCAGTCACATGTTCCAATAATTTGATCACTTTAAAAATGGGTGGGTTCAAACAAATATCATGTTCTAAGTTGTTTAACACATTTAGATGTAAATATCAGGAAATGGAAAAGAAAGTACACCCTCTGCCAATTCTATGTTTTAATTTATCAGGGCCTAAATAACAATTTTGTGGTCCTCACCAACTTCTATAAACAAATAACCTCAGGTCAAAAAAATATACAGATTTCAATATGTAGTCTTTTTTTTTTGTTTCCAAAAACTAAACTAAAAGTTTTTGGGTTTTTTTTACTTTTTTTTCAGAAACCAGTTGGGAAGTATAATTACAACCCTCCTACTTACACAATCATTAACAGAGTAATTAGCAGCCAAATGTTACTAATGCAATGCACAAGAAGTATTATTACCTCTAAAAAAGCAGAACCTTTGGCAGTTTGGTGTTCTGGAACACTCAGGTGTGTGTCTACATCAGCCATGGCTTTAGAGAAGCAATTGTTGCTGCTTATCAATCTGGGAAGGGTTATAAGGCCATCGCCAAACAATTTGAAATTCACAATTCTGCCGTGAGAAAGATTGTTTACAAATGGAGAGCCTTCAGGACAGTTGCCAACCTTCCCAGAATTGGATGCCCCAGCAAATTCAGTCCAAGGTCAGACCGCTTAATGCTCAGAGATATAAAGAAAAAACCAAGAGCTACATCATGTGACCTACAGGCCTGTGTAAGCACATTAAAAGTTTATGTTCATGACAGCACAATCAAAAGACTGAACAAGTATGGTTTTCATGGTAGGATAGCTTTCATGCCCTTAAACAAATGCCCTTAAACACAATGAACTGATTGTTGTTTTTTTGTCACCTGAGATTATGTGTTTGTTTATAGAAGTTGGTGCAGACCACACAATTGTTATTTATGCCCTGATAAATGAAAACATAGAACTGAAGGAGGGTGTACTTTCTTTTTCCCATGACTGTTTGCTTTTAGATACAGAAAATGATAAAGTTTTTGAGGAGGTATGTGGTGCAGCGGGTGTATCTGCAGGTCCAAAAACAGATGTGCGGAACAAAACACCAAAGTACCAACGGAACTATGGGCAGAAGTAGCAAAGAAAATGGCTGGTGTCTATGGGGAAACGATATCTTCTGCCTTCTCTCAAGTATGTGATCATGGAAATGTGCATGTGATAATATTGGAAAAGATTGCTTAGTTTCTAGTTTTTGTGATACTGTAATTTTCAAAGAAAATCTGACTGGTTTACTATGAGAAATGTGTGGATCAGGGAAATGTGGCTCATGAGTCAAGTAGTAAAGAAGTTAAAATGTTTTGCTTAGACTTAGCTATAATCGGAGTGGTGTCTGATTTATTGACCATAAAAACAGTGTAAATTATGTGTTGTTGACTTCTCTGACTCAAAACCTCACCTCGAAGGAAAGTAAGAGTAGGGGTAAGCAAACTGTCCTTGTTGCAAAACTTATATTTAACAGTTAATTTTATATCAGATTTTTTTCCCTTTGCTTTTTATGAACTGGACAAAAGTAACAACCTAAAGGTACATCAGAGTGATTAAATAATCAGCCTTTCATGTTTTACTGCTGTGTCTGATGGATTACAGTCCATGGAGCTGTAATTTTGTAACGTATGATTTTACAACTGTACATAAAATGTCTTATTGCCTGTTCAAAGAAACGAAACCTCTCCTGCCCTATTCATCAGGTGTTTGGTGCTAGATTTCACAAGGTTATGAGGTGTATACTTAGTGTATTTCCTTTCCAGCAAGTGCAGGTGCAAAAATGCTGGGAAAAGGGAATATAAATTGTAGGATTGGATTGGAACGGCAAGGCCAAGTCTTTTGTTTTTGCTGAACACTGAAGACATTTAGGTTTGAGATCAAAAGATGAATATGAGACAATATATTAGAATTTCAGCTTTTGTTTCCTGATATTTACATCTAGACATGTTAAACAACTTAGAATATGGCACCTTTGGTGGCAGACCACCCAACCGTTACATGAGCAAAAGTATTGGAACAGATAGTCTTAAAGTAAATACTTTAGGGATAAGGATTCCAATCTGGCCTTCCAATTTTTACTGCTGATGAGTGGTTTGCATCTTGTTGTATGGCTTCTATATTTCTGCTTTCAAAGTCTTCTTTGAAAATTGGATAGTGATAGTGCAGACCAAACAATTGTTATTTATGCCCTGATAAATGAAAACATAGAACTGAAGGAGGGTGTACTTTCTTTTTCCCATGACTGTATACCATTTAAACACTCACTTGAAGTAGGAATCATTGTAATTACTAAAGCAAAATATTCCATTTAGAACACAGGTTTAGGTCAGTCAAGGCATCAAGGTAGTTTTTATACTTATTATTTTGTGGTGTAATTTTAGTGATCAGGTTTAATAGTGTATTCACATTTTACTTAAACAAATCTTTTTTTGTTCCACCTTCCATTCATTCACATCCTCTGTATGCAGAGGATTGTGGGAGCAAGATGAGTGCGAACAGGCAGTGGAAGTTTTTAAAAATGAGCTAGAGCATTTTTCAGCTTCTCAAACTAATTGCTGCCTCATATGCTAATTAGCCATTTAGATGGCTATTTAGCAGGCTATACCAGTCCAAACTGTTCTCTAGATGTTCTTTTTCTAGTTACTACACCAAAATGCTGCTGGTATGGAACATATAGCTGCAGTGTAGGAGCTGGAAGTGGTAATAAATGATTGGCATTAACAAAAGAGCTATGGTTAACAGAGGCAGGTTTTAAAGGGTATTGCGCATAAAAGTAATATTACCAGCTGTGAATTAATTTTCCAAAGAAGAAACAACTGGTACTAGGGTCATGTCATGTTGGTGGAAACGCGAAAGGCCTATATGTACAGTATTCCAAACCATGGTGGAAAAAGTACTGAAAATAAACTTAAATGAAAGCATATGTAATGTATCAAAGTTGCAATCAAATGTAGAAGTATCCTACTCAAGTGAAACTAAAAAAAATTTTTATTATTATGAGTTATGTATATATTGTTTAGATAGAAATATTTACCATTAGCTAGAATTTAACTTATAATTGGCCTAGCCAATTATGAGCTACTGGAATCCATACTAATCTATCCTAGCAGAGGAAACACTTATGTAAGTTAGTTAAATATAGCAGGTTAATTTTAGCAAATTAGCTAAACTTACCTCAGCGTGCTTTTTCAAATTAGATGCCTTTCATGCCTTCTAAGGAGGCAAAGTACACACTTTATATCTTTGCTTACACCAGCATGTTTAAACATTTTTAACTAACTACAGGGAACTAACTACATTGTGTATCATGAGAAGGTCACTTCAGATGATTTTATGACCTGGGTGGGTCTTGATGCATGTCTTCCTTACATATGTTTCGTTCCTTACATGCAAGTCTACCATGTATAGGAAGTTTCTGACTCCCTTGTGATCTCTGATCAAGTGTTGCACAGAAGCACAGCAGGCAATGTTGATATGGTCGGGATTTCCCCAGTTAACTGAATTATAAATTATAAATTTAAATTCATGATTCCTGCATTCAGAAACAGGAAGAAATACTGTTGGATTATTATGTCTTAATGATGATAAAATGTTCACTGTACAGAAGTAGTAGCAAAGGATAGAAGTAGTGAAACAACCTTACCTGAATGCTTTCAAGTCAAAGAAAGATAAAGCTTCTTCTAATCTTTGAGTTTTTTCCACTGTAAAATTATTTTACCCATCTATAAAAATACCATGGAAAACCAGATTTAACAGCTGTTACACTGTATTTATGTGATCTTTGGACTTCTTTTTGAAAACCTTTATACTTAATACTTTCATAGAGTTTCATTTGGTTGTGCCAACCCTCCCACATTTACATATATTAAGTGTGCATGGCACAAAAAGCCCAAAATTACATTATGTTGTAGGCCTATATTTAATACCCATAAAGGTGAAGTTAGGTTCATCTTATCTGCAAGGTCTTGCAATGGGGAATTGTTCTCAGTAACATTACTCTTATCTTACTCGGAGTAGCATATTAAGAGATAAGTAAGTTACATATGCTTTAGGCCTTATATAAGTGTGGTCATGGACAAGCCCTGAGATAACCCCAAGCCATCCTTCCCTTTTCCAGAAGGGGAAACTTTTTATTTCCTACTATATACGCATTAAACTGAAATCTGAATTAAAATGTTTTAAATACATAACATGAAACATGTCGAATCAAACATCCTTATTTCTGAAAGCAACCCTGACTATATATATATATATACAGTGCACATATGTAATATGATCCATTAAAGAAGATAACACTGTGAGATGTCTTATTAATTTTAATAAAACTTTTAATTTATTAAGCAATAAATAATGTAAGTGACTATGATATAAATTATTAATACAGACATTATAAAATATATAGTATAATAGTATAAAGATAGTCTAAACAAATACTGTAAGATTTTTTTTAAAGTAAAACATGAATTTTTTTTTTATTTTATTAATGTTTGTGTTCCAGCGAAAGTGCTTATGTCTTGTCATCATGTCATTATTTTTAGCTATCAGAAAACTCAAAATGCTCATAAGTAAATAAGAAATAGTATAAAAGTATTTAGAATGATCTGTGGAATTTGTAGCAAAAAGCAAAAATAATCATTCTGTCTAGAGTATTTAATGCTCAATCAATTTTTAACAGTAGTTTTTAGTTTTGTGAATGTGTGATGATGTTAAATATTATCCATCAGAGTTATATATTTATGGCCTTGAAGAAGAGGTGTGGATGTAAGGTTTGCTGATTCTCATCTGTTGAACACAAAAATATTTTTATAAGTCAATATATGTTGATTGTACAGCACAACATATCTGAACTTCTAGAAGTAAGTCTTGGTGACTGGGCTCATGGTTCAATCAGGAAGATGTTTCACTAATCATCTAATAGGCTTCAACTGTTCCAGCTAGAAAGATTTACTAATTCAAGTTTTATTACTACTACCTGTCTTATAATTTTATTTGAGATTGGGTTGTGTATAGCTCTTTCTGTACTTACGGGGTGATTGTTGCCCAGATACTGAAGCGGAATTACATTTTGAGGCAAGTTGAATTGGGGGGAAGAAGGATGGGTGGAAGACGCTGTTCTATGAAGTGTGGTATTCTGGCTGGTATTCTTCTCATTTGATTGTGCAGGATTATCATATGTTTCATTAACCACTGCAATACAATGGGATTGTCATTCTCTCTAACCAGGTTAAAACAACAAAATTACTGAGGACAGATTTGCTCATCATGACACCAACTATAGTTATAACATAAAACCCAATTAATTGTGTGTATAGATTATAATAGTTATAAATAATTCATAGCTGTGTCATGGCAGAAAAAAATGCAATAACCTGATATGATGTACTTGCATATCGTACCTGAATGAGATTTGTTTGATCTTTTTTGTGAGGGCCACTCAAAGTCATCATCTATCCACTGATTCACAAGAGCTTCCTTATTGTCTTTATTCCTGTGCAACAGAATTTAACAAGGGAAATAAGGTGATGATGGGACATGCATGTGCAAAAAAAATCATCTTTGTACACCATTAATATTCAAAACATACAAGATATAAACACATAAATTTCATACCTCTTCTGTTTCCTTTTATTAAGCATGACATATGCTGAAAACACTGCTACAGCTGATACTAAAACCACAGTGACAACTGCCATTCCAGCATAGACGCCCACTTTGTGAACTTGGTACTTGCAATCTTCTCCAAGATACCAATTTGTATCTGAGTGAAGACAGCTAAAATACACAAAATGACACAGGACTATTGTCATATTTTATCACTTTGTACAGGAAAATTTATTTTACCACTATTTTAACATTTTAAAACCATTTTCACATCAGCATGTTTGAAAGATAGAATGAAGACACATTATATCAATAATTCTAGCATTCTAGCACTGAATTTTAATCCTAATTAATTCTAACCCTAAATCATAAGATCATCCTGTTAAAATGAAAAAGTACTCACTAGCAGGCTGGTCCTTGCTTGGAAACCTCACAGGTACCTTTGTTCATGCAGTTCTTTTTAGAAGGATGATCAGGATGACATTGAGTGACACATGATAATTTGCCCAGCACAGTAATGGGAGAAAAATATTGACGATACTCCTCAGGAAGCATTGCTGTTGCTTGCTCACAGAACTCTAACAATGAAGGAAGTGTAAAGCTGATGTAAGCTTAAAATGCATTCTGATTATAGAGGTATATTTAATTCTTTTCAGTACAAGAAACTAGGTTCTAAATGTACTGAATTACCTTCATTACTCAGTACAGTTTTGTTGACCTGGACGTCAGTAACATTAAAGTTTGGGCAGTCTGGAGAAGGAAAAATGTTTCAATGTTCTTCCTTTTTTTTATGAAAATCACTTGTAAACATTTGAAATGTAGATGGAATAATAAAGAAAATGTACCGTTTGTACAATTTGTAACTGATTCAACAGCTTCTTCGACGGTCTTAAAGATGTCGTCATATTTTTCACTAGTATAGTTTTCAATTTTCACAACAATATCATGCTCAACATTCACACTGTGGTAAAAATTGGACAAGGGTATGAATATTATGTCAGAACATAAAACATGAATTATAAAACATGAAGAAATATTGTGAAAATGGTAAACATAAAAGTACTTTTCCGAACACTGAACTTGTGTTTTACGATTCTTACCCGTTTAAAGGTGCTTTCTCTATCCACTTGCTCCACATTCGGCGTCTTAAATCTCCTCTACTGTGGTTTAAACAGATTTTAACAGCATTTATAGTATCTAAAATATTAGTTTACAGAGGCTTTCTTTTTTTAACCAAATATGTAACATAGTTTTTTATTTGTAAACAATTGTTCAATGTAGTTATTTATAAATGAGCAGATATACCTCAGTATTACATTTTCTATTTTCAAGAAATTGTCAATCCTTTTTTTGTAGTATGGTGCCATCTGTAAGAAAACAGTGATATGAAATTCTTTTCAGTTGCCTTACAGGATGAGGTGACAACTGTTGCTGACACAGACCTTTTCTTAGATCAAGAAAGGGTATTTTACAAACAGTTTACAAATGGTATTAACATGTGTCTGGACTGATTAGAGTGTCACAAGTGACAAGTGGTCAGCACTAAGTACAAGGGGGTCATATGTGCCTTGGAAACAAATTGCGATCCGTACACACAAAACACATTTAGAGGTGCTCCAGGGTGAATATTGCTGCAATCTGCAATATATGCTAATGAGTCTCAATGCTTTATGGAAAATATTGAAGGTCCAACTATTCACCAGTTTTGTCAGGTTCATGTTTTTCACATGGAATTGAGCTACTTTTGACAAGCCTAGGAATGCTGTTATGTCTGATACACCTGTCGTTTTCTGCCTGAAACACAGTTTGTTTTCTGTCCATAGCTTTTGTTAAAATTCATTTATTTTGAGTAACCTCCTTTATCCTTGTCAGGTTTGCAGTGGATCTGGAGCCTATCCCAGGACCACTGGGTGCGAGACAGAGACACGGATCTATTTCTCTCTCTCTTCTCTCTATTTTGTGACTACAAAATTCATAACTCGTGGCAACTAATATAAATTAAAATGAGAAAGACACCGACAAATCAATTGTGGCTACAGAATCCTAACCTTTATTTTAATCTTGGAATGACACTTTATTTTAACGAGTTATTGCTGTTGAGACATCGATACACGCTTCACCTTAAGCATATTTTCAAAGTGCATAGTTTTTTCACTTTCAGATAATTAACAATAGGGCACTTATATGATGCTCTCACAACATATTAAGTTACACAATTAGGTTTAATTTGAGGTAGGCTTAGTTTTTAGCCTTGAAAAAATTAACTAGTGGTCTCAACATATTATCATATGGCCAATAAATAAATAAATAAATAAAAACACCTCAGTGGCTCTGTGTTGATTTTCATGAGTTGGTGAGAAATCCACAAATGAATGAATGCAGGCTGTTTGAACATTTGCCACATGATGCATAGATGCACATGGAGCAATCCACAAGTAAATGCAGTCCATTCTACAAATAAATGATAGTCAAGTGTGTTTGTGCACAAATTTGTGAACATTTTTTAATTTGTGAAACACAAAAATATTTCCTTTTATTTGTTTGTGGATCTTATTTGTTTTTTGTGTTATAAACTTGTTATTTGTTTACAAATTATTCAACAAAAATACATTTTCATTTTACTATTTTACTATTGCTTCATATTCATTTTACTATTTTCCATATTCATATTACTTTTCCTATAATAAAGGTGGCGCGTGCACATCGCAAGATTCCGCATCTCACTAGTTGTTGCAAATTAGCAAACCAAGCGGTTGTCCCCACCAACTTCAAAACCGCCACTGTTGTGCCAATACCAACAGCCCTCAACAACTTCCATCCAGTCTGTCTTACCCATATCATCGCCAAGTGCTTTGAGAAGCTAGGCCTTTCCCATATGAAAGCCTGCCTACAACCATCACTGGATCCCCATCAGTATGCTTATTGTCATAACAGGTCAACAGAGGATGCCATTAGCTCAGCCCTTCACTCTGCCCTCAATCATATGGAAAACAGCAACTCCTATGTGAGGATGCTCTTCATTGACTTTAGTTCTGCATTTAATACTGTCATTCCATCCAACCTGATCACCAAACTCTCCAGTCTTGATATCAGCCCCACTCTCTGCAACTGGACTCTGGACTTTCCGACCAACAGACCCCAGTCTGTTAGAGTTGGCAACAACTCCTCCACTCTCTTCCTAAACACTGGCATACCACAAGGCTGTGTGCTGAGTCTTCTCCTCTACTCCCTCTTCAACTCTGACTGCATACCTGGGCATAGCTCCAACTCCATAATCTAGTTCGCAGATGACACTACATTGGTTGGCCTGATCAGAGATGAGGACGAGCATCTGGTAACATCTGGTAACATGGTGTGCCAATAACTGTCTCAACCTTAACACCCAGAAAACAAAAGAACTGATTGTGGACTACCAGAAGTCCTTGAGGAGCCACAAACACACCCATATCCTTGTAAATGGGACTAAGGTAGAGCAGGTCTGTAGCATAAATTTTCCACATCTATACTGACCTTTCCTGGAATCTCAACACTTCCTCTCTTCTCAAAAAGGCACAGCAGTGCCTGTACTTTTTGAGAAGATTGAAGAAAGCTCACCTTGCTCTTGCTCTTCCTCTTGCACAATATTGCTGTTTGCACATCTGCATTTTTTTATCCACTGTATGTATCCACTGCATCATATTGCATGCATCATGTTGCTTACCTTTACTTGTTGACTGTTTATCACAACTAACTGTACCATAATTCTTATTTATTCCATTTAACTTAATTGCCATTTGCATTACTGGTATGCATCATATTGTTTATCACTGTACACTGTTAACTTATTGCACCATATCCTTGTTACCTCATTTTAATTTATTTGCACTGCTGGTTGGATGCTAACTGCATTTTGTTGTCTCTGCACTCATACTCTGACAATGACAATGAAAATGTTGAACCTAACCTAACTATTCTCAATAAGCTCTGCTTGTTAGTGTATGAATGTATTTCTGTCAAAGAGTTTACAACATATGTAGACCAACCAGAGTATTTTAGCACCTTGAGGAAATGGCAGGTTTTTAATACTGCTTCATTAAGACATACTGTATGACATTACTTTTAAATATTACATTTGCAATCATGGACTTGATATTGGACTTTAAAGTTGTCTTTAAGATTAGGAAGGGGCAGGTTTTCTAGCACATATATTTACCATGTTTTTGTGGCACTGTTATAGGAAATACTGTTATACTGTTATAGTTCTATTCATTAGAGCTCTTCATTAGAGCTGTATTTGAGAGCTGTATATATGCCTGAACACTGATAGCATGTGTGTGTGTGCAATCTCATTATGCAGTAAATAATATTCTCTCATGTTTTACATTTTCTTATTTCCCTTTTTTTCTGTTTGTTTGATGAGTAACGCACTTGTTTAGCAGAGCAAAAAGTGCACAAAATGCTCTATGGTTTAATTAGGAAATGTCATTCAATTCCTGTTGCCTTTGTTGCATTTGGCAACCCTCAAGTGATGCAGTCACAAGTGAGCTGATTAATCGAGACTCATGTTAATACCAGTTCTGTATGGGAGCTGACTTGTCTCCACACAAACAAATTTAAAACACTGTAACAACTGTCAGTACTGAAGTATGGTCAGTAATAAAGGATTACTTTGAAATGTAATATAGTGGTGGATATAGTCTTCATAATTCACCTGTTTAATGAAACTTTGCACAAAACCTTTATACTCTTCTGAGGCTGGATTTTGGTATTCGTCCTTATATTGTTCATTTATTTCTATTTTAGCAATGACTGTCCTATTAATTGTATCTGAAAAAGAACAAAAAAAAAAGAAATTCCAACATTAAAATCAGGGTAGTTCATTATGTAAATAATTACCAAACTAAAAAAAACAATGTATTATTTTTGTATATTAGAATAAACACTACCCTCATTGACATTTATCTGCTTAACAAGCAGCAAACTATTTGTATTTAAAATTGTAAATTTTACAAGAAATGCTTTAACATACCTGGATCTGTGATTTCAGATACAACAATGCTGCACAGCCATCCTGTAAAACCAGGGACGCAGAGACAGGCATTGCCTATTGGAGTTCCACCATTTTCACATGGTATAGGTGGTTTTGTAGATGTAGTTGTAGTAGTTATTTCTGTGTCACCTGTTGGTGTGGCTGCTGATGTCGATGCAAGAGAGTTTTCTGTGGTTGTTTCTGAACTCTCGGCTGTTGTGCCAGAATCACTAGTAGTTGTAAGAGAGTTGCCTGTGGTTGTTTCTGAACTCTCAGCTGTTGTGCCAGAATCACTAGTGGTTGTAAGAGAGTTGTCTGTGGTTGTTTCTGAACTCTCGGCTGTTGTGCCGGAATCACTAGTGGTTGTAAGAGAGTTGTCTGTGGTTGTTTCCAAACTCTCAGTTGTTGTGGCAGTCTCACTAGTTGTTACGGTTGCATCTTGTGTAGTTGTAGGAGAGTTGTCTGTGGTTGTTTCTGAACTCTCGGCTGTTGTGCCAGAATCACTAGTGGTTGTAAGAGAGTTGTC
>CM074948.1:13756577-13802879 GCA_037577455.1 Pangasius macronema | reverse complement strand
GTTGTGGCAGAGTCAAGAGTTGTTACAGTTGCATCTGGGGTAGTTGTGGGAGAGTTTTCTGTGGTTGTTTCCAAACTCGAAGCTGTTGTGCCAGAATCACTAGTGGTTGTAAGAGAGTTTTCTGTGGTTGTTTCTGAACTCTCCGCTGTTGTGCCAGAATCACTAGTAGTTGTAAGAGAGTTTTCTGTGGTTGTTTCTGAGCTCTCAGCTGTTGTGCCAGAATCACTAGTGGTTGTAAGCGAATTGTCTGTGGTTGTTTCTGAACTCTCAGCTGTTGTGGCAGAGTCAAGAGTTGTTACAGTTGCATCTGGGGTAGTTGTGGGAGAGTTTTCTGTGGTTGTTTCCAAACTTGAAGCTGTTGTGCCAGAATCACTAATGGTTGTAAGAGAGTTTTCTGTGGTTGTTTCTGAGTTCTCAGCCGTTGTGCCAGAATCACTAGTGGTTGTAAGAGAGTTTTCTGTGGTTGTTTCTGAACTCTCTGCTGTTGTGCCAGAATCACTAGTGGTTGTAAGAGAGTTTTCTGTGGTTGTTTCTGAGCTCTCAGCTGTTGTGCCAGAATCATAAGTGGTTGTAAGAGAGTTGTCTGTGGTAGTTTCTGAACTCTCAGCTGTTGTGCCAGAATCACTAGTGGTTGTAATAGAGTTGTCTGTGGTTGTTTCCGAACTCTCAGCTGTTGTGGCAGAGTCACTAGTTGTTACGGTTGCATCTTGTGTAGTTGTAGGAGAGTTGTCTGTGGTTGTTTCCAAACTCTCAGCTGTTGTGCCAGAATCACTAGTGGTTGTAAGAGAGTTGTCTGTGGATGTTTGTGAACTCTCAGCTGTTGTGGCAGAGTCACTAGTGGTTGTAACAGAGTTGTCTGTGGTTGTTTCTGAACTCTCAGCTGTTGTGGCAGAGTCACTAGTTGTTATGGTTGCGTCTGGGGTAGTAGTAAGAGAGTTGTCTATGGTTGTTTCTGAACTCTCAGCTGTTGTGGCAGTCTCACTAGTTGTTACGGTTGCATCTTGTGTAGTTGTAGGAGAGTTGTCTGTGGTTGTTTCCAAACTCTCAGGTGTTGTGGCAGTCTCACTAGTTGTTACGGTTGCATCTTGTGTAGTTGTAGGAAAGTGTTCTGTGTTTGTTTCCAAACTCTCAGCTGTTGTGGCAGAGTCACTAGTGGTTGTAAGAGAGTTGTCTGTGGTTGTTTCTGAACTCTGTGCTGTTGTGGCAGAGTCACTACTTGTCATGCCTGTGTTGTCTGTTGAAAAAGCATCAAGTTCAGCGAGTGCTAAATCTTCATCTAATGCAGCTCAGCTATTTCAGCGCATTAGCTGGGAGTATTCATTGTTTTATATTGTGGCATTTTTGTCCTAATTGAATAGCTATTTTATGGATTTATAGTATTTTGGATTGCCTTCTTTCAAGTCATTAATATGAAGTGACTGAGTTTCACAAAACGTTCTATACATTCTTGTATATTATTTTTTAATTACCTATTTAAACTTAGCAAAATAATCTGTATATAAAATTACAGTAATTCACAACAATTATATTCTATCTCAGGAGCTCTCAAGATACAACCTTGAAAGATATTCAAATATTCAAAAGAGTTGATAAGTTGATATTCTTGAATATCCAATTACTTGTGTGTCTTTGCAAATTATTTATATGGAGGAGTAACTTCATTGCCTTAAAGAAATTCCAGAAAAGTGAGAATTGAGAGAGTTGGTTGTTGGACTTTAATTCAATTTTTATTTTTATATCAAGCACTGATGAGCGGAACTGCTGCTAACAAGAAGCAGTTTAATTAATTATCACTTTGGCAACACCCACCACAGATCTCATGTACCCTTTGGGGGCTGCTGAGCTTCCTTGTGTTTTTTACCTGTAGATTAATCACTTATGTTTATCTGTTTGTCCTTTTTTAGTGGATTTCATATTGGTGGAATTCATATAAATTTAATACAGCAATGTTTGGATTTCCCTTCAGCTCTGGTTTTGTTAAGCTGACATGTCTGATTACTGATTTTTTTTTCTAATCAGTAACTGAACAGCATTAAGCCTCTGAATTATATATATTTATACCAATATTATCAGTGACCATGTTCCTGTCTCCATCACTTAGAATGGACATCACCTGCATAAACCAACTTTCAAATGGTGTTTTAATATGCTGACTTGACACTTGTGTCAAGATGGAACACAGCATAAATAAAGGAAACACAACTTTAAAGTTAACAAACTTAAAAACAAGAAAACCCAATTATTAAAACAATGCCTTAGTCCTGAAAACTTGATAACAAATAAATCTAAAATAACTCTACAGACAGCTGTATATCTTATGCATCAAAATACATTCGTCCATGGAATACATGAGGCTCTAACTGAAACCTGTTTGTGTCAGTACAGCTGTCTGTACTCTGCTCAGGAAAGAAAATAGAGGTGCCCACTATAGTTTCAGACAAATTTTTAAAAAGTAATAAAATTAATTTATTTCATATTTTATAAGCTCCTATTTGCTATTTTTGTAAAGCACTTTTAGCTGCAGTTTTTTTTGTTGTTGTTGTTTTTAATTAAAAAGTGCATTCTAATTAAGATGATTACCCAAATGTACATTCCTCTGTTTCTTGGGTTGGAACCATCAAATGTTCATCTTTTGTACTATTAGTATTTATGTTTTACCTGAGAAGGTATATGTAGTGTACCTTTAATTAGCATTTATAGTAGGTTCAATTATGTATCTTAAATTATTTATAACAGTGAAGGATATATACTATTGGTACAAAAAATGTACATTTAATGGTATGGAATGTGTGATATATATACATACATACATACATACATACATATATATATATATATATATATATATATATAGTACTGTGCAAAGGTCTTAGGCACATGCAAAGAAATGCTCAATATTTGGTGTGATGATCCTTCGCTTAAAAAAAAAACTAGTAGTCTCAGGTACAGTGTGTACATTTCTATAAGGAAATGAGCTCAGTAAGTGTTACTGAGCATCTTGCAGAAGCTGTCACAGTTCTTCTGGAGACTTTGACGGTCACACTTTTCTTCTTATTTTTGCAGCAAAACCCAGTTGCCTTCATTATGTTTTTTTTTTTTTGTCTAAAAAGTGGTCTCTTATGTAAAATGTTACTTTTTTTACTGACATACAAACATTTTTCTGTAACATTAAATTTTGTGCTGAAAAACTAATGTTTGGGAATCGAAAATGTTTTTGTACTGAATCAGTAATGTAGAAGTCATAAAATAAAAATCTATAACAATGTTTGTACTAAAAAAAAGGGTGCCTAAGACTTTAGTGCACAGTACTGTATATATATATAGGGTGTCCCAAAAGTCTCCATACATAGGGGATATTAATACTTTTTAGCAAAATGTCTTCCACTTTTTTTCATACTTAGTTGATATTTTTTTTCCAGATGGCCGTTAAGAATGCCTTTGACAAAAGAGGAATGTATTGAAATCATTCTCATGGCTGGATCGGGAAGCTGTCACACGGTTGCGATGGAAGAGGGACGACTCCATATGTTTTCAAAGAAATGGCAATCATGTAGAGAATGTTTTGTAAATAAAGTTATATTTGGCTAAAAAGTGTTAATTTCCACCCATGCATGGAGACTTTGGGACAATCTGTACTTAGTTTCACTTTAGATTCTCAAGTAATTTAATTTATCCAGAAAACAGTTGTTATAGCATTTACAGTACAGTCAAAAAGTCTGAGATCTCTAGTGAAAATTCTTCTATATTGCGTTCTTTTCTAATTTAATACAACAATTTTCATTACAAATTATATTATTCACAACAACTAGAGTGAAAAGTACAATCTTTGAAATATTTACATGAATATGTGTGTGTTTGTGTGTGTGTATGTGTCTATATCTATATCTGTCTATACTATAGACTTTTGGGACACCCTGTAAAATAGAGATACATTTGATATCTCCTATCAACATTATTAATTATTCAGAAAGCATTTTAATATAAGGTATAAATCAGATATGCATGTGCTGAGACATGAAATATGAAACATTTCTATTACCAAGTACTATTAGCAAACACTTATCTTACCTGAAGCTTGACACTGGCATAAGATCATTATAATAAAATAAGTTCTCCATGAAAAAGACATCGTGGCACAAATCGAAATCACAGTAATGCACGCACACACGCTAATGTAAAATAAAACCACCACACCCAATTCACAATGCTATAAAGCACTGATGAAGCACTGACAAAGAGGCCACTCTTTCTGATTGGTTTGCACCATGAAATAGAATTGATGTAGTAATGATGTAGTAAAGTTTATGGCCTGATGCAACACCATGCCCTTGTCACCCATCATACACTCTCATGCTTTCTGAAATATGTAAGTCTAGAAAATGTTGTACAACAGAAGAAAATGGGGACATGGATTATTCAGGATAGTCATACGGATAGGCAGACTTATGAAATTGTTTTTACATACTAGCAAACATGAGCCCCATGAGCTGTTGATGGTTGACAGTTCCACCATTGTATTATACTGAACATAAGAAGAACAGGAGTGCAGACCTGAGCATAAGATAAGGAGCCATAAATAATACTAGACTCACTCAGGCAGGAGGTGACGTTCCTGACAAGATCTTGATAACAGTTGTCGTGGTGATCACTGTTGACCTGTTTGTGTGTAACTGTCAAATCCTCTGGACTGATCTAAAATTGCATCAAAGTCAAATATTCCTTAGGCAATTGGGTAAGGCACTTAAAACCCTCTTTTCATGATGAAAATCAGACTATTATTACATGCACTACAAGTGCAGGAAGTTAGTATATCTCTAATAAACATATGAAGCAGATGAAGCATAGCGTGGTACATGGTTCAACACATACAGTCATGGGAAAAAAGAAAGTAGAACCCTCCTTCAATTATTATTTTTTTTTATTTATCAGGGCATAAACAACAATTATGTGGTCCTTACCAACTCCTATAAACAAATAACCTCAGGTGACAACAAAAAACAATATGTAGTCATTTTCCCTAACATACAGTAACCAGGTGGGAGAAATAAGTACACCCTTCCTACTTACATAATCATTAAGAGAATAATTACCAGCCAGGTGTTACTAATGAAATGCATAAGATTAGTTAAACATCAAGGAGTGTGACTATCTCTATAAAAGCCGAAATTCTGCCAGTCAGGTGTGTGTCCACATCATGCCAAGAAGAAAGGACATCAGCCATGACCTCTGAGAAGCAATTGTTGCTGCTTATCAATCTGGGAACAGTTATAAGGCCATCTCCAAACAATCTGAAGTTTACCATTCTACAGTGAACATGATTGTTTACAAAAGGAGAACCTTCAAGACAGCAGCCAAGAGTTCAGCAAATTCAATCCAAGTTCAGACTGTTTGATGCTCAGACATCTAGAGGAGGAACCCAAGAGCATCATGTGACCTACAAGCTTCTGTAAGCACATTGAAGGCTTCTGTTCATTATAGCACAATCAGAAAAAGACAGAAAAAGTATGGCTTTCATGGAAGGATAGCTAGGAAAAAGCCCATCTCCTAAAATAATATGGCAGTATCACACTCTGGTTTGCAAAATTGCATTTGAACAAACCAGTTCAAAAAGTTCTGGAACAATATCTTTTGGACTGATGAGACCAAGGCAAATCATCACAAACACCTGAAGCATGGCGGTGGAAGGGTGAAGATTGGGCTTGTTTTATAGACCTGGGAAACTTGCAGTCATTGAGACAATGATTAATTACACTTTATACCATATTCTTAAGACAAATGTGAGGCCATCTGTCCAGCAGCTTAAGTTGGGCCGAAATTGGGTCATGCAAGAGGACAATGATCCCAAGCACACCAGCAAATTGACAGTGAATGGCTAAAGAAGAAAAAAAATCAAGGAATGGCCAAGTCAAAGTACAGACCTCAACCCCACTGAGACGCTATGGTGGGATCTTAAGGGAGCTGTGCATAAACTAATGCCCTCAAACATCAATGAGCTGAAGCTATGCTGTAAAGAAGTGGGCCAAAATTTCTCCAAAACGATGTGCGAGACTCATAAACTCCAACAGAAAATATTTATTTCAGATTTGCTAAACATGGTTCTACATGTTACTTAAATATAGGGTGTACTTATTTTCCCCACCTGGTTTCTGAATGTTGGTTTAATTTTGGGGGAAAATGACTACATAGTGAAATCTGTTTTTTTTTTTCATTGTTATCACCTGAGGATATTTGTTAGAATATTGAAGTTGGTGAGGACCACACATTGTTATTTAGACCCTGATAAATGAAAGGTTAGACTTGACTGAGGGTGTTCTTTCTTTTTCCCATGACTCTACAAAGGCTTAAGTGTTTCTGTACTGTACTGTTCTATAGTGAGTTCATTTTACTTATATACAGTATTTTATCTGTTCAGACTTGTTTTTAAATACAGTGCATTGCCTGAATTAGCAGGTATAGATAAAGGCTTACACATACACACACACACTACTCTTTGACTTCATAGTCATTGGTTCATTTATGTGGTGATATGGAGGGGGGGCAGTGTCACTGGCCATTGTTATGCAATACGAGGTGTTTCTCAAGGACATAGTACAGTGAAGATCAAAGAACAAAGACTCATGTAATGTCTATATAATAATCTATACTATCAGTACCTAATTGCCTCTACACACCCATGGACTTTGTTTTTTATTAAGTAACATTCACTTAGCTTTACTTTGCACATGTAATTCCAATGGGTTCAAACACCTAAAATGTTGACTTCATCTGTGTTTGTTCTTGGTATCTAACAAGTAGATGCAAAAACACAAATTTTATTTTACTGATTATTGTTGAATTTTGCTAGTAGTTTACATATTCTGTAGTAGAAGTTTTACATAACATAACTAAAATCAATGCCAGTATTATACAAGGAAACCATACAAATGGCACACTGTTATAAAGAAGAATATGGCTATGGGTATATACTGTATATATCCCATATATCCCAATATTCTTTATTATGGGAACAACTAAACCAAACCAAAAATGGTCACACCCTTACCAGTAAGATCTCTCCCAAGATCACCTACACAACTGAATTTGTATAAAAGGTTTCAATATTTAAGATTAGTGTAACTCAGAGGGCTAGTGGTCATGCTCTTTCTTAGGACTTCATTCTTTCAAAATCCCATGAAACTCAACAACAGTGCCACTGGTTGTTTGATAAATTACTAAAAATGTATCCTAAGATAAGGTTAAATGCAGTGGAAGGATCAGAGAGTCAGGATTTCTCTCCAAATAGCAAAGGAGAGCTCAGCATAAGGGAAACAGTTGAAATAAACTTTCATTTTATTTCCATTAATTTCAAGCTAGCTAAGATTCATATTTAATCATATAGCACTTCTGAAGCATTTTGTTTTATCAAATGTTTGGTAGGCAAAGGAATATCTCTCTTTTTCTCTTGGGGAATATACACTAAAGAGATTGGACAGACATGATGGGATAAAATAATTACATACACCATCATTAGTGATTTTCAGTGCTGTGGGTCAATTCAATAGCCAAAAAATCAGAATGAGTGTAGAAACATATTGGATGACTACATGAAGGCTTATCATCACATGCTACAGGCAGAGAGAACAGTTTGAAGCAAGATTTTTTCAGGATGTTAAAAGACAAAGGACTTTAGCCCTTGTGGGTAGGTCAAACATGAGTTGTTGTCAAGCGTGGGCAACATACACTCTGATTTTTTTTTATATATCAAATTACATGCCTTATTACTTATTTGTCTTATGCCATGTACGCTTCCTATGACTCAGAAGCAGATTAGGAGAGAGAAAATGTGTCCACCAAATTACTGATAGCCCAGCAATTAGGTAATAGCTTTTTGGATTCTCCTGAGCAGGCGTTTTTTCCCCTCTGTCATCAGCTATGTATGTATGTATTCTCTCTCTCTCTCTCTCTCTCTCTCTCTCTCTGCATGTTTAGTCACTTGTCATGGTGCTGATGGTGCAGGAACTACAAAATGCAATAAGGCAGATGAACTCCTGTACCGATTAAGGCACTGAAATAGAGTACAGTCTAGGCACAGAGTCATGCTTTTTACTACAATAATATGGCAGTAAGTGCAACCTTCCTGATCTGTTCTTTCCCCAGTTATTTTTTGTTATTTGCCACCATAAGCTTGTCACATTTTGAATATATGACAGGAAAAAATAAAGAAATAAAAGGTCTTGTAGCAGGCTTGGTAAACATTGTGTAGCTCCCGATTGACGCTATAAAGCTGCAACAATGGAATTATTGTCCATAAACAAAAAAGTATTGCCTTGTAAAATGTAATAAAATATTCCTTGAAATAGCTATAAAACTTTTAAGTTTTATAAATGTGGTTTTAACATGTCTTTTTAAGGATCTACTACCCCTACAGTCTTCAGAGTGTTTGTTTGTTTGTTTGTTTGTTTTCATGGTGCTTATGGAAGAACATCCTGTTTTTGATCTCTCTCAGCATTCTGCTTCTCCTAATGTGATTGGGAATGGGGGTGGCACCATAATTCAGAATATGCAGAGGCACAAAATCAATGTCTTAAGTGTTTAGACTCTGAGAGTAATTGCAATCAAACAAGCTATCCTGAATTTTTGCAGAAACTGTATGTTCTGTAAGGTAAATGTGCTTGGCTTGCTCATAAGGGATAAATTCACACTGATAAATTTAAGTATTTATAATATACATTTTGTTAATCCATTTATTNTTCTGTAAAGCTGCTTTGCGACAATGTCCATTGTTAAAAGCGCTATACAAATAAACTGAACTGAACTGAAACTGAACTGAACTTGAGGTGTGTTTTAATATGCTTGCATGCTCATGCTTTTCAAATGTCATACTTTATTAAGATTAATTTAGTTAATGAAATGACTTGGTATGATTGAATGTATCTAATAGCAGTGGCCTCACTCAATATTTCTCAGGGTTTCTGCCCTTTTAAATTTTTCATTATTTATTACTCCCAGAGAGATTTTATCTTCTCACAATGTTATGACAACTTTTTGCTAATTGTCAGCATGTTGAGTCTAAAAGATGAAACCATATTTAAACGTTGCAAAAGTCAACCCAACATCTTTTTTTAACACTGTCCTGACAAGAAAGGACAACGATGAGCAAGAATCAAATAGCAACATTATAGCAATGTATTTCAGGCATTTCTTCAGTGCTACTGTAAGTATGATTACAGTTCAATTTTCTTTTGATCAGCATCTTTATTCAAACCATATATCACCATATTTCCTTGTCTTTATTATCGCTCATTCCCTTTTTCTCTGTTTGCGGCATATCTATAATGATCCTTCTTGACATCTTTTTGTAGCACCACAGTGTACTTTTAAAGTGGCCACTAAAAACAAGATAATATCAGTTATACTACAAAATAGTACAGGATCTCAACAGGCACTGGTTAATTCAACTTAATCCTTTTTTAATACATTAATACTAAAATCTCTGATTTATTCCTATTGAACACCCATCATCATATTCTGTAAAGCTTGCCCAGCTTGGCAGCAGTAACAGATGCAATCAGTAAATTTGTATTATACGGATATATTACCTTCAGATTTCAACATCTTGTTTGATTAAAATGTAAAAATATAAAATTAAGACTTTTGGTGAGCTTAGATGTTTTAATGCCTTTAAGGCTAAGAAGTAAATCTGTACTTTGACTTGTGATACATGTAGGCTTCAACTGTAAAATCTACAAATCATTATTCAAATATGCAGTATTTTCAGTTTATGGCTTTAAAGAGAATCCCTTTATAGATTTATAATCTATAAAAAGCCATTGAGGTGTTATTGTGTACTTGACGGCAAAATTTTACTTGAAAATTGATGTAAATTAGCCAGCTTAGTTATAATATAAATTTTTTATTCCTAAAATTTAGGTTCAGTCACTGCTATGAATTCCATTAACAATATTTTATGCTGAAATTGGTCTGCAATAATCGTTTATATACATAGGTGCTTAGTTCATGAGAAACTAGGGCATAACTACTAGGGTGTAATAAAAAGAAATACTAAAGTAATTCTGTAATAAATGTAGACATAATAAAACTTGTTCCATGACGGAGTGTGTACCACGTTTATGTACCACTTTTTGGAATATCAGCTGTTATCACCTCCTTCCGATTCTGAAGTACTTTGCTTGTACAGGTGATAAAAGCTGATTTTAACGGTCTTGTTTATTTGGATGTGACACTATATGGGACATTCTACCAGAAATGTACATTTCTACTTATAAAAATCTTGGGGGAAAAATATCTTATTCTTAAATCGGAACGTTGAGTCATATGGAGGACATGTTAAACTATGAGAAACACATATCATGCCATCTCTGCATGTTTTTATGATTGAATAAAATACATTTTTATACGCATTTCACTCCTAAAATGTCAGGCCCTGTCACAGACAAATTTGTATATGTTAGAACGGTTTCCTAATGAATTTCTTTGATACAAATAGCATTTTCTTATTGGTCACATGTCCCTGATTGTATTGAACATGGTTTTGTAATTCCAAGAAGAAATATAAGCAACTTTTCGGTCAACAGTAGTACACAAAATCACAGAATATCCGCCAGGCACTCATATAGTTGTAAAAAAAAAACTACCTTTACATAGGATATTTTTACAAAAACATAGCATTGGATATATACCCCCACCTTCATCTACACAGTTACAGAGATTAATTCATCAATATTTCCTCAAATAGTAAATTTTTATATCATAATTTCCTGTGTGACAGGACTGACCGTGGCATGACAGAACATTTTATTGATGCAGAAAAAGTTTGCGTTCTTTATTTAAGTTTTGATAAGCATTCCTATTTTAAATTATTATTATAATTTTAATTTAATGTAATATTAGATTATGGTAAAGTTCAGCCAAGGACATATAATAAGGACCTAATTCATTAGAATATGACTGACAACTGATATAGTCCAAACATCATTTTTCATTCAATAAACTGATTTCATTTTATTTCAATATATAAACATATCTCATTTAACAATTCATTTAACAATTCATTAAAATTCCATTTAACAATAACATGGCCAGATACAATAACAATAAACAACTAGAATGGCAAAATGGCATAAACACAGACAGGAGTGAAAACAATAACCCTGTCTTGTGCTACGCGTACGCGGGTGTAATAACCAGAACAATAACATGAAATTCAAGATTATTTTCTAATCCTTATTCTCCACAACCTTTGCCCAAATGTCTTTTTGGATCTCATGGCGAAGGGTGGTTACAGGCTGAGGAGGTGGAATGAAACAAATGACATCATCGAACATATACCAGATCATGTCTTCTCTGGTGGGCCAGAAGAATCGGTTCACTCCCACACGGTGCATGCATCTCATTTGCTCCTGAATAATTACAGTAATCATTACTCAAAGCTAATATAAATGACAATTATATCTATATATGTATATTAAAAGAGGGACAAAATTAAAAAAATTTGTCGATGAGCATAAAAAGCTTCAAATGTACAGTGTAATGTTTATTTATTAAAATAATTTTTACTATGGCATGTGTTAAATACATATTATATGAATAAAGGTAGTAAAAAAAGAACAGTGCCATTCATTTGTAAGGCCGTGTCACAGGACTGTCAGGCCCTGTCACACAGGGATGTGACAAGGCCTGATGTGACAGGGCCTGACGGTCGGCCATTTTAAACTGCCATTTCTCAGCCTGCTAGCATAAAAACTGTTAACATGCAATCAAGGAGTTTCAGTAACCTTTTTAGACATGTTTTGGATTTAAAACATTTTCATTATTTTGTGACAGGGCCTGACCCTTTAGCTCGTCCTCCTCAAAAAAAAAAAAAAACATACAAAAACAAGCTTAAAAACATACAGTTCAACGACAGAACTCACCTTTGATCAGTATCAGCTTGACCACGGTCAAATGATGTCACTTCTTCTGAGTCACACCTGTAAAGGTGTATTGCACACATTTCATGTTGAGTTTTATGTAAATGTGACTTGTTATTGATGGAGTTTTTTACTTCTAAATAACAGTTTATAGCATAACAAAACTATGAAAACTGTAGGTCCAATTTGGCTGAGGACAAGGACAGGATTTGTAATTTTCAAAAGTGTTTTTAATAAAGAAAAAATATCTGAGAACCTAATGGCATATTCCTTTACAGAACAACTCACAGAAATCAACCATCAGTCAGTTTTAGACATTTTTTGGATGAAATACATTTCATTCACTGTAACAATTCAAGGACAGATAATATACGATTGTGGTAGAATGTCCCATATTTTATATACCTTCTCAGAGCCGATATTTCATTTTTAATGGTTATTGTTACTTTATTTTAATTCATAGTTTTTTATAGCTTTATTTAATTCATATTTTAGTTCATAGTTAATGAATTACTAAAAAAATAAATAATTTATTAATAAATTATTCATTCTTAATTTATTAATAAATTAGTAGTTACTTTATTTGAGCGGTGCCAACACAATACCTTTATAACACGTACATAATCATTGTATATATCTTTTAAGCAATGCTGCAGAATTTATTAAAAAGGATTCATTAACTCTTGAGTGACCATTCGACAAACCTCAGTTAATCATTATGGGTCGACTGGTCTGCTGCTTTATTGATTGATCCTCATCTCACTAACTGAGCGTTCATGACGCGGTGGAAAAGTTGAAAACAGGTATGCAGTGTGCTTCATAACGAATCTGCTTACCTCTGATTACAATAATTCAGGTGACTGGCATGTGGACTTCATAAATAAACGTAAGTGTATTGGATTATTTCTTCAGAATAGTTTAAATGCGAATGGACCGTTGAAGAGCATTCACTTTCATGCTCCTATAAGAAACAGATGCAGTAAAAAAAAAAAAAAAACACCTCCAAAAACTCTTGGATTTTGTCTCTAAATGCGTTTAACTAATTGTTAACTTTATCGTGACAAGGCATGAATAGGCTTACGTCAATGCGTGTTTCCGTACATTTTAAAATAGTATTTCCTAATTGCACCCACACCCAATTCACATGTCACAGAAACAGCTCGCTTACTACGAAGTATATGATATGAGAACTGGGTGTTTTTTTCTCGCGAGAGTTCAGCAGTGCTGTCCTTTTTTTTTTTTTTTTTTTTTTTTAAGCAGTCTCCCCCTACCGACACAGCAGTGCAGTACGCCTCGCCTGGTCCTATCGCCTCTAGTCGTATTCTCTGCGAGAGAGGCGACATCAAGCGTTTAAAGGGCCGAGGCAGTCATTTTGGTCGTGACAGGCGAAGCAGGCAGTGATTCTGTGTCCTGTGCTTCCCCGCTGCTCTCCTCTAGACCCTCTCTCATCAGCACGGCCATCATTCCGGCTTGTTCCGCTCAAGGACAGGAGAGAGAAAGGAGGGAAGAGGAAAGAGCTAAGCCGCCTCGCCATTGGGAGTCGCCAGGTACAGTTCATTCAGCCACTGTAACCCTTCGGTGGAGCTCTATTCCTATTCCTATTTTTAAGTTACGCGAATGCGACCCCTTACAATCGAAAGTAAACACTGCGCAGCGACATGATAAGCGCAGTAATATGGAGAGCTGTGTGCGCGCGCGTGCCTGTAGTGCGTCTTCACGCGCTGTTGCATGTGTTTGTTGAGGTTTGAACATATGTGTTTGTGAATTTTCCGACGTTGTCATCTAATCGATGCGATGTAGTTCCACTTTGAAATTGCTGTATATGCGTAGGTTTGTTTTTTTTATTATTATTATTATTACTATTACCTCTGGACTAGTTAGAGATATTTCGCGAGATGGCCCTTTCCTTTTACAGTGATCGTTTTTCCAATTGTCATTAACAATTAATTATAAATTCAATATTATTATTATTATTATTATTATTATTATTATTATTATTATTGCTATTAATAGTAGTAGGCTGTTAATAGTAAAATAGTAGTAGCAATGCATAAACATTGGCTGAAATCTTTGCTCACTAAATATGCATTGGCCACTGTATGTCGCTTGCAAGTACACTATGATTAAACTTGACAAGATTAACTGGGTTGTGAAGATTAAGTAATACGGTGACGTTCGCCTAAAAACGCAGCCTGTAAGCCTGTGTTTTGATCTTAGGAAAAGCAAGGCTTCAGAAATCATGCACGAAGCCGGTGATGGATGTGCGCGCGCTCGGTGATTTCATTATTTTGCATGACTGGCTGGATGTAAGTAGATGTAGCTTGCTGCAGAGACGGAGAGAGAAATCAGGCAGCTCGTGAACACACCCCAACGCACGCGCACTCGGAGACTCTGCGCTCTAAAATTAAGTCTTGTTTACCTCGAGCACCTGTCTCACATCCTTTCCAGCCCGTCTGGTCCTGTACTGCTTAATTATATGTGCACAAGATGCAGCCCCTTCTGGAAATCCCTCGTATGTGGAGCGCGGATCCTCAACTCTAATCCAGCTAGGCCTAGAGCACGAAAGTGTTTTGGTATTTTGCATTGACGTTGCGCATTCTACAATCATTAGTTTCGTATAGACCCAGATTTTTCGCAAAACAAATAAAGAAACACTAATTCTTCTCTTTTTTCATTACTCTTATGGCGGGCATTTGAGACTCTCAAAAATAAACCCAGCAGTCTTAGCCAGCTTGTTTTCAAAAGTGTTCATTATAAACTTCCAAATGCTTCAGTCAGAATTACATTCCAGAAACATCCCAGTGATTTGTGCGTTGATCAGTAGGTCAGTGAACTGTAAGTCATATGAGGGAGTGTAGCCTATGTGCAATTGGTAGCCTATGTACTGGTAAAGTATTATAATTACTGCACAAAAGTGCAAAGAAACACTCACTTCATACAAGAAGCTAAACCAGATTAGCCTAAATTGACATAAATTCATTTTCAAAATTTCTTGCATTAACTTGACCTTACTGAAATGTTTGGTAGCAAATGGTCACCAGCAGAAATGCAAAAAAAATCTCAAATACTCAAACATAAATATAGTGGCAAAATGGAGCTAGCAGGAGGCAACCTATGCAAAAATAACATCTAAAACTACATAGTAAAGTAGCCTACTGTATATTGTGTGCCCTCAGGTGTAGACCTAGTAAGTGGATAAATTCGAATTTACTGAGTATTTATTTTTTTGACATAGATGAAATTTTTACGCATACAATGCGGTAGAGGTGACGGTTTTATTTATTTATTTGTCACAATATGATAACAATATCATATTGTCGTATTGCGCCCTTTTTAGCATGGAAGCATGGTGGTTGTGTTAATACATGTGTCATGATTGTGTGCAGAGATGATGCGATGGACAGTATGACCTCTTAATTCCTATGGCAACCACACACACTGTAGTACAATGTAAGCCACCCTTGTAAACAGCAGAGCTGGAAATAATATTTTACTAAAGGTTGACTAAAGTAAAATCCCGTACAAATGCTGGAGAAAGAAAAAACAAAGTGCAAGTACTTCATGATGAAATATTTCTTGTAGAAAGTTCCTAAATTAACACTACGCAACCTAGCCTAGTTGTTGAGCGAAGTCTAGTTGTGCTTTATTTTTCTCTGACTTACCTAAAACAACTGACTACAGATTGCTAATCTTCTTTTAGTCGTCAAGCTAAGTAGTCTACAATTATTAGCAGCATACTTGTTCCACTGGTGTGCAGGTGTTTATTTTGGAAGAAAAGAGGTGTGTGTGTGTGTGTGTGTGTGTGTGTGTGTGTGTGTGTGTGTGTGTGTGTGTGTGTGTGCATGGAGCATGTAAGGATATGATAGTGCATATTACAACATGTAATCCCAAGCTGAAAGTGAATCCCCCTGTGAACTTCATAAACAGATTCCAGGATCTAATTTGAGCCTCTTTTCCGTGTCTATCCCCCATGCTCTTTCCCCCCTTTACCCCTGTCTCTGGCTAGCAGCTGTTCTTCTGGATATTAATAAGTCCACTGAGACACACTGACAGGCACCCCTGTTTCCCAGTCCCTTGGGCACCACACAATCACTCTGTTTTACTGTCTTGTCCAGTACAAAGCAATCAAAGAAGTGTTTTCTAAAAAGGCTATAGTGTTAAGGCTAATTTAGCTGTAAGCAGTGGCCTGTCTAGACCAACTTAAGGTGGGTTGTAAGGGGTGCGGGAGGGGCACAGAGGGGAAACCGGGGGCCATCAATAAATAATGATTAGTCATTGTCTTAGTATATGGTACTGCATGGATTTCTGTTAAAATTAATCTACAGGACATGGTTGACAAAAAAAAAAAAACATTCATGTGATATATGAAAGGCTACACACATCACATATGAGAAGTTCCTGGCATGATTACATTAAACAATGGTATGTAAATAATGTTTTTTTTTTTTTACATAGGTTTGTCTTGTGTTATTGGAGACAGAGTCATCTTTGCAACTTCTATTTCTTCTCCTAAATACATTCATAAATGTCATTTAATTTGCAAAACTGTGCAAAAGTGCAAAAAAACCCATTCAGTCAAATGCACACAAAATCAGACATATAGTCAGAGTTTAACAATTAAAATATTTAAAGTGTAAAACTAAACAATGACTAAAAAACTAATATTTAAAGTGTAAAACTAAACAAAAACTAATCTGCTGGACCTGTAAGGAATGAGCTTGTAGAAACTAATGTAAAAACCATGATAGAAAATGCTGACTTCTGTCCTTCTACTCTGACTGTATCCTCCTTACACTTTCATGTGTGTATCTTTTACCCCAAACCCACTTTCCTTTCTAGTATGTGAAACTACACACATACACCCTCACTCACACACAGTTCACAAAATTTTTACATTTCATCCACAAAAACCAGTGTTCTTCTTGTGTCTGAGAATCAAGACACAAATGCACACATAGAAATATCCAAAGCTGCAAAGATTTTAAGCACAGAGAACCGGTTTACTCTCCTACACTCTACTCTCCCTGTTGTGTATCTCACAGAAATCTGCAAAAAAAAAAATTTCATAGCATTCTATCAGCTGCAAATTGGGGGAGGGACGCAAGATATAAATTGGTCTGTGTCACAGTGTATGGCATTTCACCACAATCAGTCAATATGACAAAAATAATCGCAGTTGAGCCAGCTTTAGAAATGATTTTAGAAGAGTGTGAAGCAAATGTAGAAGGAGTTCCTCTTTTGGAAGATGACATACTTTCTGAACATGAGGATCATGTCTCAATAAATTCAGTTTCTGGCAGTGAACTTGAAAACAGAATCACTTTTATTGGCCAGTATACTTGTACATATATGGAATTTGACAGCAGTTTACAGTAATACCCACAGCGTTTACAAAAAGGTAAACATACATGGACGGTGGACATAAAGGACATCAGACATAAGTGGACAAAATGTTCAACTATACATAAACCTTCCCAGCACCAGCTCATCAGTACCCTACTAGAAAAGAAGGCTTGATGTCTAAAAATTGTGAAATTGAATAACAATCTCATCCTAGGAATGAGAGGTTTACAAGTTTATTGAGAAATATTATGAAATAATTGGTAAATAGGCAAATATTAACCACATATTGTGTTTGTACTGCTTGTAAATGAGATAACACATATTTTTGACTATTTCAGCATAAGTTGATATGATTATATTGTTTTACATATAATATTTACATATAAACAATATTTACATTGTTTTACAAATAATGTAGCGGGTTGACCAGACCCCTGAACACTGGCTGAGTATCAAAAATGCAAACACCACAAAAGGGTTAAATTATTATTGTAATATTCATTGCCAATGTATCAATTTTTTTTCCATGATAACCCATATGCTATAAAGATAACACTGTTAACACATGTTAGCCATGTTATCAGCAAGTAAAACTATGTTTTTTTAAATAATAATAATAATAATAATAATAATTCAGCACAATGTTCTTGGTATGTGGTTATTATCCAATGCATTTCTCTCCCACACACTGGGTGTTTGAATTCTGTAACAGTCCCATTAAAAGAGCAATGACACTGCACTTTTTTCCCAGTATTCTCCAGCCCTCTGTGATTTTGGTTTAAATAACTATATCACTGTATATCACTATATCTGATCTGATGTGAACTGTTTATTAAAGAAGTGGGAAATGTTGAAATGGTTGTGACCCATCAAAATTAGCTGTTGTAGTGTTAATGTCTATGCGTACTGTCACAGTCTATTTGATAAAACAAACCAAGTCTAGGCACTGGTAGGACTATAACATAAAAGAAAAGACAGTGAAACCTATATGCAGAAATTCTTTTTAATTTAAAACATTAAAGCATTAAAAAATAAAACATTTTAATATTCTCTATTATTACAACCAAAGAATAATAATTTCAGATTTTTTCACAAGTATAAAAAAGTAACTCACCAGTGCATATAAACTCCAGATCAATTTTAGTTACACTGTCAGCAAAACAGACATGCACAAATTATATCTGCTACAGAAAAGCAAAAGCCACTCATCAGTTCAGATGTTTGTACTGTATTCTTGCCACCATTGCTCAGAAGTGGAGTTTCTCTGCCTAAACCCAAACATGAAACAGTAATAAAACTCTTCCAGGATGCATATTATACTATGCACATAATTTGTCGTATAAAATAAAGTGGAAAATAAGTGGGATGCTGCTGTCTACCTAATGTCATGTTTCATGTTTACTGTGGTAATTGTCTACACAGATGACATAGATCTTGACAAGAAAACCCAAACCTTTCACATACAAATGTCTAACCCTATGGCATGCTTAACAGCTCATACAACCCAGGACAGGCAAAAGGGACAGCAGAACAGAAATAGCGCCTTCTCCACACAGCTGCAGAAAAAGTCATGTACGCTCCCCCTAACCATGCCTCTCGAGCTAATCCAGTCATCATGGCAACCACACAACACATAAAATATAAACAACCTCACAGGTGTATTTGAGTGTTAAGACCCTGGAAAACATTTCCATCAAACAAGTGTTCTTATGTGGGAGGTTATTAGTAATGAATGGGAGAGCAACAGTCACATAGAGAGAACCTTTATAGTGTTTATAGAGCAGCCATTTGGGCCATATTGTAGATCTCAAAAACTTCTGGATCTTTTCTCATATTATCCATCGTTTATTAATTGTTTAGGATTTGATGGCATATTAGCAATCTTGCTTCTCATAGATGACTAATCTATATATATGTAGACTTATATTCTTTTACAATACTTATATTCTTTTTTTTAATAATATATATATATATATTTTTTTTTTATCTTCAACAGATTATATTCTGAGCTGAGCCCGGAAAAAAAACAAGCACCTTAACCAATTAACCAAAAAACAGAAGAGAACATGAAGATCTTACTCTTCCCTATTATTCTTATTATTTTCTTTATCCACCAATCCTTTACACAAAGTGACTCTGAACTTATAGTAACAACTAGGTTAGGTCGTGTCCAGGGTATACGCTTGCCCATCCCAGATCGAAGCCATGTTGTTGCCTTTCTGGGTATTCCATTTGCAGAACCTCCTGTAGGAAAAAAGCGTTTTAAACCAGCTGAGCCCAAAAAGCCGTGGAACGATGTGTTTGAAGCCACAGATTATCCCAATGCTTGCTACCAGTATGTGGACACTTCATATCCTGGCTTTCCTGGCACTGAAATGTGGAACCCCAACAGGATGATGAGTGAGGATTGCTTATACCTAAATGTCTGGGTTCCTGCTTCCCCTCGGCCACACAACCTCACTGTTATGGTATGGATATATGGTGGTGGCTTCTACAGTGGTTCCTCTTCTCTAGATGTCTATGATGGTCGCTACCTGGCACATTCTGAGAAGGTGGTGGTGGTCTCTATGAACTATCGTGTGGGTGCTTTTGGCTTCCTTGCCCTTAATGGCTCCTCTGAGGCTCCTGGAAATGTGGGACTTCTAGACCAGAGAATGGCACTCCAATGGGTCCAGGACAATATTCACTTTTTTGGAGGCAATCCTAAGCAAGTGACCATTTTTGGGGAGAGTGCAGGTGGAGCCTCAGTCGGCATGCATCTTCTGTCTCCAGAGAGTCGCCCCAAATTCTCTCGTGCCATTATGCAAAGTGGTGTGCCAAATTCCCCTTGGGCTACAATCGGCTTTGATGAGGCTCGAAGGAGGGCCACCAGGCTAGCCAAATTGGTAGGCTGTCCTGATGATGACGACAGTGAGCTAGTTGACTGCCTTAGGAACAAGCAACCACAGGAGCTTATTGACCAGGAGTTCCAGGTACTCCCATATAGCAGCGTGTTCCGTTTTTCATTTGTGCCTGTGATTGATGGTGTGGTGCTCCCTGATACCCCCGATGCCATGTTGAGCTCAGGCAACTTCAAGGATACTCAAATTCTGTTGGGTGTAAACCAGGATGAAGGGTCGTATTTCTTGATTTATGGTGCACCAGGTTTCAGTAAGGACAATGATAGCCTGATCTCAAGGGACGACTTTCTACAAGGTGTTAGGATGAGTGTTCCTCATGCCAATGATATTGGATTGGAGGCAGTTATCCTTCAATACACCGACTGGATGGATGAAGACAATCCCTTGAAAAACCGTGATGCAATGGAGGACATTGTGGGAGACCATAATGTTATTTGCCCTCTGCAGCACTTTGCACGATCCTATGCTCAATACAGTTCTAACTCTGCCCAGACAGGAACAACTGGTCAAGGAAACTTTGGTTGGGCCAATTCAGGCCCAGCAAGCAACAGTGGCCATGCACAAGGTAAGGTAATTGTGGATAGTAGTAGTATTATTGATTTGCAATTAAGGGTCTGGATTGCAATGTTGCATTGGCATAAAATGGCATAAAATGTAACAATTTTTAAAATATGGCTAAAATGTCATCTTTTCTTTAATCCAGTACATTTCTTTGTTGTTCACAGTTGCTGTGTACCTCTACCTCTTTGACCATCGAGCCTCTAACCTGGCTTGGCCCGAGTGGATGGGTGTGCTCCATGGCTATGAAATTGAATTTGTGTTTGGCCTGCCTTTGGAGAAGAGGCTTAACTACACTGTAGAAGAGGAGAAGCTCAGTCGACGTATGATGAGATACTGGGCTAATTTTGCTCGTACTGGGTGAGTTAAAAAAGTCATATGTGAGCTTGTGTGTGGCTGGAAAAATGCCAATTTTATTTTTCTCTCTTCTATTTTCTTATCTAGCAATCCCAATATCAACGTTGATGGATCCATAGAAAGCCGAAGGAGATGGCCTCTCTTCACAGCAACAGAGGAGAAGCATGTGGGCCTAAACACAGATGCAATGAAGGTGCACAAAGGGCTGAAAACACAGCTATGTGCCTTGTGGAACCGGTTTCTGCCTCGCCTACTTAACATAACTGGTAACTAACAGAACTCACAGTTGCATGTAACATTTATTCAATTGAGGTTGTGATATAAACTGTCATGATTCTTAATTTTCCACTGCTGGAGCTCCTACATGATACATTTTGTCAGCAGAGGCCTCCCTCATGATGTCAGCCATTAAGAAACGGTTGCATTGCAAATGTTGGCATCATATTAACATGGAGATATTCACCTTCAGAGCATGGACACAGGGAACAGTGAACTGAGAAAACGGGAATGTTAAGCACTAGTGGACAGAGAAACAAACTATGTGGTAATGTTTCAGAAACGGCTCAACTTATGTTTAATGCTGTTTAGACAAGGAAGCCTGAGTAAAATAAATGGGATAAGAAAACCATAAATTGATTTACTACGTTGCTCCTCCTGGTTAAATCAGATTCATCTTTCTTTTCTCTTGTAAAAGGATTCAGTTTAGGTTAAAATAAAAAAAAAGTTAAATTATACAAATATTTTATATATACACAGCAGGCATTATGCTATGAAACTGCTTTGGAGTCTCTGAGAATCGTATAGACCTCGCAGTAAATAAGGCATTTCAGTCCATAAGGAAATGCCTTGTCATTTGATGTGTATCTTGGAAGTAAACTAAACAACTTTGTCTTCTACTGGAAGTGAACCAGAACACGAAGCAGCTGAAGCTGTACCCTGTTTTTGAGAGTGTGAGATGATTCAGCTGCAGTGACCTGAACTCATAAACTGCAAATCCTCCAGAGAAGGTCTTTGCTCTAATAAAAGGGTGGGGTTTAAGTGGGCTGTTGAGCTGCTGAGTAATTTGTTTAATGGGACCACTTGATGTATACGTCGGGAAGATCTCTGCACTGTTTGTTCTTCTGCTCTCACCTCATGTTGATTTTTTCATTCTTGTGTTACCTTTTCTTTGACCTTGTGTGTGGTCTTTGTACTTAATTTGTGTTTGTGATTCATAATGATCAGCTAATTTTTCTCTATATAGGCTTATTGCAAACAAAAACAATCATACGACACCACTACACTCCTGCCTGGCAGTTTTATCCCAGAATTGAATCTGTAGTTCTTATGTCTAATAGCGTGTAGCTAAAAACTATTTAGGCTTAGTGACTTTACACAAAATTTGAGTGTAAGCAAAATTAGACATAATGACTACTATTTGTTTCTCCCAATCTATTTCCTTTTCTCTTTATACCCAGACAACATTGATGATGCCGAGCGGCAATGGAAGGCAGAGTTCCACCGCTGGAGCTCCTACATGATGCATTGGAAGAGCCAGTTCGACCACTACAGCAAGCAGGAGCGTTGTACAGACCTGTAGATAGACAGAGAATGTGAGACACAGAGAGAATGCAAGAAAATAAAAATTAGAGAAGGGTAATGACCACATTACTCTATAGTCTCAGGAGCCCTCTGATAGAATGTCAGTCGTTCTCTGAGCCACTGTAGATTATGCCCTTTATTGATGGCTTCCTCTGAGTAGGTAGAAGATTTAAATTGGGAAGGTTATAGTTATAAGCTCTGTAGAGTATCATTTGCCACCTGTATATTGTTCACTATTGTATCATTTTACATTTAAATACTATTACTATTGCCATGGACAGTTGTTTGACAGCGTTGCATGTTAATTGCAGGAAGAGACTATTAAAAGTTACAGTCATCATTGAGGATGTATGAGAGAAACTGTTACAGGTGTGATATTACCTCTGATAATTGTGTCTTTGTGTGTCAGTATAACTGATGCTTAGAAGCCCTCATTCACTCTTGTCCCACATTTCCCTTTTTTACTTAAGGGTTTGATTTGCTTAATCTATAATTGCTGCTTGACCATGTGTGCATTTGTCTATATTCCTCTTCTATCATGTCAGTCCTCTTTACTCTTTAAATTGTATGTGTGGCCTATGGTTAGGTGCAGTTGTCTGCTGTCTCTATGTGGGTTAAGATTCCTTGATAACATTATAAGGGAATCATGAACCATTTCAGTCCATGCTCCATGTGCTAGCTCTATACTGCACTGATGTGTTTGTTCTGGCTTCCAGAAATATGTGTATATTCCATTTCTGTGTATTATACTGATATGTAAAGTGTTCTCATCTTGTTTGATACACCTAATGCATGCGTCCTGGTGCTCACAGCATGTTTCACCTCTATTTATGTGTGTTTGTGAGGGTGTGCAAGCTAAAAAAGTGACTGTGTAAGAGTATATCCAAATTGAGTGCCTCCATGGGTCAGTATCCATTGTCCCTTGTCTATATGTAGCACACCACTTGTGAAAGTCATGTTCACTTTTATTATATTTGCCCGAGCACTTTGTGCATGTGTGCAAGTCCTAAAGAGAAAGGTCTGTAACTACTGTGTCATGCCTGTGTGCCAAAGAGTCAATAACTTTTTTTCCACTACTGGCTCCCCTCCCAGTAGGAAAGAATTTTCATTACGGTAATGGAAGAAGTGTAATTTAGTTAGTGCTCATTTGAAACAACGGCCTGCTGTGTCAGCCATCTTAACCCCAGCTCCACCATCACTCAGCTTATGCATTTGGTGGATGATGCAGGAAAGCAGAGTGTTTAAATGGGAGTGCTCAGAGGAGAGACATTTACAAGAGCCAGCTAGAATTGATTACTCATTCTCATGGTTTAGTGTGTCCTTTTTTCCTTTTAAGTATTTTTGTTGCATGCTTGCACTATTTATGAAATATAGAAAATTACACAGAGTGTTTTCAGTTTGCTCATGTCTAGTTTAATTCTTATGTACTATATTTATTGTATGCTTTTTGGACATTATCATCACTTAATGTATCATTTTCCTTGTTCTTATCTTCTGAGAATATCTATCTCACTGTATTTACATTTTAAAATGTGGTTGTATGGGTCCTTTCTGCAAGTCACACCACTGATTTACTCACACGTTATTTCAGTATCATTTATCTCCACAAAGTTAGAACACAGTGGAAGAGCAGGCCTTCCAGCAAGTATTGTGATTAACTGTAATTATATCTAACCTCACAAGTTGACATGACAAGGGCATTGTACCTTGAAAATATGTTGAAAATAAAATAATAAAATGCTGTCTTGAATTATTTAGATATGAGATAGAACAGATAAGTGAAATAAATGCATGCGCCAGCAGTGTGACTGGGGAACGTGCTTATCTGTTGCTGCTCTTGCATCTTTTGCCCAATGACAATTTGACCTTATCTCCTCTGTCCAGTGAAAAGACCTGTGCTTGTCCTAAATCTCCTCCCTTGCTGGATTCTGTACTCGCAAATTTGACTGATAACCCTTGTAACAATAAGCCAGTCTTGATGTATATTATTATATTATAAATCTATATCTATTAAAGATTATTATTAGCCCTGAGATTGTGGTTAGCAGTAAGAGGTTATACTTGCAGTGGAATATATTTGAATTAATAATTAATTAATTTCACTGGTAATAATCATGGTTGTGATATTGTGATTGATAAATCACTATATCTGGACAAAAGCATTTGTATGTGTTTTTTATTTTCAGTAACAACTTTTTTGGGATGGCTTTAAAGGTTTATGTGCTGTTTCAATCAGTCATATATTGTAATTAATGTGAACACTTAGCATTGAATGATTATTACGCTCTAGAGTGAGTATCATCTGTGCATTCTCAAATTGACAGCTTTTTCATTTTGCACCCACATTGTTATTCTTTTTGGTCCAGACATTGCCCACTGTGCCAGACCTGTGTGATGACAGCAATGTGCTACAACTCTGCATGGTACTACTGCTGCCTCTTGGGCGTTGTATCTGAAGTCCTCCAACAAAACCTCATTAAAAAGTCTGATTAAAATAAAATTGTGTGCCCCTTGCTTGCAGATTAAATCGTACAACATAAGTGTAAACCTAAAATGCAAATTAAAGAGAAGCATAATGTTTTTTTTCTCTAACATTAGATAATGGCTAATAGCCAGGGGAATCACATGAACAGTACAGTGATGACCCTGTGCTCTGTGGCTGTATTATTTAGACCAATACTTCAAGACATGACAGATTTTTTTCACTATCATACATGATCACAAATTACCTGGTGTTTCTCCTAACTAGTGTGATTTCCACTGAGCTCATTCACTGGGGAAGGAAACACAGGGACTGTTTACAGGCACCATATGCAAGCAGAATGAAAGGAGTAAAATCCACTCTGCCAAGAGTCTACAATCATTTCATTAGAAGAAAATGTAAAGGCATTGCTACATAATCTAAAACGTATCAATGCATACTTAACCAGCAAAATGCTTACAATAAATACTGCAGTTAATAAAAGGAATGAGCCTATAAGGCTAATAACTCATTTGTGCACCGCCCCCACCCCCCCAAATTAAGCTAATTAATCACAAAAACATTTTTCATCAACTTTTTTTACCCATCTTCACTAAAGGTGTTATCGCTCTGGATTGTGTAACCCTGTTTGTTTCCTTTCAACACAAATTGGAACCTTTGTACAAGTAAACAGATGTATACAATTTGCCAACTATTCTAAGTATCACATAAAACAGTGATAAAACTTTATGCAGGAGATGGTCTCTAGCACCTACAATGTGCTTGTGAAACTGGGGTTTCATGTAACTGATGGTTCTTGCATTCAGGTATTTCAGTAGCCTCCCTCAAATGGTTAAGAGTCATGGTTCTAATAGTGGGGTGTGATTCCACTATGATTCGAGGAAATCATATTACCTACCATTAAAGTTTAATATTAATTATTAAGTTCTTATAGCAATTAGCCAGTTTGACAGGTTGAATGGAATTTTATTCTTAATCTACTGACAACTTAAGCTGTATTAAGGGGGTCCACATTTTTTTGAGTAAAAAGCAACTGTTTTAATGAGCTGAAGAGGCCAGAGCTGAGCTGCAGACAGTGTGTTGTTCTGATTGTGGCTTTAATGAGAGCTTGCATTTAGAAATACACATTTTGGATCATCAGTATAATGTATTCGAATATAGCAACATCATATAACCTATAGAGTCTTCGACACTACTGAATTTTATAAATAATATAATTAACATCTAGAGTGATATAGACCGTTCTATATGCTGCTTTTTTTTTTTAATTAAATTTGTAGAAACAGCATGTTGTATTGCAGCTTTTGTCCTGCAGATGGCACTTTGCACTCGCGGTGATATGCCTGTGGACGACTTATGTGTTTTGTTTTGTTTTGTTGTTTTTTTTTTTTGTGTGTTTTAATGTTGGGTTGAAAATTACATATAATATTAAATAGGCCTGCATACATCAATCACAAGGCATTATACCAGTGGTTTCTACCCCTCGTCCTGGTGTACCTCATGACCGAAAAAGGGGGAGAAAGAAAGCACATTTGCTGCGCATGTTTAGCGCAATGTTGGCTGTTTTGAACAGCTGAAAAGACCTGACCAATCACAGACTGCGGAAGAATTTTGACCAATGAACATCGGCGAAAAGGAGCGGAACGTTTATGGCGCACTAATGCCATTATTTAGTTCAAAACATTATTATATTTAATGTAGAAGAAAAGTAATAACCGAGTGTTTGTTTCACAAACATCAGTGGCGTTTAAGTGAATTAACCAGGAAGCGCTGTTTCACTGAATCTGTTAGCAACAAAAAAGCTGGTTAGATCAGACGGAACAATGACCTCGGCATCAACAAAGGTAGTTACTACAGGCTAATCAGCACTGGGTTAATGTAATGCTTCTAACTGAATGTCCGTGTATTATTACAGACTGCTTGTTCTTTTTACAGACCTCTGTGTTTTCAAGATGTCTGCTTGATACGTTTTCGCTTTCTAGCCAATCATATGCCTTTTCTTGTTTAGCCTGATATCTAGTGATGATTAGTATAAATCACCCAGCTTACTTTTCTATATCCCCACTGTGAATATCCACAGGTTGGTGAGATCTTCTCTGCAGCAGGAGCCGCTTTTACTAAACTAGGGGAGCTGACCATGCAGCTGCACCCGGTGGCAGACTCGAGTCCAGCAGGGTGAGTAGTGCTGAAGGCGGAGGCACTGCTGCTCCCTAACGCGTGTTTGTTGTTGTCAAGTGCTGATGAGTCACAAGAAAACCTGTTTCTTTGGAAGCACTTGTGATGTTCTTCCCTGTTTTACTATTAACACCATTCTTGAACAGGGATGTTTTACAGTACGCATTCTCTTTGCATTTGTAAAAGCTACCAATAATTTATTTCGATAGAAGTTTTTTTATTTCTCTTGAATTTTTCAAAGACCATGCAAACCACCAATCCAGTCTCATTAATAATAATGATAATGTGTGCATTTCTTTATACTCCAAATTATTTTGTGCAGACTTAGACTGATTTTAGTTAGCCTGAAGTATAGTCACACCATGGGGCCTGTCCCCTGGTTGCTGTCTCTCCTTGCAGAGCTAAATGGACGGACACAGAGATTGAGATGCTCCGGTCAGCTGTTAGGCGCTTTGGTGACGACTTGAACTCACTCAGCTCGGTCATCAAGAAGCGAACAGTGTAAGCAATCAGGTCTCTCTACTTTGCCTTACTTCCTATGCTGGGCCTGACCGCTCTTGTTTCAGGATGTAGGCTTATATCTTAGTTGTAATATATGCTAAAGTTTTGCATGGGAATGTGAGAGGAGCTCTTAGAATTTGAATCCGCTTTGTGAAAATTCAAGAGAAACAAAACAGATTGACTGGGTTTGTTGTTGCGCATTTCTGTGCTTTATATTTCTAAACCAAGATAGCCTTGCGCCAAAAGATGTAAAAGATAATTTCATGACTAACTACAAATTTAAATTAATTGCCTATGATTAGGGCACAAATCAAGACCACAGTCAAGCGGAAGCTTTATGAAGACAGTGGAGTTCCTTTGTCTTCTGACTCGCCAAAGAAAAGTACCAAGAAGGTCCCGGTTGCCATGGCTCCCCCTCCACCACCCACAGTCATAGCTGTGCCAACATCTCAGGTTGTGGTGACGACAGGCTTACAGGGTCCTTCTCCAGGCTCAGCCAGCATCAAGAAGCCAAAAACGGCAGGTGAGCATCTCCACACAAAAGACATTGCAGGAATCATATGTGGGAAAAATTACAATCTCTTTTCATTAAGAACAGAAGTGTTACGATTACGTCATTTGATGACATTAATATAATTACCATTATTTGTATATCCCACAGATGTTACTCTCAGTGCTCTGAATGATTCAGATGTGAACAGCGATCTGGTAGATATCGAGGGACTTGGTGACAGCTCGGCGACAAAAAAGCTCAATTTTGATCAAGGTACAAAAATATAATACAAATTTGCTCGATGATCACTACAGGGAAGGATTATAACCTCTAAAGCAGGGGTATTCAACTAAAATTTGTTAAGGTCCAGCTACATAAAATGTATTGCTTACTACGCCACTAACATGACTGAATGTCATCGGTTAACTTTTCATGCTAAACCATTACTGATTTGTTCATAGCTATAAATAAGACCCATTATTTTGAAGTGGTTGGTTATTTTACACCAGCACTCCACTTTACCTCTTTTAACTAATGCCATAGATTCTAAACAGATGAGATGCATCAGTTTTGCACCCTTTGTGGTGGGACTATAAACACACACTTTTCTGTCTATTCCTCTTTAAATATTCCGTTTTTATCATATCTTCACTAATCAGATCAAAAAGTGGCATGGGTATCAGTGAAAGGCTGAATCAATAAAAAGGGGTTATCAATGAAAGTCTTCTCAATGAGCCTTCAGCCAATTTTTTTTCTCATACCTTGATCAGTTTTGCTATAGTATTTTTTCAAGTTAATAAAATTAAATAAATAAATAGAAATCACAGACCCACTGGTTATGCCTCACGGACCCCTGGCAGTCCCTTGACCCCACTTTAAGAACCACTGCTCTAGTCAATGCCAGATCTAAAGAATATAATGGAGTAAAAGGAAAAAAAAATACTCTTTGTTTAGACATTTCGAATGTATTCACCGTTACAGGTGTTGCAAATGTCATATATTCACTGCGTGATTTCAGAGTAAGTAGACTTGCTAATAACAATGGCACCTTCAATTTGAGTGAGTGTATTTTTGGCTACTTTGTTCAGTAAAACTAATATTAAGGATCTTTTGTTCTACATTTGTTTGTCTTACAGAAAGTCTGAATCTTGACTCAAGTCTCATCATGAACTCCAGTGACCTGCCTCTCCTGTCCCGCTGAACCTGGCTCTCTGTTCACAACCATAAACTGTAAAGGGAAAAAAATGAACATTACGTCAGACTGGGCCGAACCTTCGTAAAACAGCCCAGTCCAGGAACCAGTTTCTTTGGTTTCTACTATATAGACGGATTCTAGAACAGTTATATTTTTCATGCAAGGTCAAATCTGTAAAATGCAGATGAAATGCTTGTTTCATTTTATATTCATTCTTTCGGTCTGTTCAAGTATGGTCTAAAACAGGTCAGCAATGTCTTACAAACATATTTTGTCATATGAGACCAATGCTTAGAATAATTATCTTATAAATTCATTTAAAATAATATTTTATATGTTAGTTTCATGTAAATGAAGATATTCCTTTAAATGCATTAATTTTTGTTATACTGGGAATCTGTTCCTCTGTCAAGTGTCTATGAATACATGATAATGCTATTTTCCTGTACTGTTTGTCCTGGGCTCAGCTTAAGTAAGTTCTAACTTGAGATTGTCCATTACGTCAGATTGATGGATATCTGCATGCATTCTGCACATGATTGAGTGCAACATAACACGTGTTTACTGTTTGCTTGGTTAGTTGTTTTCATAAGGTCACCACTGCATGTTTAAAAGGACAAATACAAACTGAAATAACTATTTGTGAAAAGTTGTCTGAGTTTTAAAATGTTAAATTCACTTTTTGTTGGGACGATCAATAATTTTGTTTCTGATAAATTATACATGAGCAATTTAACATAACTTCAAGCCTATATATTCCTGAACAGTTCTTCTGTATCAGCACTTTCAAACACTGGTCTGGTATAAGACATTGTTTTAAATTTGCCAATGTGCAAGTAATGTACAGAATAAATAATAATAATAATAATAATAATAAATAGTCTGTACACCTTCTTCAGAGAAGCCAGTGGGTAACTTAATTAAAAAGTTTATTAAAGTATTTTCATGGCTTGTATCAGTGTGTTCTAAATTACACTTGAGTTGGTAAGCCCAAATGCAAAAAAAAAAATTCAGATTCCTTTTTAACCACCTGTATCCAAGAAATGTTCCTTATTGAAAAGAATAGTGAGAGAAAATTCTCTCAATTTTGGGGACCAGAAAGTATGAATACCAGCACAGATCCACGTGTGCTAATGTGCAGTGCGAAACTGTGGCTTCAGACAAATTTGTTGTCACATATACATAACTCAATTTATCCTAGCCCACTGAGCTCTAATTATTCCAGCTATGAGTGCCACTGATAACCCAATAAAATAAACCAGCAACCACAGTCTTTGCTAAATGCAGCTGTGTGACAAATGTTGAATGACAGACAACAAAGTTCTCGAAAGTACACATTCTGGGTTTAAAATGTCAGTTATACAGAAACGGAAGTGCTGTTTCAGTATAACACATTGATTCTGAAATGGCCACACAAAGCCATGGCTTACACATACAAGGAAATGGACATCATTTCAAAATCTTAATATCCATGAAAATACATTTACATATCTTGCATGGTGTAATTATCCAAGTGACCAATTCACATCTTGTGTGTGTGTGTGTAAATAAAATTAAACTTCAGTAAACTTTTAAATATATTTTATTTCTTGATATTTAAATAATGAGCTATTTTATTACAAGTGCAAATGCAAACAGAAGTCATTAAGTCTGTTTAATTATTCATTACAAGTATCTACATGCTTTATAATATTGAGAGTATATACAGATGAATAACACACACCCCGTATCAGCCTTCAAGGACATGCATTTGTCCTGATGATCTGCATTCTAGAGAGATGAAGAGTGTGTCTGTCTGACGGGAGCAGCACAAAACATACTGGCAACCCAGGGAGAGGGCAGCTGCCAATATTGATGTGCTGCTAATGTCAGGCACACAGAAACAAAGCTGCCGTCATGAGTGTGTGGTCTGGAGAAGGAACAGAAAGAGAGAGATGCACAAAGGATTTGTTCCTTGTACCACTCAAGTAAAACGTGTACAAGGAAATGCTCACTGGAATAAATCTAGTCATCCATCACAGATTTTCTAGAACACACTATATTTTCCTTCAGAGAAAGCTTAAAGGTGATCAATGTAGTAAGTTTCATAATCATTAAATCATCCTGTGCCATTTAGCAAAATACAATTAGTTATGGTCAAGAAGCCAGTGCAACTCAGGGTCGATGTGATAACAGACTGATCCCTATAATGCCCTGCGCTACCTAGAATATCAAGCCACTGGACTGTCAGCAATATTAAGAAAAGTCACACAGTGATGCATCCATGCAGGCGATGGACAATATGTAAATGCTGTTCGCTGCAGAATCACCAGTGTTCCCAGTAACAGCACACAATGATCTGGAAATCGACCTGGGAACCTACAAACCATGATGTGCTGCTACAGAGCTCTCTGGCTTTCTCATGAGGGTCGAGGGAGATGCTGACACTCCTTTAAAACATCCGGGGGAAAAAAGCAGACCTTATTTCAAGAAAGAGCAGCCTATATTAATCAGCATCCATGTTTATTTTTTGTTTCTTTATCTAAACCAATACAAAATGAGCTCCATTGTAGGGAAATGTAGATGTGAAACTGTGAGGACAGAAACAGTTCTGGGTTTTAAACATAACTGCTTTACTGGGGAAAAAATAATAATAAATAAGCATTTAGTATAAAATGGGCAATTCTAATTGTGTTGCAATAGACCATATAAAATATGATCATATAAAAGGCTGAATATTTTCATGGCACACTAATAACAGCCATTCAAACTAAACAAGTGTCTTAAAGTGCATAGTCTGAGTGGATGATGAAAATGAAAAACAAAATGGTGGACTGTTAAAGGCAGAGCAAGAACACCACAAATACTGTCTATTAAAAAGTTAGACTACAAAACAGTGACTACTAAAGGAAAAAATAAGAACAGAAGAATAAGTATCTAAAAATGTTTTTAAATGCGATTTTAAATGGGGCTGGGCAATTTCACTATAATATGGAAATTGTGATATACCACAATGCACTTTTCTGAGAGAGCACATGTATTATGTATATTATTTTAAAAGAACATTTAAAAAAAAAATTTAAATACCAATTACAATCTGATTGGAAGCAGCTGATTTGATGTGAAAATTTTGTACTGGATCTTTACAATTGTAAATGTAATTTTTAGAATTTCATATTTTATCTCCGTTTCAGATCCTTTTATTTTTGTAGACATTAAATATTATCATCAAGCTCAGTTTTTCATCATTTTTAATTAAATGGAACAGTACTCTTTTACTGGCAATTGGCACAACCAAAATATCATGATACATATCGCAGAAATCTCTTCAAGCATCATGAATGTGTCATATTGCACACTGCTGATTTTAATCATAATTTATTTCCTTAATTTATTTCTCTAGTACCATTCACACTGTTACCTTATGAAATTATATCTGATCCTGTCACCTCATGAACAAGGGTGAAGGGGGAAAATATTAAATACATAATTTAATTTAATGAATAGACTTCACTAAAGAAAGAAACATCAAAAGTATAAAATAATGCAAAATATCAAAACACTACACAGAGGGGAAAAGTCCTAAGATTTAAATCCATGTTGGAAAAAAAGAAATTAAGATGTATTTAACAAGACATAGTTAAATGTGGAAAAGGAAACTAATTAACTGTAAAGTTATTTACACACTTTGAAAGTGCTACAGAGGGTGAGGTGTAAAGACTGAGTACAAAAAGAAGAACAGAGCAAAGAAATAAAAATCAATATGCAAGAAAATCCCAAAGGTGTGACCTTGACAGTGAATCAACAGAGATAAACCTAACAGACAATCATATTCTCAGTAATTGTTTCTGAGTGACTGGATAATCAGAATTAATTACAGCAATGACAATAAATATGAATGACTGTGCTTTTATAAAATTAAAATAAAATGTTAGCAAAAAAGGTGGCCCTACCACAAAGAATTCACACACACACACACACACACACACACACACACACACACACACACACACATACACACACATGACACATCTAAACTCTAAGCTTTAATTAAAGTGGAAAATCATAATTCTCACATAAAATATTTATTTTAATTTATTCTAAACTCATGACTAAAGATCAGATGAAATATGACTGAAATTACACTCGCCACTGCTGATAATGTAGTGTGTTAAAAAAAAACTTTAAAATATTGTCAATAAACCACAATCTAGTGTAATCAAACCGTGACTGGATTTTTTTTTAATATTAGGACATTATTTATTGGTTTCAGGTATAAAACAGAAAAGTGGTATTTAAAAAAAATATACTTTTGAAAGGTTAACTAATTACACAACAATGTTACAGCATTACTAAAAGACTGTAGATTGAAGCCGAAGTTATATCTGATAAAAGAGCAGCCTATTTGCAGTCTCAATCAAATGATCACGTCAGCACAGCTGAAGAAGGCATTCATTTTTGTCTACTCCTGCCAGCTGTTCACCGAGAGAAAGAGCAAACAACAAAAAGCACAAGAAAATGGGAGATCAGGGGGCAAGAGAGAGAGAGAGAGAGAGAGAGAGAGAGAGACAGAGTGTGTGTGTGTGTGAGAGAGAGAGAGAGAGAGAGAGAGAGAGAGAGAGAGAGAGAGAGAATAAGAAATGGAGAGATTGCAAAAAGGTGCGGAGTGAAAGTGAGAGGGGGAGAGAGAAAGAGAGAGAGAGAGAGAGAGAGAGAGAGAGAGAGAGAGAGAGAGAGAGCGCAAGCCCACACTCACACACCCTGGCCTAACTTTTTCTTACCCATTCAAACCAGGGGCCATTTTGGTTAAGCTTTGAAGCAGACACAGAAAAGAAACTAACTTACCCTCGGCCTTTTTTCTTCACCCTCTTGAGCAACAGAGGAGAGGTGAAGGTGGCTGATAATCCCAAAAGGAACTCCCTGAACACCAATCGTCCTCTGAAGTCAATTCTGCACCTAGAGGGGGAAAAATACTTTAAATTAATTACTTTAAAATAGGTTCAACTTCATTTAGTTTTGAAAAAGGCAAAAAAATTATTTTAAGACAGTTAATACTATCTTTCTTAAAAGTAGGTAAAAGACACCAGTGAAGGGCTGTAACATGCAAATATGTCAATTCTTTAAATATAAACAAGAAAACCATCAACTAAAAGAGCTAAATCCATTAAAACAAATTTGTGGCAAAAGATATTAAAAAGGAAAGAAATCCTCACATACACTTATCAATTGTCATTCCAAGTCTTAATTTGAGATCAAAAATACACCCACTCGTCTAAGATTGGGACTCCCATTCCAGGCTGGGGGTTCCAGGAGTAAAATAAGTGCCTAAAGCTTTTGTCCCCCACCACCTATTTTCAGCCCCTAAACCCTTTTTCTCTCCCTATTCCCTTCCAGACCAGCAGTCCATGCAGTGTGCAGCCTCTGCTTAGCTGTAGCTAGTGAGGCTGCCTGAGGAACTTGGTAGGCATAAAAAGCAGGGGTTGTAGCCTTTTTCCCGGGGCATCACTTTCTACAATTAAAATGAACATTTTTGGGGGACTGAAAAAATCCCAAAAAAAATCAGTACATCACCCTGGGGTCTCTTTCAAAGGGTGTAAAATTTGGGGACTTTTGTCTTAACCGTTTCCCGGCAAAAAATTAATTTGTGGGACTTCGTGTGTGGAGCGCGCCAGTGCTAGCAGCTCTCGCTTGCTTGATTTCTTGTACCCTTGCCAAAGCATTCACACAGCCAGAGAGAAAGGGAGGGAGGGGGGAACAAAAGAGGGAGCAGGCTCGACTGCAGAAACACAGGGAAAGAGGGAAACGAAACAAGAAAAAGTGTTGTGTTTGTGGCGATTTTTTTGCCATGATGCAGGAAACTTTTACTACAATCTCGAAACTCTCACGAGTGTCTTAGAAAAACATTTTCATTCTTGGCCTTGATTCATTTAAGTCTAAATGATAAAATAAAAATACAAGTACAACCAGGGAAAGACAATAAACTAAATACTAAAATCAACCTGAAGATACCAAACTTTTTTATTATTATTATTTTAATGTGGTTTTCCTAGCTTCATCGCAACATGGAGCTTGGTTGTGTGTACCGGCACTGTGGGCTGTGCATAGAACGAGAGACTAGGTACAAAAAAGTGGAGAAAATGTTGATCTGGTTCCACAGATAGCTTTACTGAGAAAGACAACTGGGCTTGAACAGTTGCACGCGCGCACACACACGCACACAGCCAGACAAGACAAAGACGTCTGCGAATGATACATGGCCAAAAAGCAAAAGCCAAAAGAAATCAAAGTCATAATCTCACTTGGTGAAAGAGTGCCCCAAACAGGCCTATAAGATCTAACCACTATTAATAAGCTCAGCACACAACAGATTCAGCAATTCAAAATAATTACCAACACACTCCATGTTGGTTTAAAAATGACTTTAGGTTTTTCCCCTAATAGCCACATTGATTGAAAGCTACATGTTATTTAAAAATAAATTCCAGTCTATATGAAAATATGAATGTATATTAAAAACAAAATTAAGAATATGCTTCAGTGCTGATTAAAATTTTAAATCAATTATATAAATAAGTAATCTACTTTCTTACATTTCATGCATCATCTCATTCTGCTCAAAACATGTACTCACTAAGCCTCACTAACCACACACAAAAACAGGAAGACTAAAAACAGTCCAGAGAAGGAACAACGTCAGGCCCAGGGCCTAACATGAGAGACATGGGTAAAAATTAAACATGATAAATTCAAGCAAAATGAAGTACATTATGAAAATGCAAATAATGAACCTGCAATCCCAGGTGAATTTGCATGGGCTATTAAATGACCAGATTTAAGGGTAAAATGACTAAAAACAGGCCAGGAGAACAAAAGAAAAAAAAGAAAAAAAAATAAGTGTCACTGCTTCAGCACGTGATGCAAACATGCTAATTAATTACTGTGGTCAATTCTGGATGTAATGGAGGAGGAACCTAAATTTCATATAGCACCCAACTTCCTTTTCATAGCACAATAGTTTACATTCAATAATAGTTTAATATAATGGCCATATAATTACAGAAAATACAAAGAATAACATCAAATCAGTTACAGAGCATCGAATGTAGTGTAGGACATTTGAATTTAACAGAACAATTTAAGAAAAGACATGGGGAAGCACATTTGGAAAGCCTGATCACATAAATTCACAAAACAGAGCAAACAGAAGTGCACTCAGTCCCAAGATATTAAAATCCTGGGTAATATTCCCACTAGACAAGGAGTTAATCAGTAATGCAACGAGCAATTCTCCAAAACCAGCACCAGAATGCCTTATTGCTGACAAACTAGCAACCAAGACCTAGCATACTCACTACGTGTTCTGCTCCCCCTCCCAAAGTCAACAACTTACTGAAAGTCTACCATCAGTCCTATGCCTCTTCACATCACTCTTACACACACACACACACACACACACACACACTCGCGCGCGCACGCGCACACACACACACAGCTCATCACACTTGATAAGCTATATTTTTCTAATGATACATTTTATCCCCTTGATGCCTCTTCTGCTCATACCTGTATGATCCCTTATGAGGCATCACTTAATGAGTCAACATTAACTATACCTGCCATGCACTGATGTAAACAAATGATCATCAGTAAACGTGACAATATAAAAAATATTAAAAAGCACAGGACGTATAGTTCATATAACTTTATATATCAGCACATAATCGGGTATTGTGATGGTGGGTGGGGCTGTAAGACCACGCACGTGCCGACCTCTATTAGTCTTTATAATATACGTAGATATCTTTTGGTTTGTTTTTTTTTAAGGTTAGTCGCAAAAAGAAAAGTTTCCGAGTAACTGACGCAGAGCCATGTAGTCTATCTTAGAGTGATCGAGTCTTTGCACAAGCAGTTTGTTATGACTGTGCGCAAAAAAAAAAAAAAGGTTGGCATGTAAAGACGCGCACACAGACTTAACGAAAACTACATTTATGGAGGAGTTTGAAAAACCTAATTAACAGATAATCCGTTTAAAGTCGAGAACATGCACTGCAGAATTTGTGCACAAAATGAACAAAATGTCACCGGACTGAGGCAGCGAGCTTCGGCTCAAAGGTAAACTGGCATGGTCAAAAATAATACTGTGTACAGTTATAACGCTTCTGGCTAGTCTGCAAAACACAAATCTGAACAGGGAGTGTCTCATGACGCACAGAGAAATCGAATAATTTAATTATTTATCATAATGTCAGAAGAATAAACAACACAAATGATTAGCCTCGGATTTCTGTGAGTCACGACAGTCACCTACTAACGTTTAGAAAACATCTGGACACACAGGTGCTATTGTTAAACTAGTGGAGTAACTGGACAGCTCCTGTGAAGGAAACTCCTACAGTGAAAAACTACAAACGCCGTCTCTTACTCACTCACTCACACACACACACACACACCTCCCTCATTACTCATTAGCTTAACCAGAAACCAAAGCTGAAGGCTATTCTACTTAGGCAGTTGTGTAACTCTACCCTTTTGCCCGACTAATGTGTGTTAACAAACAATACTTTGTAAAATAATAAAAAAAAAAAATAGACATGATTAATTTTGTAGCAATCGCCAACTATTAGCTAGAAATTACCAAGTGACCAGAACACTACTGCGCCAACATTACTCAGAAACTAACCCCAATAACCTAGTAACTATAGAAGAAATAAACACACACAAAATGGTTAAAAGTATATGAGGGAGGAAAAGCTGTATTAAACACTTTGGCTCATAGAATGCAAAATATTCATTTACCTTTTTTTTTTTTTTTTTTTTTAAATCTTGTCCTCGGAGTCAGTATAATCACTGCAAAATGTAAAGTGGTGAAGGATCAGAAGATAAAAAATTTAAAAGAGCAAAATAACAATTTTGTGTATAACAAGAGTTCCATTCACTCGGGCTCTGAAGTTTGAAAATGGCGCCAAGGCTTCACCGCAGCACCTCTACTCTGTGATGACACGAGGCACTGAGGAAAAAAAAATAAATAAAAAATTTCCTCTACAAATTTTTAGGTTTTGACGCCTCTCTGACTTGTATTTTTGATAGTCTTTACGAAATCAGGCATCTTGTACTTAGATATTCGCTTTATGAATTTTATAATATTTTTTTTGTTAATTTTTTTAACGGTCAGCGCTTATTTTTGCCGCGGTGCAGGTCGGGAACTAGCCTGGCTGGTTTTGTTTTGAATTTCCAAACTGGAAATAACGGATGTTCCATATGTCGCCCCCTGTTGGACAACATGGCGTCCTGCAGGCGGGCTTCATTACATTCAGGCAACTTTATATCAGGACGGTGCTTGATGTGGTCGTGCTATCTAAATCACTGAATGCCATGGTTTAAAGCACCACTTTCCGATTATCAGCGTTCCTCAATAGTCAGGATTATATTTTATTTTCAGATTTAAACCAAGTATGTCATAGTTTAACAAGGTTTGAACCCATCAGTGATATGCTATAGCACGATATAAAATGACCTTTTCTGATAAACATGGAGTATTCATGATATCGACCTTAGAAGCTCCACTGACCGGCATTTCCATTTATGCTTCACTTCTGTTAATATAAGACTTAATCTTTGATCGAGCACTAATGTGGCTGTGGTCCAGGTGCTTTTCTTTTATTCCAGGACAAATAAAACAATACATAGGTTGCTGATTCTGAATGAGAAACTTTTATTTAAGTTGGCGGTAGTAGTAGAGGTCTATTCCAGATCTGCTCCAGTTTTATGGAGCCAGTGTTAAAGTGACTAACAGGGAAAAAAATTGGTGATGGTGGGACGCACTGCATGTCTGTTTTTCATGTTCCCTACCTCTGTGTTCAGAGCAGGGAGCCAGCTGTGGACTGGTATGGTCAGAGTCCAGCACAGTTTAGTGATTTTCCTGCTCTATTACACCCGCTTCAACTTATTAGCTCATTAGTAGGCTAGGACTGTTATAGAGCAGAAACATCACCACAGTGTACTGGACCTTTCAGGTCTACTTAGGCTCCCCTAGACAGTTTGAAAACAGTGGGAAACTGGAATATGCATGGAAAAAATCATTTCTGACAAAAGCAAACTATTTTACAAATGTAAATTTTAAGTGTTTAAAATTATAATAGTTAAATATAGGTACAACCTGTCACTAATTGTTAGATGTAATTGTTAGATGACCACTGAGAAAAAGGAAATAATTAACTCTGCCAAATATATAACCTCTCTCCCTCTCACATGCTCACAAGAAGTTTAAAATGGACTTTGACAGATATTTGGTTGACAATGACGTAAACGTGTGTATATATATATATATATATATACGCACACACACACACACACTCAAATCCAGGCTTGCATCCATTTATATGAACAAGGAGTGTACATTTGAATTTGTCACATTACACATAGAAGCCCATTGTCAATTTACAGAGAAACAGCAGAGACATGGAACATTTCATTTCTTTTAGTGAGCTCAAAAGTACATGGAAATATAATTTATTTTTTACTTTTATCATTTTCATGTCACAGCACTCACTGACATTGATCAAATACCCAAGGCCAGTACTAAGATAAACATGTCCTCATGTAGTTATATTTGTGTCCCAGAAGCCGGTAATATCATGTCAAGTAATATGGGCAAAAAGGGCAAAAGACAGACCATTTGTAATATAATATTACTGAATCACATGAATCAAATTTTATAATTGCTGTCTGGTAGCAAATCACACTATCACTCAGACTATCAAGTGACATTTCTTTTTTTCCCCAATTTTTACATTAGTGCACAAGGAAATAAATGAATACATTTTAAGAGATTTTCCCCAGTACATATGACTCTACATCCAAGCTATTCATATTACTAACATTCCAAACACATTTTACATATTTCTCATATTTTGTCTCAAGGTAAGTCTGTGAATATGTTGTTTTTTGCCTTGAGTTCATTGTTTTTATGATTCACTGCCTCTTCAGCTTCCTCCTCCTCATTCCCTCCTTTTCCCAGCATCCGTAAAGGCCAAAGGAGTCCATGGTGGGAAGGTGGTGGTTTGTTGCAGCAGGGTCCACTTTTTTCCTTGGTGAGGAAATAGAGCAAAGCATTAAGCCAGGCATTGAAGGATGCTAGTGGCCGAGTAATTTTGTAACAAATGGAGACCATCTGCATCGTATGGCACTGCACCCTGCTGGTCACTTTCAGCAAAAAAAAAATAGTGCGGGTAACGTGAAAGGGGAAGAAGCAAAGGGCAAAGAGGAGAGTAATGGTTATGATGGTTTTGATGGACTTACGACGCCTGTTTACATAAGGTGAATGAGCCCCGAGAACAATGGACATGCCTTCTCCTCCTGTCCCTGCCCTGCTTCCTTGTCTTGTCCTTGGTCCATTAGCAGGAGGTTGGGAGTGCAGTGTTCGAAATATAGTCATAACCACACGTGAGTAGCACCAGGCTATGATGCTAAATGGCACAAAGAACCCCAAAAGATGAAGAGTTATTCCATAAGGTACATAGTCCTGGAACTCTTTATCAATAGCATCATCCCAGCAGTTATGGAACATCTCAGTGCTTCGACTCGTGTTGGATTTGTGTGTGTCACCATTCACTTCATGTACCTCTAATGCTCCACCATCCTTTCGACGGGGAAGAAGCTCTGTTTGCGCAAATCGAAAAATTGGGCATGTGAGGGCAAAGACAGCAAGCCATACCAAAATGCAAGTGCCTTTTACAGCCCGCTTGGTCTCTAGAGTGATGGTCCTCATGGGATGACAGATGCCCAGGTAGCGATGCACAGAGATGCAGGTGAGGAAAAAAATGCTACAATATAGGTTGAAGTAGAACAGAAAGCGCACCAGGCGACACATGAAATCTCCAAAGACCCAGTTGTCATGCATGATATAACTGGCCACTAGGAATGGCAGTGAGAGACCATACATAAAATCAGTAGTAGCCAAGTTCACCATATAAATTAGGGACACATTCCAGTGCTTGGTACGGCGAAAAGAGCGATAGAGCACTACAGAATTGAGGCTGATGCTAAAGACAAATGTGAAGGAGTAACAGATAGGAAGGAAGATGTACTTGTAAGACTCATCAATGTTGCAGGAGGCAGCACTAGAGGAATTAGATGAAAAGAGGAAAAGGGTGTCACCTCCTTGTCCTGTTTCGGACAGGCCTGTAGGAGTGTCTGTCACCATTTCCGATTGCTTCTGCATCTCTTATTAAGGAAGCAATTCTGTGTCATTGTCACAGTGAGCATCCATAAAAACAGCTCCTGATTCCAATGCTGGAATGTGTCTAAATTTCCAGTTTTTCCAGCCTGGTGGTCCAATTTGATTTTCTGTAAAAATAATAACAGAATTGACAATATGTTTAATGTAGCATACAAAATCCAACAAATTACACATGCAGTTCATGAATTGATTTGATTCTGGAGTCATCCAAGATTCCAAGATGGCTCTTTTCTGTTTATAGGCAGCCTTTTTTGCCTCTTTCTCTCATTTACCCCCCCCCCCCCCACCACCACCACCACCACCACCACCACCCTCAGCCTTTCTTTCACAATCTGTGAACCTGTTTGCCCTGCCGCATGAGTATATGCTGCTGATTCAGACTCTTTTCACTTCAGTAACTAATCAATCAGTAACCACACTTCCCCTCTGTGTTCCATCATCCATCTGAGTTTCTTACCCTCACTTGTTACCCCAGCCAGACTCTTTCCTCCTTTTTACCCCCGAAAGTTTAGAAGATAATTTTTCTGCATTACATCATTCCATATGCTTCAGCGGATATATTTAAACATCAAATATTGTTTTGAACTTTATCCACATGCCATACAATGGTTATCTTCTCTTCTTTTAGACTGAGCATTAAGCTGAGTCGCTACAGGGCAAAAGGCTATGTTGTTCAGCACTTGAGAAACATATAAAGCATTGTGTCAACAGAGTGATACGTTCACTCAACCATATTATGATAAATCATCCATTTGTGACTTAATGGGGACAAAGACAATTCCAGGGAAAAATACAATTTTTATAATGTCTTCGTTGTCTGAATATTAAAAAGCTTCCTAAATTACAGTTCATAAAGAAAAAAAGTCTGAGAGGCATGTGTCATGCATCAGAGAGGACATAAATACATCTAACTGTTTTTTTTTTTTGTTATAACAAACTGGAAAACTTACCGTTTCCACAGGAGAGAACTTTTTGAACAAGAGAATCCCAAATGTCAACGTGAAAATTGATACCAAAACACTCCTAGTTCATTGTCCATCCATCATCAGTGTGAACAAGAAAGCACAGATAAATTGATAAGATTAAGTACTAAAACTATTATTCTTCTCTAGTTCACTTCAGAACCATAAGCTGTTGCTCTACTTCACCTCGACTGTCGTATCTATTGTGGACCATTCTATGCATCCCTCCCTTCTTCATGGTCTCCCCTCACCTCTTTATCTGTCCCTCCCCCTGTCTATCTTCTTTCCCCTATTCTGCTGAGCTGTCCTTTTGAAGATACAAACTCTGACTAGGCAGGACAAAAAAACAACTTATTCCATATACATATTAGATTCTAGTTTAAAAGAAAAGCAGTAAGGAGGTCTAACCAAACTATAGTGTACTGATCACCAGCTTTATGTAACATATTGTGAATAAACTGTACCTTTATTCTGCAAAAAATCCAGAAGCAGCATCAATCCACTCAAGTGCTACCTGAGATACATACATACAATCACAATTTAATTAATCTAGGTAGACTTTAATGAGCATGTTTTAGGCAGCTTTGATTCTCTAACTGAAAATTTGCATAATTTACATTTGTGAGCACAGGTGTGAAACGTACTGGAACATGTCATCCCTTCAGGAGATTATTGCTTTATCCATTAGCTCTACAAGTGTCTGCATGTGACTGTAAACTATTGACTATCAAATTATAGATGCAGTACATCACTAAAACGTTGTAAATATGACACAAACGTAAAGGGGCTGGAGCAATAAAAAGAATGATTTTTCAAAAACAATTTGAAAATGGAAAGAGGTTGGTCCTAGTAATAACAGCTTACCAATGCCTTACAACACCTTTATATCAACATATTAACAGAAACCTTGCAAAGCAGCTAAAGCAAAGGCAAACAAATCTGTGCAATTTAAGTCCTTAAATTCCTTAAACAGTCCTTTGGTGTGGAGAAACTTTTCACAGTACAGTTAATTCTTCCAGGCAGATCTCCCAGGTTTGTAAGTTCTCAAGTTATTGAGGCATTGGTTTTGTTCCTTTAAGGGAAATGACCTCTTCTGTCAGAGTGATGTCATATCCTGTATCTCCAGCAACATGGCATCCTGCTCAGTTCTTAGCTGGTCTCTTGTGAGAAGTCGTCCCACTAACTCAGAGCTGAGGTCTACACACACACACACACACACACACACAGAGAGAGAGAGAGAGAGAGAGAGAGAGAGAGAGAGAGAGAGAGAGAGAGAGAGAGAAGAAGAAGGCATTAACAGATCATTTAATCAGATGTACATCTTTGTTCTGAAAATTTCTCCTCCTGTGTATACCTGTACAGTACTATGCAAACGTCTTAGGCACATGTAAACAAATTCTGTAAAGAAAAGTTTCCTTCAAAATTAATGAATTTAACGGTTTCTATGTAAATCTATAAAGTTAACAAATCTATAAAGTGCAGTACACCTTGTGCAGTTAGGATGCCTAAAACTAGTACTGTACACAGAAATGTAATGCATGAAGCCAAATGATCCTATCTGTGTAAATCAGAATGTTTAACTTGAAAATTACACTGCAGAAAAATACAGTGCAGAAGAATCTAGTCATGAGAGATGTGACATTTGAAAAGTTGTGTTATTTAAAAAGAAGCGAATGCCGCTTTTCACTCATCCTCTTCAGAGAGCACACAGTATACAGTGAGTGGAATACACAGGCGTGACTCAATGCCATAAATCCACTGCATCATATCTGTGGTTATTTGCTAGCTAACAGTGATGGAATTGCCTGAATCATGCTCCTTCCTTGACACACTCGGATGGTACTTTGCTCTTGTTTTCCCATAATTAAAGCTACCAAAGGCATTGGAACATCAAGGCCCATTCTTTTGTTTTTGCTATACACTGGAGACTTTTACATAGATATGTACATAACATCTTAGAACATGGTACCTTATGTTTGAACCCACCCATTTTTCAAGTGATCAAAAATATTGGAACATGTGACTGACAGGTGTTTCTTGTTGCCCAGGTGTGCTCTGTTAGATTAATTTTTTAAACAATTAATAGCTCTGAATGTCAACTCTTGGTTTCACCTGTGAATACTGAATTTGTTGTTAAAACAGACAAACCAAGATTACAGAGCTGTCTATGGGGGAAAAGCAAGCCATTGTGAAGCTGAGAAATAAAGGGAAAATCGATCAGAGCCATTGCACAAACATCGAGTATAGCCAATACAACAATTTGGAATGTCCTGAAAAGAAAGAAACCACTGGTGTACTAACATCCAAACATGGAACAGGTCGGCCAAGGAAAACAACAGCAGTTGATGACAGAAACATTGTGAGAGCTGTGAAGAAAACCCCAAAAACAACAGTCAGTGACATCATCAACAATCTCCACAGGGCAGGGTTGAAGATATCAAAATCCACAATTCGAAGAAGACTTTGAGAGCAGAAATATAGAGGCCAAGTAAATCACCAGACCTTAACCCAATCAAGCATGCATTTCACCTCCTAAGAAGAGACTGAAGGAAGAAACCCCTGAAACAAACAACAACTTAAAGAAGCTGTGGTACAAGCCTGGGAAAGCATCACAGATAAGAATGTTTAGTGTTTGGTGATGTCAGTGGGTTGCCAGCTTGATGCAGTTATTGCAAGCAAGCTATATGCAACCAAATATTAAGTATTATTTCCTTTAAGACTATCTGTTCAAATACTTTTGATCACCTAAAAATTGGGTGGTCTGCCACCACAGGTGCCACGTTCTATGTTGTTTAACACACCTAGATGTAAATCAAGAAATGAAAGCTGAAATTCTGATCTATCATCTCACATTCATCTTTTCATCTAAAACCTAAATGTCTTCAGTATATAGCAAACAAACAGTATTGTGCAAAAGGCTTAGGCACATGCAAAGAAATGCTATAGAGCAAATATGCCTTCAAAAATAAAGAAATTAAATGATTATACATTAAAAAGATGCTATAAAGAGCAGTAAACAGTAATAAATAAAACAAAGTCAATATTTGATGCGATAACCCTTTGCTTTAAAAAGAATTAGTAGCCTTAGATACAATTTGTGCAGTTTTATAAGGAAATTAGCTGTAAGTTAATGAGTATCTTGCAAAAGCAGCCACAGTTCGTCTGGACAGTTTGACTGTTGCATAACTTCTTATTTTTTCACAAAACCCAGCAGCCTTCATTATGTTTTTTGTCTGAAAGTGGTCTCTTACGTAATATGCTGCTTTCTTTACCGATATGCAAACATTTTTCTGGAATACTTAATTTTGTGCTGGAAAACTAAAATTTGGAAGTCTAAAATGTTTTTGTGCTGACTTGATAATGTAGAAGTCATAAAATCTATAACAAAGATAAGATAAGCTTTATTGATCCCACAGTGGGTAAATTCACTTATCACAGCAGCTCATAGACAGTTAAAGTGAAGGAAAAAAGAAAAGGAAGGAAGAAAGAAAAGTTAAAACTATAACTATATATACACACACACCTTAGGAATAATAAAAGAAATAACATTATATAAAATTATAAAATATTGCACATTTGAACATCACTGTAATGTGGTGTTGTAAAGTCTGACAGCCACTGGTATGAAT
>CM074948.1:13722834-13736723 GCA_037577455.1 Pangasius macronema | reverse complement strand
TTAAAATAAAGCTGAAAGTCTACACTTTGATCACATCTTGATTGTTTTATTTCAAATCCATTGTGGTGGTGTATAGAGGCAAAATCACAAAAACTCTGTCATTGTCCAAATACGACCTGTCTGTATATATCCTGGTAACAACATACACTTAACAATTATTCCCTTTACAGAACAGAAGGGACAGTATTTGCACCTCATCAGTTGAATCCTTTCCTATTTACCTTTCCCTTGTTAATTGTGTGTTATTACTAGCAAAAGTCAGTATCTGTGTGTTGCTCTGTGTGTACAACTGCCTATATGTGGCTATTTGTGTTCTTCCTTCAGCGTGGCTTAACTGTGAGCCGATTTCTATTTAAACTATTCCAACTGGGAACTATATATATTATTAAGTGTAAATAAATAATAAATACAAAATCATGTACATGTAGTTTAACTCCTATTGTTTCCAGACTTTTCGTACACCCCGTATATAATTATTTGCAAAATACAAAAATGACCAGCGGTAGAATTTATTAAAGGCACCTATTTTTGTTTCTGATGCTGGTATGGTGGTGCTTCCAACTCCAAATTCCTCCAAAAAGGAAATGGAAGTTTCTTAAGTATTTAAAAGGTTTTAAATGATTGTGAATGTATAAGTACATCCAGTTATCAGGCAAATCATTTATATATCATTTATCATATCAACTGGCAAATCAAAATGGCACTACTAATTTCATATTTCACATACAAAATTCATTTATGTTTTTTTAAATACAAAATACTGCATTTTCAGTTGCAAAATTTTGTAGTTTATTTATTAGGTTATTTTTATCATCTTTCAAAATATATTTGGTGTATTTTTGCCCATTCATGAGTCTAGCCTTGATAACCATTTCCTATATTTGCTCTATAGCATTTCCAACACTTGCTCTCAGTATGCTCTCTAATGTGCTCTCAAGCATTTTAACGTTTCTCCTTAAATTTTTGTAAGGATGTAGCCAGGCATGTGTATATACATGCTATTGCTAAAGTGCCAGATGTGCATATGGCAACTTTAGGGTTTCTGAGTGAGACAAAACCTACATCTGAAATTCTGAAATCATTCATTTAAAATTGAAATCAGCAGCTGTGATAAATTGTAATATGTTGGTCATTTTTATGTTTCACAGTTGATGTTAATTTTGTGTGCAGATGGAGTACAAAGTGACTGTGGCTACAGGCACCTTAGAGTACTCAGGTACTACTAACCATGTGTATGTGACTCTGGTGGGGGAGAACCGACAGAGTGAGAGGACGCTGCTGGACAAACCAGGCCTGGATCTGTGTAGAGGCGCAGTAAGTGAGAGTGTAGAAGACTGAATGTACTGATTATGTAGAAAACTTACTTTAATTTTTTTTTGTCATTTGCTTTTTATTAAGAGTAATTTACAACTGAGGATACAACCCAAGCATCTAACTGCGCAATCAAAACTTTCTCAAAGGCCCAACAGTGACTGGGAGTCCTGGGATTTGAACTCGTACCATTTTGGACATTAGCCTGTCTTACATCATGTTAAACTGCATTATGAAATTGCTTCTTTTTAGTAGGCTCTGCTTTTCATTAGTACACACAAATAGTGTTTCCTCTTTTATTTCATACATCTACAGGTTGATGAATACATAGTTCGGAGCTTGACTCCTCTGGGTCGTGTGCTCCTAGTACGGTTGGAGAAGCAGAAGTACTTTGTGGAAGATAACTGGTTTTGCAGTTATGTGAAAGTCACACCACCAAAAGGGGAAAACACACAAACCTTCCCCTGCTACCGCTGGTTAGTGGGGGATGTTAAAATAGAAGTCCGTGATGGCACAGGTCAGTCCTAGCAGTTGCTCCAGGGAGGAGATTTTCTCTTACCCTAATTCAAAGTCAAGATTCCTAAGGGTGGTGACTTATTTCTCTTTTCTTCTTTTACAGCTAAAAAACTATGTGATGAGATTTTGCCTCAGGAGCTGGCTCATAGAAAGGCACAGCTGGTGGAGAGACAGAAAACTTTCCGGTGTGTAAATTCCAGCACTAGGAATCTGATGGAATTGTGCATAGTTTTACTGCATGTCCTTTTGCATTTACATGATTGGAGGCACTTCACTCTAGGCAAAATGTTACTGAGTCCATTTTAAAAATACAGTACACAGCTAACAGTTCACAGCTAGCCTAATTGCACAAAATATAGATTATGTAGCTACCTGCTCTTCACAATTTAAAGAACACATAATATAGATGCTTACTCACAGACAAACATACTAAAGCATACATTTATTTTTTAATTTATTTTAGATGGACGAATAGCAAATAAATTTACAAGGCGCTCAAACAATTATAAATTTACAAAGATTGCAAAGTGAGCATTTTCAATAATCCATATTATACTGGCGGTACCCCAATTGTAATCGGACTAAATGCATTACTGCTTTATATAGTTCTCTCCCATTTTCTTCTATTGCTTTTTTCTGAAGTGTCTTCCAGAAGGTTTGAATCACTTCACCTGCTCTTTATCCTGCAGTTTTTTTCCCTCATTCCCACATTACTTATGTATACTTGTAATTTGATATTGTGCATTGTCTTTTTTAAAATGTAATATTATTAGGGACACGATTTTCTCAGTCTGCGAGCAATCGCAGAGGCTCCAATATTTTCAAGCATGTCTAGTTTTCTCTGTGATGAATCGTAGTGTGAACCACTCTGTCACAAGCTGCAAGTACAATGATGAGGAAAAAGCCAGTGAGTTTATTTTCATCAGAAAGTAGGATTATGGGATCAGGCACTCTTCAATGGGAATCTCTCCAGGTGAAAGATCATGCAGTGTGTAACACTTTTCTGTAAATGATGATCTAGTGTGCACACCCCTACAACACCAAACATTTGATTGCAAGAGATTAAAGTCTGTGAAAGGATCAGTGATTCTGAGATTTTGAAAGAGTTTGTATGTTGTTTATCAGTCGGCTTAAGCAGGAGAACTAGTGCACAAATAAACCGCACAATATCAGGAGCCCTGATGCAAAACACAATGTGCAGTGGACCTGTCAAGTCACTGTTCCAGACAAACCAGTGGGCACTATGGTTTACATGAAGAGAATCACAAACAAGGCTATTTTTTATCTGCACATTCTTTGTCTTGATATTTCTACCTGCCTTAGCAGCTTTTGAAAGTTAATACTTCTATTACTTTCTTGTCTGCTCTCTTTGGATGTTTGGATGTGTTTGCTCTTTTCCTCTTCTTTCTGACTTAATGCTGAAAGTCTGTCTGATAGCCCTTTGGTGTGGATTTCAGTGAAGCATTACCCAGGGGTATGACTGAGTACTCAAGTACTCAATGTTGGCAAGTGGGGAGGAGGCCCACTGAAACTCTGCTTGAATATGAAAGTTGTGGAATGCCTCTGATATTACCAGTTTCCTGCCCAGAGACAAGACTGTCTGTGTACATGAAATGAAAGCCAGTTGGCTCAAGACTATCAGCAGTCTTCTTGTACATCTGCTACTACAGGATGTTCTCTGTTTTTGAATTGCAGCAGAACATTGGGTACTTGATTGTATTACTTGTCATTATGTCTGAGAAATCTGTGAAAAATTTAATGTGTTAAATTATCAATATTCAGTTGATTCTCTTGCATTAACTGTAGATAGAATGATGAGCTGCTATCCTTTGTAGAAATGTTAATTTCTTGCATCTTAATGACATACATAAGCTATTATACAGCTTTTGTTTCCTGTTTTGTTTATATTACTGGTGTTTATTTGTGTTATGTTAGATGGCAAGCCTGGGCTCCAGGAATTCCCAAATGTGTAGATGCCAAATCACAGGCAGACCTACCCCAGGATGTTCGCTTTGCCAATGAGAAGCGCTGTGACTTTGAAAGATCACTTCAATATGCGTGAGCAGTGCATTATTTTATATAAAGTTATTCTATAAAAACAGTATTAATTAAATCCTACACATCTCAACCAAAATGCTTTATCTCAACAAAACACCACTTAAAAAGAACATGTCTACATTTAAACAAGGATAAAAGCCATTAATGTGTGCCATTAACAGCTTTACATATTATGTTTAATTTAATCACCATCAGGATTTTGGAGCTGTCTCTGAAGCAGATGTTCATCTCATTTGACAAGTCATGGGAGGATCTGGATGATTTCAAACAAATAATTTGGAAATTGCGGAGTCCCATTACTGGTGTAGTAGCTGTGACCTTTTTTTTGCCCTGTTACAAACAAGTCTAGTCTAATGTCACACTAGCAAAAATATGTACAAAAGCATTTTAATCAGTTTAATCAAAAAGATGAGTATTATTAGTGTAACCTTTCCATTGTGGTACAATACACGTTTTATGCCAAATAGCTGCATTCTTTTTAACTTACAATTGCACTCACTGAGCACTTTATTAGGAATATCTGTACACCTACTCATTCATGCAATTATCTCATCAGCCAATTCTGTGGCAGCAGTGCAGTGCATAAAATCATGCAGATATGGGCCAGCAACTTTGGGTAATGTTCACATCAACCATCAGAATGGGGGAAAATGTGATATCAGTGATTCAACTGTGGCATGATGTAGGTACCAGACAGGCTGGTTTGAGTATTTCTGTAACTGCTGATCTCCTGGGATTTTCACACACAACAGTTTACTCAGAATGGTGCAATGAAGGAGAAACATCCAGTTAGCAGCAATTCTGCGGACAGAAACGCCTCATTGGTGAGAGAGGTCAACAGAAAATGACAAGACTATTTCGAGCTGACAGACAGGCTATAGTAACTCAGATAACCACCCTGTACAACTGTGGTGAGCAGAAAAGCTCTCAGAATGCACAGCATGTCAAACCTTGTAGTGCATGGGCTACAACAGCAGAAGACCACTTCTGTCAGCTAAGGATAGAAAGCTGAGGCTGCGTGGGCACAGGCTTACGAAAACTGGACATTTGAAGACAGGAAAAACGTAGCCTGGTCTGATTAATCTTGATTTCTGCTAAGGCACACAGGTGATAGGGTCAGAATTTGGCACCAAAAGCATGAATCCAAGGACCCATCCTGTGTTGTGTCAACAGACCAGGCTGGTGCAGGTGGTGTAATGGTGTGGAGAATGTTTTCTTGGCACACTTTGCTGACCAAGATGGCCACAATCTACCCATCTTCTAATAGCTACTTCCAGCATAATAATGCACCATGTCACAAAGCAAAAGGGTTCCTAATAACATGTTCAGTGAGTTTAACCTATAAGTAATAACTAATTACTGTAAATAGAAACTTGAACTGTATACAACACCATAATAATATTAACTAACTGAATGTAAATGTGTTGTGAATGTTATTAGAATACATTATGGAACACTGGAAAGAGGACTGGTTTTTTGGCCATCAGTTCCTGAATGGGTCAAATCCACGGATGATCCAGAGGTGCAGGAAACTGCCCTCCAACTTCCCTGTCACTGGAGACATGGTGCAGGCCTTCTTAAGCCCCAAGACCACCCTGGATAATGAGCTCAAGGTGAGGTGTACTGCATAATGTCTGCAATGTTGCCATACACCCTTCAAAAAATTCATATTCATCTTCAGTAACCACTTTATCCTGGTCACCCTGAATCCACCAGTCCATCACAGGGTACCATGCAATAAAATATTCACAACTAGGGGTGTTGATGATCACGTGATATGGATTTATGCATCGATTTTAAAGGCATTGATTGAAGTGAATTGAAGCAACAGTGATACATTTTGTTTTTGGTACTCTAAGCTCAGGGAATCCTGGAGCTGTGAGGAGGCAATTACCTGCAGCACCAGCAGGCCAGGACTGGCCATCAGGGGAGTCGGGAGAAATGCAATCCTGATTTAGGCCTGTCTTGTTTTTGTTTTTTTCCTGTGATGATGCCAAGTGGCTGGCAAATCCTGCACTTCTGAGAGATTGGTTATCAGCATAAACCTGCTAGTTTTGCAATGCTATTGGTCACCATTTGCCTCATCTCTGACAAAATAAAAGAATGTAAGTAAAAACAATGAACAGAAAGATATATACCTGTCCTGAAGAATGGACAAGTGGGGCAGAGAGGGAAAGGGCATGAAAAAGAAAAGCCCTACAAGAAGGTGCTGCAAAATGCCGCAAAATAACAGATATTTTTAAAGTAACTTCCATTACAGGTCAGTGATATCTGAAACACATAGTTAACATTATCTAATTAGGCTGTATTAACCACAATATCAAACAAATATCTAATAAGTAAAACCACAACTGGCTACATAAATGACATTATTAGGCTGTACAGCCAAATATATTTTTAACAATTTGTTCTGAAAGTCAGTGGATATTTTATTTATAATTATCTAATTATATAATATATTCATATTCTTAAAGAAACTCCAGTATAAAATGATGCCCTTTCATAAGAAGTAAGTGCAGCCATGTCCCTACATAGCCTAGGGCTAGCTAGTTAGCCGCTATAACTTAATGTAATCAGAAAGACAGAAAGTAGTAGCCAACATTTATAGTCAGTGACTAGTTAGCAAGTTAGCGAGCTGGGACAGAAGGCAGGCATACAGGTCATGGTCAGGAAACAGAACATGGAGTAAAATTACAGGTACAGTGGGAAAAAACAAAGCTATTAGTCACAAAGGACAATCTCAATATTTAAGCTGTTTGTCACAAACAGAATTGGTTTTGTATGTTTGGTCATGGGGGCTATGTTGCACCCCCTTAAATGCATGTGCCCGCTATTCTTTACTTCACTACAATTAATTAATGGCTAATAAGGATAACAACATATATCTCTTATCTTTTTCATGTATTATATCACCAGATATGAGCTGTATGTTTGGACATGGAAGCTGTTGTAAAACCTTAGACCTGGGCTTAAACTGTAATATTTGCACTATTGTCACTTGGTCACTTTCAAACAGAACTGCATACTGATCGGCGTTGTAGCCATTGTACTGTCTTGTTCTGTCTTGTGCTGTCTGCAAATGTTTGCACTTGTGCACTTTATGTTTAATTTATGTAGTCCCGTAGTTCTGTGTTGTTCTGTGTTTGTCTTATGTAGCACCTTGGTTCTGGAGAAATGTTGTTTCGTTTCACTATGTACTTGTATATGGCTGAAATGACAATAAACTCCACTTGACTTGACGTGACTTAACCTAACAGATCAGTCCAAAACAAGTTACTGTACAGGACTTGCTTCACTATGCTTTGTTTTCATACATTCACCAGGTGGCAATGGCACCGTAGTGCTTGGGCCCTTCGTCACTGCTTGCAGCTATATTTTGTTAATATACTTTGTTAATAAGAATTCATCTGGGTTCTTTTAGGTTGTCACACAGCATCTTAAAAATGCTTGAAATGGTACATGAAACACCCCTGTTGCATACCATTATGTAATGATTTCATCAGGATCATTGGGTTGAGTTTAGCACAAACCTGCTGTAATGCAATGAGTTTAACTAGAAAGTGAAATTAGACATAATCCATCTATGTGCCAGTATAATAGTCAGTACATCTGTCCTATTATCTTAAGGGCTATAAAAATCTCTCTTTCTCTCTTTGAAGGCTGGGAATGTATACCTTGTTGACTATGCTATAATGGATGGCATCCCTGAGAATGTTATCAGAGGGAAGAAGCAGCATATAGCAGCTCCTTTGTGTTTACTATATGAACATCCAGACAGTGGCCTCATTCCCATCGCCATACAGGTAATGTTTTCACCAAGTCTGTTCACCAGAGGCAACATATGGCTAATGAAAAGGCTCATTGTTTCCTCTTTTCCTTTTTCTCAGCTTGAACAGAATCCCAGTAAGGACACACCCATCTTCCTCCCGAACGATCCGCCTCTGGCTTGGTTACTGGCTAAAATGTGGGTCCGTCATGCTGAATTTCAGGTCTTCCAGGTGCTGTCGCACCTGCTGCGAACTCACCTTCTAGTGGAGGTGTTCTGTGTGGCCACACTGCGTCACCTCCCTGCAGTCCACCCTATATACAAGGTTAGTGGGGAAGTACGGATGAGCTATCTTTAAAGCTAAAAATGTCAGGTATAGCAGTAAATCTCCCTCTCTGTCTCTGCTGCAGCTGCTCACTCCTCATCTGAAGTACACTCTGGAGATAAATTGCCGTGCTCGCGCAGAGCTCATCTCTCAAACTGGCATCTTCAAAAGGGTGAGCTTCAGCTACAGAAAATATATGGATTGAAGTGACTTGAAAATGTTTGACAATTTCGATGCATTTAAATGCCAGGTTTTACCTGATACTGAATACATAGTCAAGGAATGAGCTATGTAAGTACAGTCTATGTAAGTGTCTCTATGTAAGCTCTATGTAGAGCTATGTAAGTGTCTGAAAAGTCAGGAACCAATAAGAGTAAAACTACATACAGATAATTTTGTATTTATTATTTACAACAAATGCTCTGCATGTTCACCCTTATGCTCTACACATTTTCTCTGTGTACTTCATGTTTTTGTGGATTTTGCTCAGCATTTTTGGATCGACATATTTCCCAAAGTTACTGATTTTTCTGACACCCTGTAGATCAGTGGTAGATAAGCAGGCATGCTTTCCTTGCAGGTGGTATCCACAGGTGGTGATGGGCTGCTGGTGCTGTCTCAAAGGGAGTATAAGGTCTTGACCTACCGCTCTCTCCAACCCCATTGCGACTTCATAGACCGTGGCGTTACTAAACTCAATAAATACTTCTACAGAGAGCACAGCCTGATGCTCTGGGACGCTATTGAGAAGTAAGAGTATAGGCACAATGTAGTGCTCTAGAGCTATTATTTCTTGTTATCATTAGGCACTTAACTAAGATTAACAATTTTCAGTATTTTGCTTGCTTTATTTTGGAGACACAACAAGTACTGACAGCTCCTCTTTCCCTCTTACTTACAGTTTTGTCTCCAGCATAGTGTCTCTGTATTATGGAAGTGACAGTGAAGTAGTGCAGGATTCAGAACTGCAGGCATGGATTAAGGATGTGGTTGAGGAAGGCTTTGTAAACATCCCCCACTTTGGTTAGTTGCCTGAACAAAAAAATGTATAATACTGATGTCATGGCAATAACTGTGGAGCAGCGGTGGTTCAGTGTTTAAGGGTCTGGGCTAATTATGAATTAATAATGAACAACTAATTAATTCATAATCATTTATTTATTTAAATGTATTTTTAAAAAAGACATAAGGTAATCTAAAAATCTAAATGATCTCAAATGTAACATTGTACTACATGCAACAGCTGTGATTACATTTATCCTTACACAGAGTAATTAGTACTTTATTCTTATAATTCATGTGCGACAGGGCTGCCTAATGAACTAAAGAATAAACAGGAGCTGATCACACTTTTGAGTGTGGTGATCTTCAGCAGCACTGCACAACATGCAGCAACCAACAATGGACAGGTAAGTGGCATGTCATTGTTATATTATTTTATGAAATTAGATCTAAACCAAGTACCCATGCGTAATAAACCATAAAGGTAAGTTCCAATATAAAACTAACATTTAATACAATGTGCTGTTTGTCATTAATATGCAGTACTGCATTTCTCAGCCTGAGTGATTTGGCAAAATTTTGCAAAGTTATTGTATATCATACATCAGTGTTCTTTTACTACAATATCCAGGCCCACACAAAGCAACAAATTCATAGTGTTATAGTGTAATTACTCAAGCCAAACATGGTATAGGTGGCAGTTAGGGGGAAAAAAATCAAACCAGCCTACAAACAAGTAGCCATCCTAAGCAGTAGAATTGTCTCAGAAAGGGGGTCTTCTAGTATTTAAACTAAGAAAGCTCTAGTTCTGTGTACTTCTGTAAGAAGTAAGTAGGCAAGAATCAATATACTGATCATTAAACAACACACTCTTCTTTGTTTTAATCTTGTTCAGACTGATTTTGTGTATTTTTTCCTCTATACTCTAGTTTGACTTTTGCTCATGGGTGCCCAACACACCTTGCACCATGCGTCAGCCTCCACCCACAGACAAAGACAGTGTCACTATGCAGTTGATCATGAACACACTCCCAGATATCAGCCAGTCATCTGTGGAGATGGCAGTCACATGGCATTTAGGAAGAGCTCAGCCAGATGCAGTGAGTCAACACTTCCATGAAACACTTCAAGTAGCTTGCTCCATCTGTTTAAACAAGATGTCATTGCAAAACGGGCTCAAAATAAAATATAGACATAAAGCACAGGATGTTGGCTGCATGGAATCAAACACAACATTTTCCCATTACTTACTTACGTAACCTGTTTTAATTCCATAAGTTCTGTGTACAGCTAAGTTCAGCTAAGAATTTCTATATTTTAACTCCTTTCTGCCCTCTGCCCTATCTATCATGCCCAGATACCTCTGGCACAGTATGAGGAACAGCACTTCACTGAGCTGGCAGCCCAAAAGATGATTGATAACTTCCGGCAGGATCTGAAGGACATTGAGGAGGACATTCTGAAGCAGAATAAGGGTCTTGAACCACCGTATCTCTATCTGTGCCCTAGCCGAATAGAGAACAGCATTACCATATAGACAGGCTTGAGAACAATTCTGCAATTTTTGATGATGTACTTCTTAAGACATGTATAGATTGCTGCCTTAAATAATATATATTTTGAAAGGGGAATTTTGAGAAGCAAGAATATACTCCTAAGCTACAGAAACTTATTGTTGTAAATCTACACTCACCGTCCACTGTAATAAGAATACCTGTACATTCATGCATTTTTCTCATCAGTCAATCAGGCGCAATGCAAAAAGCATCAGTTTATGTTCATATCAAACATGAGATCACAGAAAAATTGTGATCTCTGTGACTTTAACTGTGGCATGGTTGTTGGTGCCAGAAGGGCTGGTTAGAGAATTTCAGAAACTGCTGACCCTGTGTGTGCTGAAACACGCGAGATCAGAGGAGAATGACCAGACTAGTCTGAGCTGACAGGAAGTCTATAGTGGCTCAAATAATCACTCTTTACAACCGTGGTGTGCAGAAAAGCATCTCAGAATGCACAACACATCATACCTTACAGTAGTTGAGCTACAACAGTAGAAGACTACATCAGGTTACACTACTGTCAACCAAGAACAAGAATCTGAGGCTATAATGGGCACAGACTCACCCAAACTGGACAATTGAAGACAGGAAAAAGACTAGGTGATTTTTTTTCTAGCCTACAACTGACCAGTTTTGGTGAGTCTGTGCCCATGATGGCCTCAGATTCCTGTTCTTGGCTGACAGGAGTGGATCTCAATGTGGTCTTCTGTTGTTGTGCAACCTGAGATGCTTTTCTGCTCATCATGGTTACAAAGAGTGATTTATTGAGTTACTATATCCTTCCTGGCAGCACAAACCAGTCTGGTCATTCTCCTCTTATCTCCCTTAAAAGTTAAAGTCACAGATCACACTTTTTCCCCATTCTGATGTTTGATGTGAACATTAATTGAATCTCTTGATCTGTATCTGCATGATTTTATGCACTGCACTGCTGCCACGATTGGCTGACTAGAGTCAGAACTGTATGAATGTACAGGTGTTCCTAATAAAGTGGATGGTAAGTGTATATGCTTCAGATATGTTGTACAGATTTTATAATCAATCAGTAAACTGGAAATTCTGTAAAGCAAGTGACCACCAAGAAAAGATATATTAGGATCTACAGAAATGCTTATTCCTGTAAGTAACTAAGCGTTACAAATAAGATGCTAGATTGTTAACTGTTTATACCTGAAATTTAATTCACACAGCAATGGTCATTTCTACTTTGTGTTTATGTATATATAAATATTATTCAAATATGATACTGTTGTAGGCAATTTTTAATTCAGTTCACTGTCAACCAAACATTAGCACATTTTTTATTCTTAAACATTAAAAAGCTTTTGGACTACAGTAAACTTGATGAGAAAATGTGTAGAAGGCAGTAAGGCACAATATTAACCACAACAATCCTTCTTCCATAAATATCAGTCCCACACTGAGGCTTTTTTGTTAAAGATCTAAACCTGAGAATGCTTTACAAAGAGAAAAGGCACAATGAAAATGCAATATTTTGGCTCTGATTGATTACAACTAAAATACCAACAGCAGTTTCCTTCTGTAATATCAAAACATCGGTAGATCAATCAAATTCAGCAAGATATGAAGATTAGCTTCACAGAGTCTGATTTCTCCGCCCACCAAATCGTGCTAACGCACAAGATAATCGTTGCGCTTATTCAGTCGGACCTGAATGAAAGACACAAATCCAATCACCACATAGATTCCTGCTGCGATGAAGCAGTTGTAGCCAACTTGGTTGTAGACAGCATAAACGTTCTGCAGTGAGTTCTGACTGTAAAGAAAAGACCAAAACAACTGTTTAATATTTAGCACCTGTTCAAGTCATTTATAAATTAGACAAGAAATATCACTTTTTTCCAATAACATCCAGCTAATAAAACCATGTCACATGTCATTCTCTTTAAGCAGTGAAATGAAAAGTTAAGTGATATGTAACACGTCTTAAGTGCCATAGCCATTGTTATTAAAGTGGGGCCCAGGGAACCCCAGGGGTATGTTTCTGTAGAAATCAATATGTTAATGCAGTGCTTCTGTGGGTGGAATGTTCAGGGATAAAATAAAACTTTCACGGCACTAATGAATAAATAAGATGGTACCTCTTTGTCTACTATGCCTAATATTTGAATATGTGGTTGGCATTACATTAGAAGAATTCATGGATATAACAAATATATGAATCCATAAAATGCAACCATTTTAAAATCTCTCCCTGCTCCATCAATCCTGGTTCCATTTATGACCTTGTTATCAGGCCCTTGATGGGCTGCATCAGGTGTGGCAGATAACCTAAATAATGACATCTTTAAAAGAAAAAAAAACTTCCCAAAAGTTATTTTTGGAAAGTTTTGTATGCCTTGACGTGTGTTAGGTTGAATTTTACATCACACATTTTAATCATCATGATTTTACCTTACAAGAAGACTAATGTGGAAGCAGAGGCATGGTCGAGTGCCAGTTTGTGAATGGGGCGGAGTTGGAGAAGGTGAGTTGTAATGGTGGCACACCTAAGAGGAATTTTACTGTTGAGGATTCGTGTTGCAGGGAGCTGTGGCGAGGATAAAGGAGGAGAGACAAGCGCCTAAAGAGAAAGCCAAGCTGCACAGAGCCATGTGTATGCGTGTGAATGGGTGAATTAAAACCACTGAAAGCAAAAGTAAAAATTGTAGACTAAATAGCTTTTGAGTCGTGTCAAGCCTGCCTCCAGTGTCCTCATTCCCTACCCGAACTGGGAAGTGTTTCACTTATATAGTTGTATTTCCCTGTTTGTTTCAGGAGATCTCAGAAGTGCATGTGTTTAATTCTTGCTAATTTTCTGACCAGTGATTTGTTGTTAAGACCATTAAAAATTTGTGTAGGAGTGTACATAGGAAATATTATTGTCTACTAATTTAAGACATTTTTAACCAAGGCTCCATCAGACAAAAAAACTGCCATGTACAAAAGACAAAGCCCAGTAAATGTCCTGATTCTGCATGACTGAGTTGTATAACTAATAGCACCTGCTCTCTGTAAGCAAGAGGATGCCTCTAAGCACTCCTTTTCGGTATCTGAAGAGTGACACATTTATTATAACTTCTTTCCGAACATGTGAGATGAACTCACGTGTCTTGACGGTCTTCCTCCTTTAAAGGCACATCCTCAATCAGTACAGCCGAATGAACGCTGAAGAAAATCCCCAGCATTGCCTAAAAGAGGAACCCAGAGTAACTCAGGAAACACTGCTGGCTACATTTCACATTGACATTCCTCCAAACTATCTTAACAGACACATTCAGTTCAGTTCAGTTTTATTTGTATAGCGCTTTTAACAATGGACACTGTCACAAAGCAGCTTTACAGAAATAAA
>CM074948.1:13701293-13718872 GCA_037577455.1 Pangasius macronema | reverse complement strand
ACCTGCACATCTTTGCATTCAGTTTTTATTCCCAATTTCTAAAGTGTCCCAACTTTTTCGGAATCCGGTTTGTAGATCCCGTAGCTTTGTGTAGCTACACTGCATTCTGCGTCCAGCATTTGCACCAACAAACTCCACTTTTTCGCATTACAATCTCCATTTCTCGTTAATACGAAGCTGAACATCACTGGAAAATGGCCAGAGATAAAAGAAGCTCTTGCTCTTTTGTTTTTAGGATTTAATAGCAAAACCTGAGCGTTATTACTTATGTTGGAGATTGTCGAAATTATTTCTCCTTGAAACACCATTGTAACTGTGCTAGCAATAACAGTTGTCCCCCGGTGACATCTAACACTAACATCTCAAGGGAATAATGGAAATTAGAACCAGAATCATTTAGCACATCATGGATATATCAATATAATTACGCAATATTACACAAGCAAGTGTGAGATTATACTGAATAATGACATAGCTGCGATTCATTGTAGGCTCGAGCCCACAAGCCGTGTACGGTAGCTAATCACATCCGTGCCAATATTCAGTAAAACAGCGCTCTCATTTGTACTGCAATTATACGACAGTCCTGTAAACAAGAAAGTAATATCGAGTAAGTGACATTATTTTTCCTCCACAAATGGAAACAGGTCCTGAAGAAGCCACACTCACCTTATAGCACATCAGCTAGCTCACTAGCTAGCTCATATAGATTTGTGCATTGCTGTTGAAGGTGCTTCTGGTGAAACTGGCTTCACGTCTTCCTTTTCATCTTCATCTGTCAAGCTTTCATATTTTAAGCCAACAGTTATATTTCTGAAAAGTATAGTTTGTCACGTCCGCTGAGGATGTGGAATTTTTACATGGCGAACACAGACGAGTGGAGTGATACACACGGTGAAACGTCCTGGTGCGGTTGTAGGAAATATAAGCACTGACCGGTTGACCAATCAGATTAGTGGACCGGAACTAACTGTTATATAAACATGTTTAATTTGTTTCTGGGTGGAGTGGTTGGATTTGTTACCACTGATAATATTAAACCTCCTTCCAACCACAACAGAAACTATACTCTGTTTCTTCTACTGGAGAGAATGAGAATGAGCTTTGAACTTCTTTTTTTTCTGCTTATAGGAAATGTGCTGCTGTTTCTCAAGATTAGGAAATAGTTCTGCACATTGTGTTGTTGCACACTCCTCTCCATCAACTCCCTCTTGTAAGGACGCTGTTAATATCCCAGGATAAACCTGCAGTTCTGGGCCACCAGATTTATTTTCCCGCTCACTCACTTTAAAACATGGTGCTGCTAGCGACTGATTCTGTACGTCTACAACACTCCTACACTATAAAACTCCAACATCAAGTCTTAAACACTTGATATCTGTACTACATAAAACCATTACTGAGCCTTTCCGAGCTGGATTTTAGCCCTACATGTTGACTGCTTCATCTCAGACAATTAATTCGCTATGGATTTTTGCTGTACCTTTTTGAGATGATTTTTTTTTTGGACTGGGGCTAACGTGAACTCCATGTCTAAATCATGACACACACGGTTCAACGTGTTCATGTGGTCACTCTGAGTATGGGTTTCTCATTGCTTTGCATTTTATGGAGTTTTTTGACATCTTCTTCTTCTTCTTTTGGCTTTTCCCCTCAGGGGTCTCCACAGCGAATCATCACTCTCCACCTATCCCTATCTTCTGCATCCTCAACACTTGCANTTCGGCTTTTCCCTTCAGGGGTCTCCACAGCGAATCATCGCTCTCCATCTATCCCTATCTTCTGCATCCTCAACACTCGCACCCATTAGCTTCATCTTCTCTCTCTGTCTACGCATTCTCCTCAACAGTAGCCCAATTTCCACCGGCGCCCTGTAGGTCAACGGCGCCGATGGCGGTCATTGTTAACCTGGGCCTTCGACCAATCCGGTATGAAATTCGGAGTACTGACGATTCGCATGATTAAATTTGGCAACGTTTTACGCCGGATGCCCNTCCGGTATGAAATTCGGAGTACTGACAATTCGCATGATTAAATTTGGCAACGTTTTACGCCGGATGCCCTTCCTGACTAGTCGCAGAGTGGTTCACACAGTGATTCATCACAGAGAAAATCAGACAAACTTGAAAATATTGGAGCCTCAGTGATTGCTCACAGACTGAGAAAATCGTGTTGCTGAACCACACACTACACAAGCGGGTGTACACAGCAGGTAGTCGCCAAGCTGGGGTGTAGCCACTGAGCCCCAAAATTATTTGACGACTGGGAAATTGGGGCTAATATTGTGTAGTGTGCACTAGGCTTTCCTGATGTTGCTTATTGGTTGCTGGCTGATACCCTGCCCCCATCCTGCCCCAACCATTTTCCAATAGTGTAAGAATCCAAGACCAAAAACAACATTAGCTGGCTACAGGCAATGAAAAGCCCCCTGCCCCCTCTCTTACTCCAAGTAATCTCCACATTCAATCAGTGCAAGAATGCAAGTTCTGAGCTGTCCTGATAGGCATTTCTACTCCCCAACCACCCCCCCCCCACACACACACACACAAAAAAAAAAATACTAATAACGTTGTTGTTCTTCTTTTGGCTGCTGCCATTAGCAGTTGCCATAGTGGATAATTTGTCCACATATTTGATTGTCACAGTTTTACACCGCATGCCCTTCCTGATTCAGCAGTCCAGCACTAGATGTGCACTGTCTTCTGGAGGACTATAGGTTAGGCCACAACGCTCTCACCACTGCATCCTGGGTTCGATTCCTGGCCAGGGAGCCAACCCCAGCCACTGTGGTTGCGTGCAGCACTGCACTTTCAGTGCCGCTCCCAAGCCCGGATAAAACTGGGGAGGGTTATGTCAGAAAGACTAAAAACTGTGGCAAATCAAATACGTGGACTGATGATCCACTGTGGCAAACCCTAACGGGAGCAGTTGAAAGAGGAACAACATATAAGTAATGTGGGAATGAGGAAAGCAGAATGAACTGCAGGATAAAGAGCAGGTAAACTCAAAGAGATCCAAAGAGATCCAAACCTTCTGGAAGACATTTCAGAGAAAAGCAATAGGAGAAAATGTGAGAGAGAGCAAGAGAGAGAGAGAATTCAGTGTCACCTTCAATTACATTCTGATGTAATTAATGCCGTGCCAAGTCATTTTTATCTATATGCATTTAGTTAGATTACAATTGGGGTAGCACCATGGGTTAGCTACATAAGCTATAGTTTGTGCAAATAGGCTAGTTGTGAACTGTTGTGTTCTATCTTGTTAAAAATGGACTCAGTAACATTTTTCCTAGGGTATAGTGCCTCCAATCATGTAAATGCAAAAGGACAAACTATGCACAATTCCATCAGATTCCTAGTGCTGGAATATACACACCGGAAAGTTTTCTGTCTCTCCACCAGCTGTGCCTTTCTATGAGCGATCTCCTGAGGCAAAATCTCATCACATAGTTTTTTAGCTGTAAAAGAAGAAAAGAGAAATAAGATACCACCCTTAGGAATCTTGACTTTGATTTATTGTAAGAGAAAATCTCCACCCTGGAGCAATTGCTAGGACTGACCTGTGCCATCACGGACTTCTATTTTAACATCCCCCACTAACCAGCGGTAGCAGGGGAAGGTTTGTGTGTTTTCCCCTTTTGGTGGTGTGACTTTCACATAACTGCAAAACCAGTTATCTTCTACAAAGTACTTCTGCTTCTCCAACCGTACCAGGAGCACACGACCCAGAGGAGTTGAGCTGCGGACTATGTATTCATCAACCTGTAGATGTATGAAATAAGAGAGGAAACACTATTTGTGTGTACTAATGAAAAGCAGTGCCTATTAAAAAGAAGCAATTTCATAATGCAGTTTAACATGGATGTAAGACAGGCTAATGTCCAAAATGGTATGAGTTCAAATCCCAGGACTCCCAGCCACCGTTGGGCCTTTGAGAAAGTTTTGATTGCGCAGTTAGATGCTTGGGTTGTATCCTCAGTTGTAATTACTCTTAATAAAAGCATATGACAAAAAAAATTAAAGTAGGTTTGCTACATAATCAGTACATTCAGTCCTCTACACTCTCACTTACTGCGCCTCTACACAGATCCAGGCCTGGTTTGTCCAGCAGCGTCCTCTCACTCTCTCCCTTCTCCCCCACCAGAGTCACATACACATAGTTATTAGTACCTGAGTACTCTAAGGTGCCTGTAGCCACAGTCACTTTGTACTCCATCTGCACACAAAATTAACATCAACTGTGAAACCTAAAAATGACCACTATTGCATTATTACAATTTCCCACAGCTGCTGATTTCAAGATTCCAACCCAAAAAAGGTTTCCAAAAAATGTGGAACACTGTGTAAAATGTAAAAAGAAACAGAATGCAATGATTTGCAAATAATTTAAACCCGATATTTAATTAAAAATAGTACAAAGACAACATATCAAATGTTGAAACAGAGAAATTTTATTGTTTTTTTTAGAAATATGTGCCCATTTTGAATTTGAGGCCAGCAACATGTTTCAAAAAAGTTGGGACAGGGGCAACCAAAGACTGGAAAAGTTGAAATTTAGGTTAATTGGCAACAGGTCAGTAACATGACTGAATATAAAAAGCGCATCCCAAAAAAGCTGAGTCTTTCAGAAGTAAAGATGTGGAGGGGTTCACCACACTGAGAAAGATGGGCAAATAGTTGAACAATTTAAGAATAATGTTTCTCAATGTAAAATTTAAAAGAATTTGGGGATTTCATCATCTACGGTACATCAGAGAATCCGGAGAAATCTCTGTATGCAAGAGACAAGGCCAAAAATCAATATTGAATGGCTGTGATCTTCAGGCTCTGAGGCAGCACTGCATTAAAAACAGACACAATTCTGTAGTGGAAATCACTGCATGGATTCAGGTACACTTCCGAAAACCACTGTCAGTGAACACAGTCTGTCACTGTATCCACAAATGCAAGTAAAAAAAAACCTCTACCATGCAAAACAAAAGCCATATAGAAACAAGATCCAGAAACACCGCCGAATTCTCTGGGCCAGAGCTCATTTAAGATGGACTGAGGCAAAGTGGGAAACAACACAGGATTTTGAGCAACATATGCTGCCATCCAGACAACATCTTTTTCAGGGAAGGCCTTTCTTATTTCAGCAAGACAATGCCAAACCACATTCTGCACGTATTACAACACGTGTAGTAAAAGTGTGCAGGTGCTAAACTGGCCTGCTGGCAGCCCAAACCTGTCACCCATTGAAAACGTTTTGCGAGTTATAAAGAAAAATATGACAAAGGAGTCCCTGAACAGTTGAGGAGGAGAAATACTATATTAAGCAAGAATGGAAAAATATTTCACTTTCAGAACTACAACAGTTGGTTTCCTCAGTTCCCAAACGCTCACAGAGTGTTGTTAAAAAAGAGTTGATTCAACACTGTGGTAAACATGCCCCTGTCCCACCATTTCTGAAACATGTTGCTGGTATCAAAATATCGGAAATACTATAGAAATAATTATATACGGGGTGTATGAAAAGTCTGGAAACAATAGGAGTTAAACTACATGTACAGTATATGTGATTTTGTATTTATTATTTCTTTACTTATTTATTTATAGTTAATAATATATAGAGAGAATCTCGGTTCCCAGTTGGAATAGTTTAAATTGAAATCGGCTCACAGTTAAGCCAAGCTGAAGGAAAACAAATAGCCACATATAGGCAGGTATACACACAGAGCCACACACAGATGCTGACTTTTGTTATAACATATAATTAGCAAGGGAAAGGAAAACATGAAATGATTCCGCTAAAGAGGTGTGAATACTATTCTGTCATGTGCTGTTACCACTACATTTCCATTTAGCTTATATTATCTACAATGATCTACACATGCAAAATATCTCTATGCTATTACACAGGGCTGTTTTGTGCCTTAGGTCAAACTATTGCTTAAATGGCTTAAGCTAAAGCCACAGCATTAGACAAACATCAACATGCGTTCTACAGTGAGAACCTATTTGAACAAAAGGTTATTTACAACTTATACTGCAATAGCAGATACTTTAATAAATCAAAGTATAGTAAAACTTTGTAAAGAATATTTACCTAGTAAGCCTTGTTTGTGAAGATCTGGGGTTTCCTTTAGCCTGTCTCCACTTCTCCCTGGCTTTTGCACAGTTTGTGTGGTTGTGTGGATCTGTAAGTCTATGTCAGTGGACTGCTGTCTGATAACTGACTTCTGCAAACTATGTGTTTCCCACTCTTTCACTCTCGTCTCTTAAGTTGTTCCTCCTTTCAGCCCTCCCCTTTCTTTCTGTATGGCTACGCCCAGCACCTGGGTCAACACATTATTCCATGTATGTTATCTTAAACTCTACGGTGACAAAACCCCCAGCCCCCTCACACGCATTCTCCTTTATGTAAATGACTTTTTTTTTTAGCTTTGCTTTTTAGTTCAAGGAAGTAGATTGTATCAGGTTCAGCACTGTGCAAATTTTACCAGGCCTATGCAAAGCAATAATTTTAACCACGCAAAGAGACAGAACTTCTGTTATCTTACAGACTTACATACACTACATGGCCAAAAGTATATGGACACCTGACTATCACATTCATATGTGTTTGTTGAACATTCCAGATTTAGTCCCAACTTTGCTGTTATAACCTCCACTCTTCTGAGAAGACTTCCTACTAGATTTTGGAGCATGGCTGTGGAGGTTTGTGCTCATTCAGCCACAAGAGCATTAGTGACATCAGGTGAGGAGGCCTGGCATGCAGTCATCATTCCAGTTCAAACCAAAGGTGTTCAGTGGGGTTGAGTTCAGGGCTCTGTGCAGGAAACACTGGTTCTTCCACCCCCAACCTTGGCAAAACATTTCTTTATGGATCTCACTTTGTGCTCAGGGGCATACTCATGGAGGAACAGGTTTGGGCCCCTTAGTTCCAGTGAAAGGAAATGTTAATGCCACAGCATACAATGACGTTCTATAGAATTCTGTGCTTTCAACTTTGTGGCAACAGTGTGAGGAAGGGTCATATATAGTGTGATGGTCAGGTGTCCATTTTACATTTACATTTATGTCATTTGGAAGACACCCTTATCTAGAGCGACTTACAATTATGTCATTTATACACCTGAGCAGTTGAGGGTTGCTCAAGGGCCTAGCAGTGTCCGCAAACTATTGGTCATATAGTGTATGCTCACACCTGGCTGCTGCATTTTTTCACACAATGTTATTCACATGTGATGCAAATTAAGCAGTATCAGTATGGAAAGCATGTTATCTATTCAGTATTTACAATAACATTTGCATTTGGCAGACACCTGTATCCAGACCAGCTTACCAACAATCTCCATCAGAACAATATCCTTATGCTAGTAGTAGTTTAGTGCTTGTTTAAGTTGCTTATGTTACAATGGAGTGATGTCATTGCAAATCTGGGTCAGTTCATGGGGTCTAATGATGCACAAGTAGAGACATGCCAGGACCAAGTTGTAGTAGTCCAGTCTTGTGATTAGAGGGGACTGAACAAGCACCAGAGTGGCCTTAGTAGAGATAAATTGCCCTATTGTTGCAAAGGAGAAAATTACACGACCAAGTAAGGCCAGTAATATGAGCAGGCAATGATAGCTGTCCAGAAGCTTGTCCAGAACTACACCAAGCTTTTGTACATTGTCCATTAGTGTGATGACAAGAACTTTGTGTCCAGCAGACATGCTGAGACATCAGCTGATTATTATTTTTACTACAATAATAATTTGTTCATTTCTCTCATAATATGGTATCAACTATTCAGCTAAATTGTGAAACATGTGGAATAATGTGGACCACCGGAGGACAAGAAGGGGCCATTCACACACCCATTCACATCAGTGGGGTTGAGGTAGAGTGTGTGACCAGCTTCAAGTTCCTGGGTGTCTATATCTCTGAGGATCTTTCTTCAGCACATTCACACCGATCAAACAGGCGCAGCAGCGCCTTTACTTCCTTAGGAAATTAAGGAAAGTTCACTTATCCCCCCAGATACTACTGAACTTTTACCACTGCACTATTGAGAACCTTAACAAACTGCATCACATTGTGGTTATGGCAATTGCACTGTCTCAGATCAGAAGGCCCTCCAGCGGGTGATGAAAACTGCCCAATACATCACTGGTGTCCAGCTACCTTCCATCAAAGACAATCATCACAAACAAGCAAAGACACCTCTCACCCCAACCATTGTCTGTTTACTCCTCTGCCATCTGGGAAACGCTACATGTGTCTTTGCTGTCGCACTAGCACACTCAGGAATAGTCTCTTCCCATCAGCTGTCAGTCTTCTGAATTCTGAAATCAGGCACTGAAGTGTACACCCCTGTTATTAAAAAAAAAAACCCATGTTATAAAAAAAAAATACACTGTGCTGTACAATACTATACAATATGCTTTGTGCAATCTTAAATACCATCTGTATCTTGTCATTTGCACTACCATGGTAACCTGCCCTTATACCTCATTCAGAACTTGCGTCTTTGCACATTAATAACTGCTACATGTACCTTCTATATTTGTACTGATCTGGTCATATCTCTGTACAATGCACCTTGTATATTTGTACACCTTGTCATTTCCACTGAGCTGGTCTCTACATATATATTTGCATTTCTGGTTAGAAGCTAAACTGCAATTCGTTGGCTCTGTACTCTGCACAATGACAATAATAATGAATCTAATCTAATCTAATAAATAGAGGTAGACTAATGAATAGCATGGAAGGTTAAAATATGGCATACAATATGACCAATATTTAACCAGGTTTTCTAGTTTTGTGTGTGTGTGCGCGCGGCGCTGATGTGTTGGTATTATGGTAATGAAGCAATATCTCATGTGCTATTAAAAGAATTCTGATGTGATATTTAAATTTTTTTTTATCCCATATGAACAAACATTTGTTCTTGTTCTTGCACCATGTTTTTGTCCTGAAAAGAAAGCTTATTTTGCAGTGTCATGCTTTAAGCATTTGTTTGAGCTTCCTGTGGTGACTGAACCATGAGATCATAGTTAATATTAAACACCAGAGAAACTTACATTTGCCTGTTTACAGGGAGTGTTCTGAAAAGCACCATATCATTAGGAACACTCAGCTCTGTCTTATCACTGTTTGATGGTTACTAAAGTTGAATAAATGAATGATGCATAAGATGAGCTGTATGTACGTTAGTTTCAATATATGAGACATGTTACATTCCACTACTGTTTTCCACAAGTGAGCTATTTCATCAGTGCTCTTTCACTGTGCAAACATAGCCTTTGTTGTTGCACAGTGGTGTCCTTCTGGTTAATAGTAAGAGCCACGCAGTGTTCTTTCACTACTGTAATGCTGAAGCAAACCTTTCAGTGAAGATCAAAACCATTTCACATCACAACGAAACAAAACTGTTTGTCTGTTTCTAGTATAACCAGAAATAAGCAGGTGTGTCTCCAAAAAACTGAAACACATTTAAATTAGATTTATTAAAGCTCAAACCTAGTCCTAGACTAAATTCATGTTATTACCACATGGTAAAACCAACATACTGTAAATGCAGTACGTCTGAATGCTGTGAAGCATATCCCCCTTATGAGTGCCTACTCTTGAAGTCTAGATCCAAGGAATTTCTCCTTTACTCCCCCTCCCCCATGTTTTTGTAAACCATTAACCAAACAAACCAGATTAAATAAGTAGAATTAAAATATCATATCATCTAATTATAAAGAGAAACCACCAGATCTGAAATACTAGGCTAAATCATTTGCTTTGCTTATCACTACAAATTCACTGATATTAGACTCCACAGTAAGCTGGAAATCAGAGACTGGGTGTGGAACAAAACATCAGTTATAAAATAGGTAGAAACACATTCTGAAATCTCACAATGGTTGTAAGATGAGCAAGGCCCAACCCTTTCTCCTCCTACAGCTGCAACATTAGTGCTTTTGTGGAACTTTGGACAAACTGAGATTAATAGGAATACACTGAGACAATGAAGAGGGCCATTTACTTAAAAAAATCACATTTGTCATTTTGTAAGTAATCCACTGTTTGTTAAAAGATCGTCAGCAGGTTGGTTTCAATAGTGTTTTCTGTAACAAATGGCTTTGGTTACAGATTTGATACATCACTTGTTACACTGCTGAAAAGATTTTTGTGTCTTTGATGCATTTTATTATTAAAAAAAAAAAAAAAAAAGTTCAGTTTGTGCTCTTACATGGTGGACCACAAATGCATCTTGTTAGACTAGCATCAGTGAGAGTTAAGGTTAAAGAGAATTTCACTGTCACTAAAAAAAAATCCCATAGGGAAGTCCCTGAGCATGAGTCAAGCAGCGTGTGAATGGATGTTTCTGGCTCAGCTGATTGGACAGTTATAAATTCAAATACCATTGCAAATCACTGCTAGATTTTTTTTTTAATCTGGAGGCTGAAACCTATTCATTATATGCAATAGAGAAGGTCAATCTTAAACAATTTGAAATTCACCATTCTACAGTGAAAGGCATTGTTTACAAATGGAGAGCCTTCAAGACAGTTGCCAATCTTCTCAGGAGTGGCCATTCCAGCAAACTGAGTCCAAGGTTAGACCATTTAATGCTCAGAGTTATAAAGAAAACCTCAAGAGCTACATAATGTGACATACAGGCAAAAACCAAACAAAGCTTATGTGGAGATAAACACCTCAAACGAACTGTCAAACACGGTGGTGGAGGGGTGATGATTTGCAGTGGTGGGATCTTAAGGGAGCTGTACATAAACAAATGCCCTCAAACATCAATGAACTGAAGCAATGTTGTAAAGAACAGTGAGAGACTCCTAAACTCCTACAGGATACATTTACTTCAGGTTATTCAAAGATTCAAAGAACTTTATTAATCCCAGGGGGAAATTGCTTTGCCACGTTACAATTGCTCTCAAGAAGGAAGAAAAAAAAGAAAGAAAGAAGAAAAGTGGTTCTACATATTAATGAAATATAGGGTGTGCTTATTTTTTCCCCCCACTTGGTTTCTGAATGTTCGTTTACTTTTTGGAAAATAAATAAATAAATAAATAAATAAATAAAAGACCTTGAAATTGGTTGTCTTCTTTTGTTGTTAGCCTGATGTTATTTGTAGATGGACAGATGGAGCGTGGAACAGGAGCAGAAGTTGCAGGTCTCTGAAAGTCTGTTGGGGCTGGAAACTGGGCACGTTGCCAAAGCATGCCAGAAGATCAGGGAAAATGGCACTGCATCCTTCTTAGCACAGGCTGATCTTGAGGCATTCTCTGAGGGCTGGGGACTAGGGCTCTCTGAGGCTGGACATGGAACATGACCAACATACTCCCCTTGAACTGTCGTGAAGGGCAAACTCCATTGGATCCTTAGATGAAGCTTGGGATTTGAGAGAAAATTCTAGTCCATGAATGAATATATAGTTGAGTTCCTGAATTTCCTTTTTGGGAACCTATTAGCCCTATTAATTTAAATGTGGTTTGTCTGACTCTGACTCCAAGTAACATTTCAAAATATTAGCCCACAAAATCTAGTATTTCTAATAGTCATTTGTAAAATAAATGAATGACGCATAAGAGGAGATTGTGAGATTATCTCCCAACCCCATTTGTAAATCAAGTGACGCCTAGGTTGGGAACCCCTGATTTCAAAGCATTATTTGAAAAATCTCTCTGTTAATAAAGCACAATCTTCTTAGTCAGATTGCTATGTTTCCAGTGGAGGGGTTAGAAGCAACAGATGGTGCCGTTTACAGACTCTCAGTTTACAAATGCTGGCTATTCTGCATGGGCATAACCTTGTTTTGATACATGCTAGGCACAAGAATGATAATGGAACAAAAAATAAAAAAGTGTCTTTCCTTCTGATGGAAGGAAAAAGAACCAAAACGTAGGATTCTTCAGGTTGATTAAACTGACCTTTATAACAGCTAAAGCCAGGATACATTTAGATATACACTGTATAGCTAAAAATTTGTGGACACCTGACCATCATACCTACAAATGAGCAGCCTGCACAGAGCCCTGACCTCAACCCTACTGAACATCTTTGGGATGAACTGGAACGCTGACTGTTCCCAAAGCCTCTACGCCTGACATTAGTGGCTAATTCTCTTGCAGCAAATCTCCACAACCACGCTCCAAAATCCAGTCAAGCTCCAAAAGCCTTTCCAGAAGAGTGGAGGTTCTTACAGTAGCTAAGTGGGGCATATTAATGCCCAAGGTTTTGGAATGAGATGTTCTCCAAGCACATAGGGGTATGATGGTCATGTGTCCACATAATTTTGGCCATATAGTGTATGAACAAATAAGAGACATGGAAAACAATGGAATCTGAGACATGGTGAATGTGTCATGCAATTCTTTTTACTTTCTTTTATTTTGTGATTACATATCCATAATGACTATATGTAGAATCTGTATTTATTAATAAATAATATCTTGGGACAGAAAGAGGGTTTTTCTATGCCTCCTTTATGTAGATGAATGAACAAGCAACCTGTTTGTCCAATACCCTCCCAGATTATTTTTCCTGACATCCGACCATATGTAAAAACAGCCAAATCTGGCTACTTGTTTGTTGGGTCCAAAGGGATCCCTGTCCTGATGCACACCTCTAACTCACTATTTAGTTGTATAAAGGGCACCAATGCATTCACATTTTGTTTTTGCTTTTAATTGTCTTTTGTGACCAATTAACAGAAAATAAGCACATGTGTAACATATGATAGTACAAACAACTGAAATATGAGGAAAAAACCCCATAAGAACTACAATAACCATATCATCTTTCACATGGACAGCCCCAAGTTCTTTAGTGTAAATGTTACATAGAAGGAAAGTACTCCAATCGAAAGGTTAAGTAAGAAGGCTGAAGGCATGCAACCCATGTTCAGAACTCAAAGAGGTCTGTCTGTACATCACCCCTCACACAGGGAAGATTGCTGGTTGCCCTGTGAGAAGTAATTTACACGAAATACCAACCAGCTTTACGGTAACACAGTCAGAAAAACACTTATGATACCATAAAAGAGTGCATCTTAAATTATATCACAAGGTACATCAGGACTGCATTACAGATACAAACCATTAACTTAATAATCGCAGTCGATAAAAGTTTAAATGAATTATATCTGTATGTAATTACTGATGCAAGAACCTCAGGAAGGAAAGGTCTGGAGTCCATGACATCAACAAATGAATTATGGCTCTTGGAGATGGTTTTATTTCAAGAATGCGAGTGAGAGGCACCATGGTCCTCATCGTCTGGGGGGCAGTCCACAAAGTCAGCCAACATGGAAGCCATGGCCTCATCATCCAGCTAGGAGATAGAGTTGGAGAGAGGGAGTTTTACTAAACAAATCAGCAAGATGAATTAGCATTAAAGCAACAGCTTGTTACAAAACTACTAGTGCCAGAACTGCCTGAGCCTGTAGCCAGTATTTACATATTTTGCACAAAGTATCAACACTCAGTCCATGGATAAACACTTATTCATCTTGCTTTATTCCCACAGAACTTCTGTTTTTTTATTTACTTGAACTTAATGTTCTTTTTTTCCTTAAACATGCTGCAAGTCTTAATTACTACATATGATAGTGCCTCCTGTTCAGTAATGGTGCTTTGCCGAAATTAAGGAGATTTACCTTTTTCTTCTCTCTGCTCTGTTCAGACACCTCTCCTTCTTCTTGGTCCTCCATTTTCCTTTTTGTCCCCCGTGCCTCTTCCTCCTCCACCTGCGTCCCTTCAACCACCTCTTTCTCTGCTGTCTCCACTACTTGCTGTGGTGCAATGTCCTCTGATGTGGTTGCTGTGCTTGGATTGGGTATCTCCTCTTGTTCTGCCTCTGCACTTGCCTCATTATTTCTGACCTCTATGGCCACCTCCTGCTCCTGACCCTCTGGAGGTATCCCAGAATCCTCTGGGGTCACCACTGACTCTGATCTGGATCCTTCTTGTTCTTGTGGCTGCACTTCCTGTTCGTCTGTTTCTTCAGAGACATTTTCTTCGCTGTGCTCTCCCTCTGCACCAATCACATGAGTCTCTATTTGCTGCTCTCCCACCACGCTTTCGTTCCTCTCTACAGCACCAATGTTCTCAATTTCTTCTATGCCCCCTTTGTCTTTTAGTCCTTCCTCTTCATAGATGCTCTGCACTGCTTTCATTTCCTCAATTCCTCCTTCTACCGGCCTTTCACCCTCCATGGGGAATGTGTCCACCCCCCTTTCTTCTTGCCCTTCAATCAGTACTTCCCCCTCTTCTGCACCAATCACATCCCTCCGGTTGTCGACCTCCAAGGGCTGGATCTCTTCCTCATCGTCTTCCTCCTCTTCTTCTTCCTCCATCTCCTCCCCTTCATCATCATCATCATCAAAGCCCTCAAATTCCTCACCCGGGTAGTACCCATCTTCATGATAATCGCTGCCTTCCTCTTCCTCCTCGTCCTCTTCCAGGCCTTCTTCCTCTTCCTCCTCTTCTCCCAGTTCATCTTCATCCTCCATCTCCTCATCCTCCTCCTCTTCTTCATCATCTGTGCTGTTGATGTTGATGACATTCTGGTCCTGCTCACTGACAGCAGGTTGACGGCTGGATTGTACTAGTTGATTCTGGAGCTGCATGTGTAAGGACAGCCCAAGCTGACTTGGCTGTCCACCTGGTGAAGGCTGCATCAGCATCTGCTGAAGCTGTGCACCAGCAGGCAAAGAATTACCCAGTGCACCAGAGGAAGCTGCAAGTGGCACAGCAGTAGAGTTCAGAGGTGGCACCAGAGAGACCAGCTGCTCTGTTTGACTAGATCCTGGGAAGGAGTTGATGTTGGCATCGGCTGGCAGCATCTGATGCCCAATGGATGTGGGGAGCTCGCTAGAGAGTGAGGTTTCAACAGGGCCCGCTTCACTTCCCAGCCCAGCATTTGGCACAGGCATGGCACTGCCCGGTGGTGGAGGGAGATTTTGTGTGTTAGTAGCTCCTTCCTGCATCTCCAGCATCATGCCTTGGGGCATGATAACCACACTGTCGTCCGAATCGCTTTCCAGGGAGATTTCCACGTCTTCAGGCTCCTCTTTGTCGTAGCGCACAAACACTTGCCGCTGGGTTTCAGGGGGTGCTGCCAATCCTGCCAGCTCAGCTGCCTGGGCAGGGGAGGAGAGTAGCAATTCTCCCTGGGTTCCAGTGGCACCAGCTGGTGTGGGGAGGACAGGAGGACCCAGGGGTAGATGGTTCTCCAAAGAGCTCAGGAGTGAAGCAGGGCCTAAGCTCAGAGGATGTCTGGGAGCAAAGGAAGGCCCTGGTGCAGGTGCCCCCATGAGGGAGAGAGAGGGATTCTGAGTGGGGGCAAGGACAGAAGCAGCTGGGGTCGGCTTCAGAGACAATGAAGGTAGAGGGAGGGAGATAGACGGGGTACGTGGGTGAAGCAGAGCATTGCATATAGTCAATGCCTCAGCACAGAATGAAGAAACCTAATGGCAGTAAGAGACAACAATAACATGAAAACATAAACAAAAAACAAAATGAGCACAAGTCTGACTGTGCCAACATAATAATGGAAGCCAAACAGGAGAAACCAATCCCGACATGCAGAATTCAAAAAGGCCCCATTTGGTTTCTCTTCTCTTTTCATACACAATATTTCAAGTCTGTATAACTTACGGTTTTGTCCACAAAATTTGTTTTAGGGCAGAATAATTCTAACAAAAACAATACAGTTCCAGTATTAAATGAATAGGACCCTAAAAAAGCCATATAAATTCCCAAAAAGTCTGGGTCCGAACTGACATGGAGAAACTGATGAACAGATGTAAACTCATAACATACACAAACTTTCAAATGGTCATTTTATACTATTAGGTAAAACATAGTCCCTGCATGAAGACTTATGCTAATAAAATGTTAAAAAAGAATATGTTTCCAGAACCAAGTAGCAATAATAATAATAATAATAATAATAATAATAGTCTAGTAATTTATACTCATGGGCATTATATCCAAATTAATTCTCACAAACACTGAGGAATATCAGCATGACTACTCATGAATAATACTACACAACACAAAAAAAGCACAATAAATGGTAGATTTAAAGTGCTGATCACTCACAGTGATGTTACGGTCTCTGCGTCCTTGGCTGAACACGCACACAGCACAGGAGAGTGGAGCAGGCCAGCGTGGGGACGGGACCAGCACCAAAGCCAGCAGCAGGGCATAGAGCTCACAGCGTGGGGCAGCACTGCCATACTGACCATTAACACTGCCCACATCCCAGTTGCTGCACTGAGCCTGCTGCTGGAGTCTCACACACAGTGGCACCACCAGCTCCTGCAGTTTCTGAGAGAGACAGGGAGAGACATGGCATTACAGGGACATGAGTGCACACATTGCCAATAATATCACTGTTTTTAACTAGAGGTTTTCATCCAAGTATTCCAAGTAAATGTGAAACACAAGTGCCACCATGGGAAGGCTTTTTTTAAGTAGTGTTAGGTACCTACCTAAGAATTTAGCAGCCAAAAAATCTTTCCTAACTATCATGATGGCTGGCTATATGTGGCTGCATGCAAACTTGCATACTACAGTATTAAATACAGTAGGAAAAAATATATATATATGTTTTGTATGAAGCCACGGGTTGGCAGAAATGTATGCCAAGTCATTATTTTCCTCAAGTTTCACCAACTTTTTAAACCTCACTCAAACACAATATTCCTAACTGTTGGCGATTTATCAAAATTTGCATGAAAACAGGTGGAAAGGCCATATCAGTAAAACAAGCAAGACTTCTGGAAATGTAATCACTGTGGCTGAATCACTAGTGCATGAAAACTAATTTACCTTATGTAGATCTTCTTTCAAGAGTGTGCCACTAGTCAAAATGATCTGTCTAAGGACTGCAATTGAACAAGAATAACCATTAATGCTTTCAATCTAAAATAATAAAAATGATAGATTCCCAGGTTTCTCACACCTCACCTCGTAGAGCTGCAAAACACGTGTCCTGATTGGCGATTGCATCACCCTTTCTTTGCAGTGAAACTCCACCTGGATCTCCTATACCCAGTCCTTTTGTTCGCCGAGGTCCCGTCTTCCCAGTTGCACCAACCAGATCAGACATCACCGTCTGCCCTGCACGAAGCTAGAAGAGAGGAGCAACACAGACCAAGTAAAGCAGGAGAAAGCAGATTGAAGGCAATGCCGCAGCCTATGTCTTCTTGAGTTTAGATCTGGATCTCAAAGTGCCCTCCAGAATTGTTATAAAAAAATAATTGTTTAAAATAAACTTCCGACAAAATAATTCATAAAATAATTCATTGTATTTTTCATACAAACAACAGCTGAAACTACTTATCTTTGTTCTTATAAAAAAGACCATTCATAAAAAGTAGTATTTTCTTTCAAAAATACAACCGCAAAAAACACCCTTCCACCCCTATAAATAGTCATTCTTTTTTATTTTGGTTAATTCTTGTTATTTTTATAGGCTTTGTGTCTATTTCATAACAAGCTGTGGGGTATGTGTGTATATATATATACACTATATTACCAAAAGTATTCGGTCACCTGCCTTGACTCACATATGAACTTAAGTGCCATCCCA
>CM074948.1:13687085-13697435 GCA_037577455.1 Pangasius macronema | reverse complement strand
AATCTCTGTTTTTTTGTCTCTTGCTCCTTTTTCTTCTTTTGACATTTTGAAGAAGTTCTTACAACCTGGTTACAATCTAGCCGTGTGAAGTGTGAATACTTGTAATATTTTCCCTGGTCTTAAGATTTTGATCAGGAGTGTGTATACAAACCCAGGATTACGAAGACAGAAGCAATGCTGGGTACACAAACTGTAAAAGCAAAGTCAGACGGCATGCAAAGCTCAACAGGTTGAACAAACGTCAGGTAACTAAACTACTGAATATGGTAAAACAGACAAACTTCAAACAGATTCTCTCTCACCTGTTTCTATGCCCTGGTATAACTTTCCCAGAATGCTATTGGCTGATGCCAGAAGACAGTGCACCTGACTGGTCCATCCCTCAGCCCGGCGTCCACCTCCTCCACGCTCGAGCACACCTCCCAAGCAAGGCAGCCGCCCATAACACTCACAAGCCACCTAGAAACCCAGAAATACAAATTTAAAGACAACTCTCAATTTAATCAAATGAATTTTGAAAAAAAAAAAAAAAACAGGACAAAAAGAAATCAAGAAACAAGTTAATAAGATTTTTAACACATAACAAAAATCCCACTTACGTCCTGCACTTTAGGATTGTCTGAGTCCATCTTAGATAGGAAATAAACCCCCAGCTTTTCCTGCACAAGCAAGTGGTTACAGTAAACACAAACATGCAGGTGCTGTATTAACACCAATAATTTAATAGATGTGAGTATCACAACGCTCACCTTTAGTGATCCACATGCCCGGGGGTAATAGGTCATACACGCCATCAACCCCTGCATGGCAGCCAGGTGGCACTGCAACAATAATATGCCTTAATATAGACCGCACAACTGTATAAACTGTATCTGGCCATGTTTACTCCTTCACATTAGTTTGTAGCCATGTGAAAAGAAGTACTGTAGCATGGATTTGATAGATAAAGTGAAGGAGAACACATTTATAGATTATATGAGGGTAGTACATTAAACTAGCATAAAATGTACATACACAAAACAGACAAAAAACATCTCTTTTGCACTGGGGTGGAAATATTTCTAAATTTCTAATGTCATTATAATTCACAACACTGTGTGACATACTGAAATACTAAAAGCAAGAGACAAGTAGGGCATGCAGACAAGAAGAAATGTTTAGATCACTGAACACATCTACGCCTTACTGCACAGGAAGCAAGTAATATTCTCCAGCAGGTTTTGTAATTATTACACAGTATGTAGCAAACTCTTCTGACTGTATAATGACTACACAATTGAGATATGGCCCAATATTCAACCGATGACGGAAGCTGTTCCTAAAAATAAAATGGCCAAATTCCATATAAGATCTGGTCTTACTATCCTGCGTACCTGTAGCTTTCTATTGTCATAAGCACAGTCTTAGAAGAAACCAGTACAACAGATTCACCTCTGACTTGAGGCCCAGCAGAGAGGTGAGAATGCCCAGGATGGAGTTAAGGCCCACTTCTCTGGCCAGCTCAGGCAGCTGAGATGAGTACTGCAGCACGTCCTGTAGCACACTCACTGCCAACTGCACGGAGGGCAGAGGGGCCTGCGACTGTGTGTGTGTTCACAAGGGGAGGGAGAGAGAGAGAAGAAAATGGAGTGACAGTGAGAAGTAAAGAGGGAGTAAAAATATTTTGTTTAGAGATAAATGCACATTTTATTTGCATTAATCTGGCAAAGCAGCATTTACTGAGAAACGGTGTGAAACAATAAAACTCAAATATTCATCCTAATCAAATAAAAGTAGTCTCCTGTCGTTGACCAACTATAGCACTGTGTTCACACGCTCAGGGGTGCATTTCCACTGCACGATCAAAAACAAGATCAAAAACAAGGCCAATCAGGAGCCACTCTAACTTGGAGTTCTACTTTATTTTTCCACCAATTTAAAGGACAATTTGTCTTCAATTTTGTAACCATAAAAAGATTATTCACATTTTCACTGGGGGGGACTTACACACCTGGGATCCAAGGACACATCAAAGTATATATAGGAGCCATGTAAATATTCATGTGATGTCATGTGACTGTGGCAAGATATAGGAGTGTCATTAATTATTTGAGCGCTAAAGCACCTGTTGTGGGAGGGGTTGGCAGGAAGGAAGGGGGTGAGTGTGGGAGCACACATTTGTTTGTTGACTGTAAATTCATTCATAGTTTTTTTGCCTTGATTCAAATGATCCCCCGATGCTTCAAGAAATGTTGATGCCTTAATGTTAAGTACTCGGTGGAGAAAATAAACTTCAAGATGCAAATGTAATGGATGACTGATGTGTCACAAGTTATTCCCGCATTCAGCTCCTGCGGCTTTTGTTGTGACCAAAAATGCATCTACCGAATGCGCAATTATGGGAAAAATAATGACAAAAAAAATCTCATTTAAACATTAATATGAGGAAAATATATTTCTCATTGTATACACACAAAATAATATAAAACTATGAATTTAAAAAAAGCATTATTTGAGTAAGTAACCAAAAGCCTTGAGACACTTTTGGGTGCAACAGTGCTGTGTGTCCTACTGTGAGAAGCGTAAAGTATCTTGCCTGGATGATCTGCTGAAGAGAGCGGAGCCATGAGAGGCAGTGCTGCTGGAACACCTCACTTGAGCTGTCTTTCACCAGCATGGACAACATGCACAGACCCTCAAACCTGAAGTACACAAGGCAATCCGATTACATTTCAAACCTTTTTTTTTTCCTCAAGCATTCTGCACTCCTATAAAACAATCATTTTGTTGATGCACATATGAATGAAGTGACGTGTAGCCAAGTGTGGTGACCCATACTCAGAATTTCTGCTCTGCATTTAACCCATCCAAGTACACACACACTGTGAACACACAGCCGGAGCAGTGAGCAGCCTTTTTAGCTGCCGCGCCCGGGGCCTTGCTCAAGGGTCTCACCTCAGGCGTGGTATTGATGGTGGCAGAGAGCGCTGGTCATTCACTCCCCCCACCTACAATCCCTGCCGGACCTGAGACTCAAACCCATGACCTTCAGGTTCACCTTCGGGTTACAAGTCCGACTCTCAGACCATTAGGCCACGACTGCCCCCCCAAAACATAGCTCTTGCACCAGGCACTGCTGGGATGTATGTTAGTATACATGGTAAACCCCTAGAATGGTGAATTAAAGGTACAGTCTGTGATTTTTGGTGAAAGAGGGAAACAAATACACCGCTCAAAACAAGCCCAAACACACACATCCTCTCTGTTTAGAGCAGCTATGTTGGCCCTCCCAATACTACATTGGGCCAACGTTGACAAAGGAGCACCTGCACCCAGAATGAACAGAAAGAGAACAGAAATCCCTGTTGTTCTTATTAATTGGACATTGGTGGTCCAAATGCTGTCTTCTGTCTGGGGCACAAAATAGACAAAAATGTTTTTCCTCTCAGCTGATATTTTATCGACAGCTGCTGCAAGAGGAAAACATCACAAAATCTGACAAAAAAAATTCAGATTTCAAAATCACTTTTAAACATGATGGCGCTGTGACACAAATCAACACCAAAAATGAATTCTGTAGTGGACTTTTTGCTGTGCAGACACGAGAACCACATAAGCCTTTACTCAGAGTAGAAAAAGGGGACGTGTTTATGGGTGACACTGATTATCACCTTGTTTTGCTGGAGCCGAGGCGCGAGTTGCTGATGCCCACAAGTCCTCCCACTGTCCCACAGTTCTGCAGTACAGACAAAAACAGTGTAAAGCAATTACATGACAGTTAGCTGTGATTGGGAAATATCTGCATGCTCACACTACACAAAAGTGCACAGGTTCTTAACCCTGGTCCTGGGGTCCCACACTGTCCCACACATTTGAGTGTTTTCCCTGCTCTAACACACTCAGCTCAGTAATGCCTGTTAATTAGCTGTGTAGTTGAAGTGAGGGTGTTAAAGCAGGAAGAACACTAAAATGTGCAGTTAAGGTGGAACTCCAGGAGCAGGGCTATGAACCAATACACCCGTCCGTACTTATGTGATGAAAATGTCAACATCATGTTAGTTCGTTATGTAGAACGTCGTGTATTTTTGCAACTACACAACATTTATGAAGTGAATGTCAGCGAACACACAAAGACGGCATCCTCATCCTCCTCCCAACAGATGGACCGCTACATTAGCACCTGCTAGCTAAACAGCGCTAGCGCTTGGCTCACCTGCGTCCCGACCACGCCATGCTCCCTATAATTCGCTAAAAGTGCAGGTAAATATTCGGGTCGCTCTTCTTTCAGCGCGGACACTAAACCCTCGGTTAGCCGCATATTCTTAGGGCCATGCAGCCAAGCCGCCGTAGCCATCTTGCCGCCTCTGAGTTACGTCAATGTCATTCGACAAAGGAGTTCGGAGCGGGTGACGTGATTAGTCCGCGACGCGAAGTCGATCAAGTCTGCACGGTAGCCTCATAGGGCCAAGTCCCAAATAGCGCCACTCCACTGTCTGTATAAGTGCACTAGCTAACATGAGTATGTACTATGTAGTGCACTTATAAAGGCCGCAAACCCAATATGGTGTAGCCTTTTACTTCATACGCTTTTTTAAAAAATTATGAAGGGAAATTATAAACAATATGGCATATCAGCATATCAGTGAACAAAATGACAAAATACTGAGGAAACAAATGGTAATAAAATTAGTTAAAACAAGATAACAACAACGACAACAACAACAACAACAACAATAATAATAATAATAATAAACTAATTGTTCCTTGGAGGTTTTCAAAAAGATATACAATATAAAGGATATGAGAGTTTTGGCTTTTTTTTTTATTCTTGATGGATTCAAAGTAAGCAACATTTTTTTAAAGTTATTTATTTATTTGTTTAAATAACAAGCCAGGGTAAGGACTTCATGTATCCACTCCCCTTTCCCAATTCAGAAACAATACATATTTGACAAGATATCCAGCCTTTCAGTCTCCATACCTTTACAGCGTACACCACACACTGCACTATGGCTGCATTCATCTGTATTTCAGTACTGCAATGGCATAATATATGAGCGCCATAGTGGGGTCATGTTTTGTCCATTCATATTCTTTTCCCCCCTCATCTTCATTATTTCTAAAGGCATTTTAAATTGCATCTTGAAGTAGAGAATGGGTTTGCATGGATAAAAGGCCTCAAATTTTCTACCCTTGTCTGAACTTTTTCCCGTCATATGGTGAAGTCAAGAAAACAACAAGGCACATTAAATGTGTGAACTAATGGGACTGGAGCATAATGTCTTGAGTTTTCACACAATATGCAGTTATTTCTTTGCCAAAATTTAAAAAAAAAAACCAACCAAAAAAAAAAAAAACCTCTTGGTCTGAACAGCTGTCAGCTGCCACATCACAGGCCACGGCTCAGCCGGTGTTTTGGCAGCTGGTATGGTTAACATAGCTCTAGTGAAGTGAACAATAACACTGACCTCCTGTTTATAATGCTATTTGCTGAAATAGGACAAGGACACACTGAATTGGAGTCATTTGATATAATACACAATTTTTTATTTTTTTCCCCCTGCTTTTTTAAACTACTTGGCCACTGAGGTTCATCCAGTCCAGTCCTCTTTCACAGGCTGGAGTTTAGCACACATATTTAGCTTGGAAATACTGAGTTATTAGAGAGTATAAACCATCAAACTGTGTTGGCCTCAGGACTGACAGGTTTGTAACTGATGACCCCAGACATTTGTCCATCTCTCACTTGTGTGCATGCACACGCACGCGCACGCGCACGCGCACGCGCACACACACACACACACACACACACACGGAATAAAGACTGACAACAAACTGAATTTCTTCCTTTTTTTTAATTTTCTAAAACGGCGTACAAAATAAAGAAGCAACATATATTTCCCAATGTTTTCATGTTTTTTTTAAAAACTTTTGCATTTTTTTCAGTGATTTTTAATATCATTTTATTGACTAAAATAACATATTGCTTATATAGTATATCTTGGAATTCATATTAATATATTTCATCTTAATTTATTTATTGTGAATTAAATTACCAGGTAGCATGTATGTATTTTATCAGAATATCAATTTTAGTAGTAGTGAGGAGTAAAAGTAGCTTAAAATCAACCTTAAAATACAAAAAAGAGTGACATGGTACAATATTAGTCTACAAACCGACATCTGCGTGCGTTCTCCTTAGATAGACCCTAAAGAATCCAAGGGAAGATATACAATATAATATTTCTTTTATACACTCGACTGGTTCACAGACATATGAGGCTCCATTTGGATTTAAAAAAAAAAAAAAAAAAAAAAAAGCAAAGTTTTACATGAAGATGGTCTGAGAGAGCACTCTATCACAATAACACAACGTTCTCAAAGCCTACTGCTGCCTCTGAATGCATGCATGGCATTCTAGCAAAGCATTCACATAAGGACAAAGAGTTTCCGACCATCTGATGAAAATATTCTCCCTGCCATTTCATAACACAAATGATAAAAAAAGCCTTTTAAAATTTGACAGCAGACAATCAACAAATTTACACATATGCAAACATCCTTACACAAAATAAATCAATCGTTTGTTTTTCATGGCATATTTTAACTCCTATTGTGATTATAAATAACATTGTGTGACGTACAGTGTGCTCTTGTGTTACCTGGAGCTTATTTCCTTATATCCATTAACTGTTCTTGAAATCTCAAAAGAAATTCTCTAGCCATAGATTTTAGCTTGAGTCTGGCAAACAAGCTTTCTTCTCTCAGTCTTACTGTTCCTTTTATTCTGTACAGCACCAATTTCCTGTTATATCTGTTGTAAGTCCTGAAAGGCGTTCTTTTAAAAATGAGGTTGCACAAAGTAGGTTCCTAGATGTGTAAGCGGTATGCTTGAACTAAATGTATTAAACTAACTGTGAAAATCTTCCAATAGCAGGTAAATTATGTGTGCATTTATGTCCATAAACATTGTTGGTAATGTCGTGTTGATGGCTGAACTAATGAATGAAGAAAATAATTCAAACAACACTGTGAACTGGTCTGGAGACAAAACCACAACTTCCCAAACACAGGGTTTAACACGGCCTTAATGCATGTACACATGACCTGCTGTACTATATATACACACGTGTGTGTGTGTATGTATATATATATATATATATATATATATATATATATATATATATATATAAATACACACACACACACACACAAAAACACACACACANATATATATATATATATATATATATATATATATATATATATATATATATACATACACACACACACACACACATATACACACACACACACACACACACACACACACACGAAATGGAGCATACAGCATGGAATTTCAGGTTAGTTGAATAATGACATTAACGTTACATAAAAAAACAAGTTTTGAAATGAAAAAAGCAATTTTATAACTTTCATTAAGTGAACATCATAACAGAATGGTAAGTGGTAAACTCAGTAGTTTCTAAGTTCCTCAAACAAGAAAAGGTTCGATGGGCAAGCTTTAAAACAAAGCATTTGTGGAGTTAATAAGATTCAATAGCAGTGGTCGCTTCTTTAGTAAATTTTTTTTTTTCAACTAAAGAGAGTGTAACATGGACACTAATAATGTAGGTTATATATAAAAGGTTAATCAATAATAGGTGATGGTTAATAGTAGATCATGGGTGAGTATAAATGGTTGCTCAGTGATAGAGGGGAGTTGGAGAATGATGCTTAATGCTTTCAAAATCAAAACCATCAAAAGCAGAGCATTTCTTTTTGACACAAGGTGGAGCAGAAGAGCCGGGATGTGAGTTCACCAGTGTAACAGCTCATCTTCACAGACACTGACTCCCAACATAAATAAAAAAAAAGTGCTTTTAATCAGTAGATTAATTATAAAACCTTTGAAATGTTAAAAAAAGAGTCTAAATCTGGGACTCTTTACTGGGTTGAGATTATAGAGAGAGATTGGCACTAAACAAATGTGGAAAAAGGCAAAGCAGCTGAAATGGTGAAGTCTGATAAGACGAGTTGCCTATTTCTTGGAAATTATAACAGATAACACCTGAAAATATGTCTCAGTTATTTAACTCTTTCAACTAGGTGTTCAATTTTGGCAATTTAAAACTAGAAAAGCTTCACCACACAGCAGTTCCAGAAGATGGGTTAACTGTGCTGCATGTAATAGCAATAGGCCTCTGTAGGCAGAGATTTCGCTGTCTCTGTTTATTCAAAACACTCAGTCCACACACACACACACACACACACACACACACACACACACACACACACAGGTGGCATAACCAATGGCTATAATAAATCGAGTCTTCTGTGGTCCAACACAAATGTGCTGACTATTGAGTGCTCTCTTATGCACACTGAACAGTCATTCCTTACATATGTTCATGCGATATGTATACATTTTACATAGCTGTAAAATAAAAAGCTAGAATATTGAAAGAAAAAGTCTCTTGGTGGTCTATACTGAATCTGATAAAGAAAGAAAATTCTCAAGCTCATGTTCCCTATCTGTCATACTCTACATTGAAGTAATGTTTTATCTATGTTATTACAATATTACAAAGCTATTAATGCCCACTCAGTTTACAGTGGGGAAGGGCGTGGGGAAGTGGGGAGGAAATATAAACTAGATAAAAAGATACCCCTGAATTAATGGACCCTCTGTTCAATGATGCTTCGTAGACATTCCTGACCAGTTCTGTTTTAAATCACCGCTTTCTTTGCCCTTCTCACTGGGTTTCATTTTCTCTGTCTAATGCACATACACAAGAACAAAGTAGCTCCAAATAAAAAATAAAAAAACAACAACAACAACAACAACAAAACAAAAAGGTCTAAAGACAACAGCATCACTGATGCAAAGGGACAGGGAGAGGGGCAAGGGAAAGAAAAAGAAAAAAAAAAAAAGAGAGGAGAGAAGGCGCTCAGGTGAGCGTCCTGCTCTTTCAGGTTGGCCCAGTGGAATGGTGGTGTAGTAGTACTGACACTTAGAGCCCCTTCAATCCAGCTCCCTCTCGCCACACAGGGTTAGCAGAAGTGGTCATCCTCATCTTTATCATCCTTCATTCCCTTCAGCCTCAGCCGCGCAAAGTCCTCAAACACAAAGTCATCATCCTGAGAGAAGTTACTGCGGAGGCACAAGAGAAGTCAGTAACACCAAGGACAGACTTAGTCACTGCATCTCATACACACGTGCACGCAAACAGCAGACTCACTTTGTCTCAAACTCTATCAGGTTGGTGTCCACAGGAGCATCCGTCTCTGGCACAGCTGTGAGAATGAGGCAATAAAAAAAAAAATCTCTTTCATTAGAACACTTCTTAAGGGCTTAAGAGAAAAAAAATAGAAATAAAATGCAGTCCAAAATATTATTCGGAACTGATATTCTCTTGAATAACTGCCCAGACTGAACCACAGATGGTGAATCTAGTGAGGCGAATGTGTGCGATTGGCTCAGATAGTGTACATACTTGACTGTGGTCTCGAGCTGGGCTGCTCAGAGGGCTTAGGGTGCATCAGCACGAAGGGAAGTTCTACTGCCACATCACTGTGTGGGGAGAGGAAATAGTTTAGTATATTTAACATATACTGTATATATTTAGCATACCTGTATAGTTATAGTACACCAGTAAACCTGTGCATTCATGCAATTATCCAGATACAGGTATAGAGCTTCAGTTAATGTTCACAGAATGGGGAAATAATGTGATCTCAGTGATGTTGACTGCATGATTGTTGGCACCAGTTGGGTCTGATTTGAATATTTCAGAAATTGCTGATCTGGGATTTTTATGTACAACAGTTTCTAGAGTTTAAACAGAATGGCGTGATGGAGAAGTATTTTTGATGGAGAAGCATAGGGATGGTCAGAGGGAGTTACACTGTGTGTTTGTAGACGTGGAGAAAGTGAATGACAGGGTGCCAAGAGAGGAGCTGTGGTACTGAATGAGGAAGTCAGATGGTTTGGACATGTTCAGAGGAGGGAGAGTGAGTATATTGGTAGGAGAATGTTGGACATGGAGCTGCCAGGCAGNGGAGGTAATAAATGAGGATATGAAGCTAGTGGGTGCAAGTGTTGAGGATGCAGAAGATGGGGATAGGTGGAGAGTGACGATTCGCTGTGGCGACCCCAGAAGGGAAAAGCCGAAAGAAGAAGAAGAAGAAGAAACAGAAATGCCTTGTTGATGAGAGATATTAGAGGAGAATAGTCAGACTGGTTAAAGCTGACAAGAAGTCTATGGTAACTCAAAAAATAACAACCGTGGTGAGCAGAAAAGCATCTCAGAAAGCACAGCATGTCACACGCTGAGGGAGATGGACTGAAGCAGCAGAAGAGAGCTACAG
>CM074948.1:13674497-13686985 GCA_037577455.1 Pangasius macronema | reverse complement strand
GAAGGCCAAAGAGGAGGTATATGGAGGTAATAAATGAGGAGATGAAGCTAGTGGGTGCGGGTGTTGAGAATGCAGAAAATAGGGATAAGTGGAGAGTGATGATTCGCTGTGGAGACCCCTGAAGGGAAAAGCTGAAAGAAGAGGAAGAAGAAACAGAATGGCTGAAAAACATCCGGTGAGTGGTAGTTCTGCAGTCAGAAATGCCTTGTTGATGAGAGAGATTAGAGGAGAATAGTCAGACTGGTTCAAGCTGACAAGAAGTCTATGGTAACTCAAAAAATAACAACCGTGGTCAGCAGAAAAGCATCTCAGAAAGCACAGCATGTCACACGCTGAGGGAGATGGACTGAAGCAGCAGAAGAGAGCTACAGTGGGCATAGACTCGTCAAAATTGGACAGCTGAAGATTGAAAAAAAAGGCAACATCTGGCAACATCTGCCCAAACGTCAACCGTCTACTAATTTATGCTCCCAGACCTTGTCCTACAATTCCCCCCTGTCCTGAAGGTTTTAAATGTCTTCCCAGCTAATCAGCTAATTAACAGCCCTTCCTGTGCTTTATGTAATCATACTCAAGTGGCTGTACGTGTGTATGTGTGTGTTCTGTGCTTACCCTCCACGAGAGACAACCAGTTTAACTTTGACTCTGTAGGACACCAGGATACCCAGAACCTCTTTATTGGATGCATCCTTCACACTGTAGAGTAAGCAAAATGCAGCACTGTGATTCTTTCTGAAAGATTCAGCATCAATCCACCAAACATTATGGTATGTTATATTTCTGACTTTAAATATTAGCCTAGAATTTAAATTTAATAACACTACAAACAGAGCCATGAATGCCATGAAGGAATTAAAACTTGGTTTAAAAAAAAAACTGCTAGTCTAAGACTAAGACTAAGACTGTTTAAAAGCAGCAAGGGGTCATACTGGGGGAAAAAAATCATAACACAGGCTATATAAATCTTTTATAACAGTATCTTGCCACTCTGAATCAAGATTTGACCAATTGTGCAACACCTGGAGATTTCTACCTGTATTAAACAGTAATATTTTAAATGTGTCTTTACCGCCCTGTCCAAAAGCTCAAAGTAGCAATGTAGAGTCGGTGAAGTAGGGAGAGTGTGTGAGAGTGTGTGAGACGCATGAGGATGATGTGTGAGGCAGTGTGTGTGACGAGTGCTCACATGGTGCTGGAGGCCAGGTTGGTGTCCTCGTGCTTGAGTTTGCCGTCCAGTGCTAGACCTCTCTTCTCTCGGTTGTTGTTCAGCGTCGGGGTGAGTGTGTACACCTTACAGAATGTGGAGCTGGATGAGACCTGGTCACTGAAGACGAATAAGACGCACATTAGACAGTCATACTATACTATCTGACCATATCCGTATCTGCCCACCACACCCTCCCAGCAGATAGCTGCTTAGCATTCTAGTGGACGTATGCAAATAGCTGAACCCTCTCGTTCCTCAATGCACACAAAGGTAGATTTGTTTTCAGTGCTATATCTCTTATGTGTAGAACTGAACAACAGACTGTTAGGTAACAAATAGGAGTGTTTATGAAGGAACAAACAACCTGTTGTCAGGCCTGGATTAAACAAAGCATATTCAGAGCATATAAAGTTAAGATCAATAAAGAAGGGAGAGAGAGAGAGAGAAAGAGAGAGAGAGAGAAAGAGAGAGAGAGAGAGAGAGAGAGATGAACAAAGGCTCTTTCACAGAGGCTGCCATATAATTGTGTAAATATGATGCTGTAAGTAAGCCAAGAGAAACTAATCATGGTCTTATTTCTACAGGGAGCACAGAGAAGTGGAGAGATAGGAACTGTCTGAGGGGCCTTGTATCACTTTAGCCTGTGACAAATACAGCGCTAACCAAAAGGAGGGCACCGACTTTCACGACTTTCACTGCGTTAGTCATCCATTATAATTCAAGGTATACTCCAGCATTTTTCCACATGATCTCTGTCTGTTTCATCTGTAGTGTGTATATGATTATCACATACAACAATTTGGACACTGAGAAAGGAAACGGATGATCTCCTGGGATTTTCACACACACAACAGTCTATAACATTTACACAGAATGGTTTGGAGAACAAAAAAAACATCTGGTGAGTGGCAGTTCTACAGACAGAAATGCCGTGCTGAGAGAGGAATAGCCAGACTCGAGCTGACAAGAAGTCTACTGTAACTCAAATAACCACTCTTTACAAATACAGTGTGCAGAAAAGTATCTCAGAATGCACAACACGTCAAACCTTGAGTAGCAGACCACATCGGGTTCCTCTCCTGTCAGCCAAGAAGAGTGGAAAAGGACTGGGCAATTCTTCTTCTTCTTCTTCTTCTTCTTCTTCTTATTATTATTATTATTATTATTATTATTATTATTATTATTACACAAATTTATAATATAAGTCAAAGGGCAGCATTTGGGGCAATAAATAATATTTTCTCAAAAAAAGTTATTTTTGTGAAATGCCATTTGTAAATAAAGCTTTAGGATCCATGTAATCCTTTCAGAGACGGAACTTCTTTTCCAGAAAGAAGAATTTGTTTCTGTATCACTAACATAAATCAGTTTTCATCTGAAACATGGATACCATAAAACCTCAAGGAAAGCGTGAGTAAGCGTTTAGCATGAGGAGTTGTTTACTGTTTTGCTCCAGGGATTGAAAGTTGGATAAAACCACATAAGATCTGCTTTGGGTAGACATTCTGTCATTTCTGTTTGAGCCTGAGATCTGTATTGTTAGAGTGTAATGGAAAAAGTTTTGAATTTGTTTTTTTAACATTTACTTACAGAATTCTGCCTCTGTATTTCCACATGTAACACGCAAACATCAAAATCCTGTCTGTGGTAAATTCACATACTGTACAGAGATCGGGCTGAAAGACCCTGGACTGTTCCTTTAAACATGCGAGATTATGCAGAGGAAGAGAAAAGTCCAAAAAGCATAGTGACTAAGGGGAAGGGGAAAGGGGGCCAACCCACAGACTTACAGCAGTCACTGTTCAAAATGAGCTTGAGGTAAAAAGGGAATTTTTTTTATGTCCATCAGGTTTTGTTTAAGTTTCATCATTGCCACTACTGTATCTGTAGCTTTTCCATGAGTTTTGTTTGATCCTATGCCATCCTCCTATTGGTGGATTTTACATGAGCATTGTAGCAGTGAGACCACCAGTCTCAACTCATGACCAAAGATTTCTTTCATGTTGTTCCAGTAACAACCGATGTCAATAAGTGAGCAAATGAGACTACAGTTTGAACAAACTACTTAAAATTTGCCTTCTTTAAAAAAACATTTCAGATCTAAATTAAACACGTTCTGCTGGGTGAACAAAGCTGAAGTATCTGCTGCGATTTTGCAACACAAGGGAAAAGGCACAAAGGTTTAGGTAACTGACGTGTGTCCAGAGCTGTGGGTTGCTGTGGATCTTGCTCACAGTGGAAGGTGTTAGGAGAGAGGTGCTAGAGCAGTGAGCTGTTTGCTAGGGATTTTGGGTCAGTGACAGAGCACTGACTGGCCTTTTGGAGGCAGCAACACAAAAGCAATCAGAGCAAACGGTAGGGACGAGCCTGATTTAATTCATCACCACTTCTCTACACCTCTATATACTAACATGAAAGCTGCAATTAACCAGTCCTGTGTGGTGTACACAAATGCCATATATACGCTTTATATTCTCAAAGCACAAAACACAGAGGATGAGGAAATGGAAAAAATTAGACATGACCAGATTAGTTGGAAAACAGAGAGAAAAAAAATGGGCAAATGTTGAGAAGGATGTAATGTTTAACAATTCTAAAAAGAGGAATAAGAAGTCAGAAAATAAAGTATGGGATGAGACAGGAGAGAGGGATGAGAGATGAAAGGAGGGATTAAAGGGAGACGAAGGGGTACTCACTCAGCTTCTACCTGAGCCACGGGGCATTTGTACTGTGCAGTACTAAACAGACAGATATCAGCATACTGTCGCACTGTAGGGAGAAAACAGGTACACGCAGCAGGGTTAGCAAAGCTGGACAGCCACACACACACACACACACACACACACACACACACACAGAGGAAGGGCAAAGGTCACTGAAGTCCATAAACATATTCTATAATCCACACATAAACAACAATGCATTTGTACATCCATATAACACAAGTTATCAATATCCCTTTCTGCTAATTCCACCTCAACACTGAAGCTGACAAACAGACTTATCTAAAATACTGTCCCGGTGCCGTCAATAACGGAAGCAAACGCCTACTCAAGTATTTTAAAAACTCAATAACATCCTCAATAGCACACTGACCAACAGATGTTTCTGTATTAACACCCATAATTATTAACTCAAGGCCTCCCCTGAACAGCTACACAGCATTCCAATCGTTAGGAAGGAAACGGGGAAAGGAAGGGGCATGGATAAATAGGGTGTGGATACAAAGCAAGAAAGCAATGCTCTGTAAAACAGGGCAACAGATAGTCAATATACAGCTTCACACAAGCAACGAAAGAGATTTGACATCATGAAGCAGCGAGATCTGGTTTAGATTGAGTTTTACCTGAGATTTTGATCCGTTTGACAGTTTTGGTGGAGTTGTTGGTGACGTGAACGTTGACGCTGATGGGTTCTCCATGGTAGTAGAGCTGAGAGAGAAAGGAATGAGGAAAATGGGCTTAGAAAAATTCACAGAAGTATGCATGGGGCTGTATGTTAGTTAAAGAGGTAGCACTGGTGCTAGAAAAGTTGCAAGTGTTGTAATAAAATGGTAGAGAAATCTGAAATAATACTGCTAACAAAGTGTTAATCCACCGAGGTTGTACATGTTGTGATTTTTACATGGGGGAAAAAAAAAACAAAGACCAGAATGTACAAGGTTTTATTTGACTACAACTGCTATGAGCACTAGGACAATGGATGTCCTGTCAGAATTACAGTAATGACAACTTTCTGTCTTCATCAAACTTGTGAAATTTAACATACACTGAGTGCACCTGCTAACAGCATCATGGGAAATAAAAAGCCCTGTGCTTCAGAGACACATGGAGTGAAAAGCTTGGCCATTGGCTAATGTCAAATTTTGTTACATTCTAAAGCACAGCATTTGCTTCCTTATATTCTGCTAAGTTTCTGAAAATCGTACAAAACTACACTGTCCCATTATAAACTTTCAATTATTGTACTTATATAATTCTGAATATTTGAATAAATTGAAAATGGTACCTTAAGGCACATATTCAGGCAAGGTTTATTTTTGCTGTAACGCAGAATGCATTGTTCTGAGACACCACTGTGTGGTGTCATATTTTGAGCATCGCTAAATCCCTAATGAACAGCAACAAACAGCCTCTCTGAAACCTCATATTATAATTACCATGATTCAAACATGGGATGAAAAGCTCAAATTGGGCTCGAGGTGTATTCTTTTGCACGGGTGTGACTACTGATGCTCTTGAAACAGCATGGAAATATAATATTCATCCATATGCAAATTAGGCATGCAAACATCAACAGCCTAGAAAACGCTGCTAACCAATGGTAACTGTGCATGAGCATGCGTTTGCATGTGTATTTATATACCTCTTTGTCAAGGGAAGCCTCCAGGTGGAGGGAGCGGTCAGACATGAGGAAGCTGCGTGTGGTCTCCACCATAGGCTGTGGTCCTGGCTTCTCTGGAGCATACTGCACCTTACGGATCACCAGCCGCACAGAGTTTCTACACAAACACGCACAAACACACACAGAGCTCGACAGTCTGCTTATCACTACAAATCAAAAACGTGAAATATGAACACACGGGTTACGCCCACACTCGTATTTAAAGTGACTCCTGCATATACACCCACGTACATCAACATACAGTACACAAACGACAGTACACTGTGCTCAGCAAGAACGTGAGCATGAAGATAAAGTGCTGCACCTCTTGTGAATCTTCTCCTCCACAGATTTGGCACAGAAAGCTCTGATCTCAAAGTCTACACCGCAAGCCTGGGGGAGGAAAAGTAGGGATATATTAGTAGTGATACAAAAGTGTAAGGTCAGAAAGCCCACGTGAGTGTGTGTGTGTGTGTGTGTGTGTGTGTGTGTGTGTGTGTGTGTGTGTGTGTGTGTGTGTGTGTGTGTGTCTGNTGTGTGTGTGTGTGTGTGTGTGTGTGTGTGTGTGTGTGTGTGTGTGAGTGTGTGAGTGTGTGAGTGTGTGTGTGTGTCTTTACCTTGCCTGTGTCCTCTGGTCCTGGCTGTAAAGTGACTGAGCAGGGAAGATTCTGAGGAATCTAAACGAAAACAGCAGTGATATTGAACATTCTCTCATTGACAGTGGGCACGCACGTAACACTGAAAACAAATCTAGGGGTACAGTATTTTTCACCTTAAAAACAGTTTTATCACGGAACAGGGACCATTGCAGCATTTTACAACCTAGTCTCTATCTGCTGCATCTGTAGCATATGCGTGATTACCACAGATAAGAATTTCCTTATAGTAAAAATGAATGGAAAACCTGTTTATGCGAAAACATAACAGAAGCCTTGTTGGGGCATCAAAAACACTGATATGAATAACATGTTTTTTGACTTTCATTCAAAGGTGTTGTTGAATTCTCTAATGCGATTAGTCAAAAGGTGTTCGTTCATTTTCTATAACAGCAGCTCTGACAGCAGTATCGATTGCAAGGTTTTTATGAATGTGTTCATTCTAATATGTTGTCCTTTTTATACTCAAGCCAATTCAATAATGTAAGCCAGTTAAACATTTCAGAATCATGCTATTATTTAACATTGAAAAACATACACCCGTTGATGTGGTGAAGTTTATTTAGCATTTATGGAAAGGAGTCTTCAGTGTCAGCACTTCGTAGCAGGCAGAGGTACAGCTCCAAAAATGTTTATTGCTATGCAGGCAGCTGTATAAGAGGAATGGGAGTAGAAATTACAGTGAAGTTGAAGGGGTGTGCGTGCTGGCCGAGCTTTTTGAGCAGGCGCTCCTGCAGGCGGCTGAGTGGTTTGCGCTCCTCAGTCAGTGGAGGAAAAGCCTGGAAGGTGGAGATGTAAAGGTCCTTTCTGAAGGACAATCCCAGCACGTCCAGATCCTCTCGGCCATAACGAAATGCACACGTCAGAGTCACGAACACTGACCAGGAGGTGAGGAGAGAAGGAATATGTACAAAAAAAAAAAAAGCAAGATGCAAATTTAGAAATGGTCATGATGACGGTTTAGGCAAATGGATGTCTGAATCTTTTGAATGTCATGAAAATAAATAGTCAACAATTCACTCACCTTTTCTGTCTTTAAGGTATTCTGGGTCGACCAAAAGTACTCCATCTAAACTCACATAACAGAAGGAAATGGATGAGTACAGCAGTATATTCCATAAACTATAAAAAGGTCCATTCAGCGTTTCAGAAAATAATTTTTCTCGCCATTCAGTGATACAAACTTGAGCCTGAGAAACACTCTACCTAAAGCATCAATCATAAAATGAATAAAAAGGATATGCTTGACAATACTGATTATTAAACACAAATAACCACACATACAGCATATTCATTTGTCACATTATGCCCAATGTCTTTAAACATTTATTCACTTCAGTCCTGTACACTAGAAAAATGTGCTCTGATATAAGCTCTGACATCCTTTTTAATCTCATGTTTTAGATTTTGTATATATATCTCAAAGAAGCACAGTGGACACATGGAACAACAAGATAAGCCGTGACTAATTAACTTACATATTCCATAACATATGGCACTATGTGAACAGAGTGATATGCTTTATAGCATTCACATTCACATGTGTGACTGCTTGGGAAAAGCTTCACATGGTGAAATAATACTTCTATGTACAGTCCTGAAAACTACAGCCTTTCCTGAACTAAAATATGTTTTGCATGAATCCCAACCACTGGAGCATTATGGATATTATGAGAGTCTGTGTCTACTTCATTAAAGCTTTGCCTTCACTGTGTGAGGATAATGGTTTTAAACTTCTTATTGGCAGACTGATTGCTTTTTTTTTTTTTTTTTTAACAGGTCTTTTGTTAAAATCCAAAACATGATCTTTGCCTAGGCAAGATTAAAAAGCAAATAATAAAAAGAAATTAAATAAAAAAAAATAAATATATAATAATATTTCCATATTGTTTTGGTGAAATACATTTATGGTTTCTTAGGGTCAAGTTGTCGAAATATGTTATGAGCAATTTTGGCCAAAATCCTATTTTTCTGTCCTTTTGACTGTTTGCCAGAATACAGTCACAGCGACACCCAATGCGTTTTCCCCAGACCATCTCATATATACAACTAATAATCCAAGATCTTACATGTAGCACTGGCTGGACCACTTAGTCAAAACCGTCGACTATAGACTGTAGACTATAGACTGTAATCATTAGTCTAACCATCAGGCTACAGACACAAATAAAAAGAAGCTGACACGTCACACAATGGACCTTAGTAGTTTCACATATTTCTGGCCCAGAAAAAGCTCCGCCCCACCCAGCCAGAACAGAACTGCTCAGCATTGCCACCCACAAGGCACACATAGTTTCGGCAGAAAGGGTGGGGTTGGTTGGGAGAAGGTAAAGGCGCGTCATCATCTTTGCATTTGCAAGTCATCATCTCACAGGCTTTAAAAAATGACAAACTGCTCCTTTGATCACTGAAGATCTAGGCCAGACTGACTCCAACATCATTTCAAGCCAAAAATGCATTTAAGTGATGCTTATTCTCTTTGGTCAAAGAACATCAAAACAAAACGAAAATGAATCCTCTTAATGAACATAGCTCTGGCTTGACAAATGATTGGCTGTATAATTGCAGTGAACACTTTCATCCTAATCATCATACAACAGACAGGATACAATCCAAACATCAAGCTGTTAAAGGTGTTAATTAATTTATACAACGCCATTAGAAAGAAAGAACTTAAATCAAACGCATTTGTTCAAGTCTAGGCAATGCCTTTCTTCTCATTCCCTAATTGCTCTCAGCTAAATACATCTGTGCTCACACAATACCTGCTGTTTCCCAGCTCTGCTCAAGTGCACACACTGGCACACTGGGTTTCAGTGAAGGAGGCAACAATTACAGCACTCACCTTGTAAAAAGGTGATCATTACAGAACTTGAGGCTTGGAACTCAAACTCTTCACTGTACATTCAGATACATTATAATCACCTTGATTAGTGAAACTCCCATATCTCTCTAATGCAATTAATTGGTTTCTTCTTAGATTTGCTGCCATGGTGACAGTGAGAGACACAGGCACAGTGATGAGAAGAGGTGTTGGAGAAAATAAAACGCATTACTTATCCCAATGACAGACAATATCATATGTGAAGAACCATGTGAACCTGTCCTGCTAAAGCATGTTGAGGACCGGTAAGCATTTCAAGGGACAAAATATCTGAGGGTTTACACTGGCTCTGACTTATACACAACTACAAGAAATGATCCACACTCTCTATTCAAATATTCACCTTGACCAGAATGCGGATTAAAATAATAAAAGACTTAAGTTTAAATCCATTTTTATAGCACAAATGTGAGCATTTATTGGAGTACCTTTATATTTGCTAGCATGTCGAGATCTTGGAATTCTAGGTTTCCATCTGACATTTCTGTGATTATGATCCTGAGCCATAAGGTTTTGACCCTCATTGCGGTCAAACAGATCAACTCTTTTTCCCCTGATTTTTTTGAAGTCAAAGGTAAAATTTTTTAAAGATTTTTTCAGCCTTGGCCAATTCCCACCCACTAACACATGCTTCCTCTGAGACACATGAAGCCGCCGATCTCATCTTCTTTAACTGCTGGGATTCGAAGGACCTCCAGAGGACAGGGCAAACACTTTTCTGTTGCACCACTCAGGAGCCCAGGTAAACTTTTTAATATTATGTTATAAAATGCCTCTCGTACAGTGGGAGCCATATATGCAGGGTGTACTCTCACTTCACGCCCAGTATTCCCGGGATAGGCTCCAGATGCACTGCAACCCTGACCAGGATAAAGCAGCTACTGAAAGTAAGTGAGTGCGTGATTCCCATATATTTTCTGTGGTATAACGAACTCATTTTTTTTACCAAAATAGACAAAATAATTCCAACAATTTGTGAAGATAACATTTACAGCAAAGCGTGTCCAACTAGTGATTGGGTTCAGAATTGATAACTAATTATGAACAAACAATGAACCAACAAGATTTTGGTTAAGACTTCAGCTAGTTGATGTCATTATTGCAAATGCTCTTAAGACTGTAGATCTACAAGTGGGCTGGCGTTGCTAAACAGATTAGATAGCTAACAGGATTGAACGAGATACAAATTTTTTTTTTTTTTCAGTACAAGCTCTTCAGACTCACCAACTGGATCCACGTGATCTAGATGATCCACAAAGTCCCTTTTGCCCAAGTAGACTGTAAGCTAAGGGGAGAAAAACACAAGCCATTTGATGTCACTTAAACATTCAAGTAGGAAGCAAATCAGACTGGTTAATGTTCCTCTTGGGGATTATTCACCACATCCACACATGCAACACAACACACAGCACGACTGTACAACAAAAAGTCTGAATCATTCTAAACTGACCCCAAGCCGCTCCACACCCTTCCTGTAGGCGACCCTGCCAGACCGAGTGAGATCACAAAAAAACATCTTCCACACACACATGCACAGCTCTCCATCACACATACAGAGAAAAGATGGAATGCAAAAAAAAAACTGGAGAAAAAAAGAGAGCACCATGGAAGGAGATGGCCCACAGAGAGAAAGGAAAGAGCCTGACACTTGTACACACATACACATTCAGGAAAATTACCTTGCAGTTGGGGCTGGACTTCTTGAAGACTCTGCAAAGGGAGAACAAACAGATACATTATTAGATATACTTACTGGAATTCTAGTGCCACTGAAATATACTATTTCATGTTGGTGTAAATGTTACAGATGCAGAGCTGCTGTATTTGAAGCTAAACCCACTTTCTACATAAAGCATGACAGCAAAATTTGGCATGAGGAAAGGAGATCTTGACTGGTGAGAAAGAGAGAGATAGAGATAGAGATAGACAGACAGATAGAGAGAGATGTGTATGTGTTGCAACGTGTCTGATTGTAATGCAGTGTGAGGGACAGAAATAGCTGTGGTGAGAAACATCACTTTCCATGCCAAGCTAACCACATTAAACAAGTGAGAAAATAACAAAATCGCTCTCCCCCAATGCTCCAGAACATTTTTCCTTCCATTCTGCACTCCATTTTCTACCTCTCTCTCTCACAATCTTTCCCGTTCATCTCTTATCTCATCTTTATTCCTCCCTCATCTTAGATAAAGAGCTGTCAGAGAGATCTCTCTGTCTCCGTCTGTCTCTTTCCTTCCTGCAGCTGACAGAGGCATAGCGGTCTGACAGAAAAAGCTATCTAACATGCACAGAAACACAGGAAAAAGAGGAATTACTGGTGTGTGTGTGTGTGTGTGTGTGTGTGTGTGTGTGTGTGTGTGTGGTTGCTAACTTTGTGCGACTAGGCTTGGGAGATTATGTGAAATCATCGCATGCATCATCTCATTTCGCCCTCACACTCCATAGCCATCACTGATTCACTATTTTATTAGTAGGAGGTGGATAGTGTCTTAACTATTTTACCAAAATCAACTGTTGGGGCAGATTTCAGGTCAAATGTCAGATTTTTTCAACTATCAGCTAGACTAAGAGCTTCTAAATCTAGTGCACTTCTTAGCTCTGTCCACAAGGTGCCCTTAATGTAGCATGACTTGACTACATTATCCTAAAATGTACAGCTTTAGTCACACATTACTGCTAGTCTGCAGCAGAGAGAAAAGAGGAAGACTGTGGATGACACATTGAAGTATCCATGAACTTAGAGACTGATTTTTTTTTTTTTTAAGGTTAACTCCTCTAGAGCAGTTATATCTATTTATGTAGTTTAGTACTTGGATCAAATTTGTTACCACAGCTCCCAATGTATATTTTTCTACTTTAAAAAATGATTCAGGAAGCATGATGCCATGAAACAGTCTCAATGATCTGAACATATAATGGTCCCGAGAAACATTTTACCACAGAACACGCGTGATAAGCTAGCTAGCTACCTCAGCCAATGCTAAAGATAAACAAAATCATTACTGTTATGGTATATTTAGCTACTGATTATGTACATAAATGAAAATATGAACATGAATGCAATTTTTGACACTTTGCTATTGAAATCCTACTTGTATAACAAATGTGCTAGTAATGTGCTAGCAACAAGCTAGCTAGGATTTCTAATAAGGGTGAAGCTGTAGTGATGTTTTTCGGTCATTNAATACATAGATTATTTTGTAATGGTTTAAAATGTCATCTCAATGATGAAACATTTATCTGGTATGAATTAGCAGGCTAGTCAAATATCATACAGGCTAATAAACAACATTAGGAAGAAAGCTAACTAGCCAACTGCTACCAGGAACTTAGCAAGAGATGCTGTGTTGGAGTAAAA
>CM074948.1:13654678-13671897 GCA_037577455.1 Pangasius macronema | reverse complement strand
CCCCCCCCCCCCCCCCCCCCCCCCCCCCCCCCCCCCCCCCCCCCCCCCCCCCCCCCCCCCCCCCCCCCCCCCCCTGACTTAAAGCTGATAGTAATAGAATAGAAAGATATTGCAGCTAAAGATGTTATAATGAAGAATAAAAGCCCATGAAACAAAAAGACCAGAAGCTTCTCTTATTTATGCAAAGAGCTTTATTAGCTGCATGTTACTACACACTTCTGTTAACACTTTAAGCACAGCAGACATGCCTTTACTCAGCCTATACTCTCAGGTAAACAAATAAAACCTGGACTGAAGTCTCAGCTTTGAGACCATGTGTGTGAGTGTGTGAGTGTGTGTGTGTGTGTGTGTGTGTGTGTGTGTGTGTGTGTGTGTGTGTGTTTGCATGGATGCCTGAGCATTACTGAACAAGTCGCTGCAGGTTTATCACCCTAAACCTGCACATATTCTGTTGGTGGCACAACAAGGAATCGGCAAGACGAGTGCTTTTTGTGCGTGTTGGCCAGACGCCTGGTTCTGTGATTACAAATGCAGACTGATAACATACACAATCGGATACAGAAATGTGTATCTCTGCCAAACAGGAATACAAATATTATTGAGTTTAAATGCACACAGCCACCACCGAACGTACAGTTCCTCTGCCGTGATAAATGACCTGTCAAACAGAAGACTGGGGATAGTACGCAGCTCCCAGAGGGGCTTCATTCACCAGAGCCTCGGATTCACACACGCACGCACACGCACACACACATGCACACACACACATGCACACGCACGCACACACACACTAATGATGAGGAGGTGAAATCACAAAGCATGACTATTAGCCCAGTGGATTTATTCGATTTTCTCATAATCCAAAGTGATTTACAGTTGAGACAGAACACAAGCCAAGCATTTAGATAAACAGCAACAGATTTAATCTCACAACTTTACAGAAAGTGACTGGTCAAAAATGGTGTTTTCTCGATCTAGCTTATCAGTCAAGACATGTTTGGTGTCTGAAGTTTGCTTTTTTAAATTTGCACTGAGGCAATGAGGATAAAGTAGCTAACGAGTACAGTACTGTGCAAAAGTCTTAGGCACCCTTTTTTTCCCCTTTAGTACAAACGTTGTTATACATTTTTATTTTATGACTTCTGCATTACTGATTCAGGACGAAACCATTTCAGATGTCCAAACATTAGTTTTCCAGCACAAAATTAAATGTTACAGAGAAATGTTTTGTCAGTAAAGAAAGCAGCAGATTACATAAGAGACACTTTTCAGACAAAAAAAAAACAACCAAAAAACAAAAAACACACATCATGAAGGCTGCTGGATTTTGCTGCAAAAACAAGAAACAAGTGCGACAATCAAAGTCTCCAGAAGAACTGCGGCTGCTTCTGCAAGATGCTCAGGAACACTTACAGCTCTTTTCCTTATCAAACTGCACACACTGTACCTGAGACTACTATTTAAAAAAAAAAAAAAAGCAAAGGATCGTCACACCAAATATTGATTGCTTCATTTATTGCTGTTTACTGCTCTTTATACTATTTTTCTTTTTAAAATAGAAACATTTAATTTCATTATTTTTGAAGGCATCTTTGCTCTACAGCCTTTCTTAGTGCCTAAGACTTTCGTACAGTACTGTATATAACAGTTATATCGAGCGGTTTAGCATCATGCAAACTGCACGCCTACATCATTACAAACTAACCTTAAAAGACATAATTTAGCTGAGAAATAATATTTACCTGCCGCATAAAATAACAGAATAAAAACAGATTAAGAAAGAAGTGGAACTACTTTGCCATCTCAATCACTTTTTTTTATGTTTATTTTTATATCATTTTTCTCGCAGTTTATAGTCATTGTCATTTCCCACCCACTTGTTAGCACTCTCCTGTCACACAACAGCCACTAGAGAGGGTGAAGACTAGCTCGTGACTAGCTTGTGCGTCCGCCGTGACACGTGACGCCAGCCACTGCGTCACTCACAGAGAAAAGTGCTATGTGCCCTCTTCCACATACATGAGCTCACAGATGCCCACGATTGGTTGGTGTCAGTAGTGTTAGTGTAGAGAGCAGGGAGTCCAGGCCACGGACGGCTGTGGCACAGGTTTAAAGGAGTGTGTGTAAGCCTGCATGATGCTGAACTAGGCCCTATACGCTTCCCTTACTTATCAGCCTCATAGCTTCAACTAATAAAGAACTTCAGAAACAACCTGGCTGATGGAGTACAGTTGGGGTAAAGGGGAAAACTGTAAAAGGTTCACATCATTAGATTTCTGAGGACTGCCTAGCACTGTTTCCCAACAGAAATCTAAATAGATCATTCCAATACTTCAGTACTGATGCTAAAGCAATTGCACACTATTATATTCTCCCTATCCTGCCCCAGAGCAGTCAAAGGCCATGTACATCACTGACAGCACATACACACTTACACAGCCACAGTCGCTAACAGCAAGACCCATCTGTGTGTAAGAAAATCAATCAGGGTCTCATTATCCCAATTTAATTTGAGTAGGGTGATGAGGAGCCAAATGAAGATCCATTTATCAGGGCTGACCGAGAGCATGAGAGAGAACAGACATGAAGAGAGGAATGAATAAAGAAATGAATGGATGAGAGAAAACCAGAGTACAGGTACAGGGGGAGAGAGAGAGAGAGAGAGAGAGAGAGAGAGAGAGAGAGACCCACAAAGACAGAGGAAGGTAGAGGGAAACAGATGGGGAGAGAGAGAGAGAGAGAGAGAGAGAGAGAGGCAGATAGAAAGAGAAAGAGAGAGATAAACAGAGAGAGATAAACAGAGAGACAGAGACAGAGGAAGAGAGACACAGAGACAGAAAGAGGTAAGGGCAAACAGTTGAGAGCAAGACAGAGAGAGAGAGAGAGAGAGAGAGAGAGAGAGAGACTTGGTGGTATATATCTTACCACTATAACCCAGTCATTATGGAGGTGAATATGTCACTGGACTGAACTGGTTTTCTGTCACACACACACACACACACACACACACACAGAGCAGTGTGTTTAAGCCGCACTGCTCGGCACCTCCATGCGGTGTCTCTGTTCAGAGCAGCACAGAAGGATATTTCAGTTGCTGTTTTACTGTGACCAAGAACAGTCAGAATGAAAAAGCACTAAATCCACCAACAACATCAGAACCTGCAGAAAGCAGCAGCTGAACTCAGCTAAAACATGAACCTTGTGCAGAAGCAGGGAGGGAAAGAACACTAACACACCGGTTAGAACTTGCAAATGATATACAGTACTGTGCAAAAGTCTTAGACACCCTATTTTTCTTTAGTACAAACTTTGTTATACATTTTTATTTTATGACTTCTGCATTACTGATTCAGTACAAAAACATTTCAGATGTCCAAACATTAGTTTTCCAGCACAAAATNTAAATGTTACAGAGAAATGTTTTGTCAGTAAAGAAAGCAGCAGATTACATAAGAGACACTTTTCAGACAAAAAAAAACATCATGAAGGCTGCTGTTTTTTTTTCTGCAAAAATCAGATTCAAGTGTGACCGACAAAGTCAGCAGAAGAGCTGCGCTTGTAATTGTGTTCAGCTATTCTAAATAAGTAGATGGCTAAAGGAATGTTTGTTAGCATTAGCAAAAGCACTCAGTTCTTTGGAAGTGCCAGCTCACTCATTCTAAAATAAGCCATGTCCCTATTTCAACTGCAATAAGGAAAATATCTGCAGTTATTGTCATGGTGTATAATGTGAGTCGCTTAGGTCATCAGGACAGCTTGTGCAGTAAAAATGTGCAGTTCTAGATCAGCTGCTGGCTCACAAACAACAACCGGCACCTTACTGGTGAAAACAGACTTATCACGTCCACTTTTTCCACAACATTATACTTCCCAGAGCTCTGTTTACATAATCTGTGAATGCTTCGGAGAGATCTCGTCTACACCACGATCGGCTGTACACATGGGCATGCACACGCTACTTATTACTGGAGGCTTCAGATTTGCAACACACCATCAAGTTCATCTTCAACAAAGATAATTAGAAAAATGCTGAGAGATGTTCGACTGCCAAGATAAAGTGCACGTGCACGTGTGTCCATGCCTGTTCTCTTCTTAGGCCAAGCACACGGCCAAGACTTCATAATAAAAATCACACGCTGAATTCCGAACATTATTTCAAGAGATTATGTAGTGCGTCAGGAGTGAGAGTTTTGGTCTTTCCATTGAAAGGGAGCCAACATGCACTCATGTGTATAGACACACACACACACACACACACACACACACACACACACACACACATGACTGGCTGTCATTAAGTATTAAGGGGATTTGCTCTGCAGCTGACTGGGATTTTTAATATTGATTATGAGCACACAGGATAATTCTGCCTCAGTACTTTTAGCTCTGCATTAGTTGCACATTCTGGCTGCTAACAATCCTCTGAAACTCTTCTGACCACATCAGATAGGCTTGCACACAAAAATAAACTTGTGCTCTTGCACACACACACACACACACACACAAGTGTGAAGTGCGAGTGAGAGGGAAGCTGACAGACTGTTGGAAACTGCACACTGAGAAAACACATCTTCAACTTTCAGGACCAGGAGCATGCATCAGAGCCTCTATGTCAATGTGTGTGTGTGTGTGTGTGTGTGTGTGTGTGCGTGTGCATGTGTGTGTGTGTGTGTGTGTGTGTTTGCATGCGTGTGGCTCGTAGACTCCTACTTTGCGTGTTTAACAATATCAGTACAATTCTTTATCCACTGAGGCCTAAGCTGAAAGGAATTTCTAACTCTTAAGCAACATTTTATAATTTATGTTGCTTATACATAACTCTATCTATCTATCTCTCTCTCTCTCTCTCTCTCTCTCTCTCACACACACACACGCACACACACACACACCCTCTCTCTATCTCTCTGTTTATCATTATTTGTTATCCATTTAATTCACTAACCTTGCAGGCACACATTCCTCACTCTTGTAACTACAGACATGTCGTATTAGTTTCCTGTAGTTTCTGATTAATAAGCTTTAAGATGAATAACTGGATAATAAACCCAGGGTTTAACAGATTAACAATACAGAACATTAAGAAATACATTCACTGCAAGTTTACCATTATGCTTTTTTACTCATCTTGTTGTTACTGAAGGCTAAATCGTTGAGTGTGTATCCTGTCAGTACTATTTAGTTTGATTTCATTATTCCATTACCATAAGCTTTATCATTTACATATCGCTCTGCACACAAGCTAGTCACGGTTTTCCTCATATTTTTCAAATCTTCATTCGGCTGGATGGCAGTGTCTAACGTCCCCGGTTTCTAGTTAACACAAGTGCTCTTTAATATGTTTGCAAGAATTTGAATTTCAGGACAACTGAAACGACGAGACGATGAAAATCAACAATAATTTGAATTGTGAAATGGAATACAGGAGGAAAAAAACGAGGGCCAGTATGTGAACAGAGGGAGGAATGCTTCGACCTTGATCCTGATGCCAGCTATAGATTTAAACGAGGGCTTTTATCGACAGGCACAAGGACCCCATAAATAATTTAGATACTTTGCTATTTAGATAGATTAATTTGCTATAAATACCTCTTATAATGCCTTCACCAGGGTTATACGCATTTACAACTAAAAGCTGCATGACAAGCCATTGTGCATTCTGCCTTATTAATAGTAAATCCTTTTCCATCCCCATGTAATAAAGGAGATGGAAAAAGCTCACCCTAATTACAAAGCATTTACTATTAATAAAACCATTCATTTGGAGGAAAGGCTATAATCTTGAGCAGCACAGGAAATGTCGGGAAAAAAATGAATTTAGTAACGTCAAACGTGTAACGTCCATCTTCACTACTAAACGAAAATAGCCGTTTTACCGATTTGTGGCAAAACCCATCAGATGGGATTCATTACTATTAAAGACAGTTCGAAGGAATTTATCACACATTACGAGTGTCATAGTGTTCAGTTTGTATATTACCATCAATAAACCATAGTGAGAATAAATAGGCCAAACAGGCTGAAGAGAATAGGCTATTTATAGTAATGCGAAAAATGTATGTTAGTAACACTATATGCACATGAGAGAAGATTCCCCACGGCTGGTCTGCATATTTAATGCTGAGATTTCAGAAGGTTAATACGTGTTATGTGTATCATCTGCAAGGCTGAACATGCGGAAACGATGAACACTGATATGCCCACATGCGTCCCAGGCCAACTCCGAGTGTGGTCTGAGTGATCAGACTGATCAAGACACGTTTGACTTCACGCCTCACTGCGCGTTTGTGATCACCCGGGATGGATGAAGAATTGTGAACATGGCTTTATACGCATCCTTCGAGTTATGCCCTACTCTAACATTTACCTAAAACAGAGGTGTGTCTCTTCTGACGTTGGACTTAAGCCAATATTTTCTTGTGCAAAATGAGCACAAACAAGGGGTTGTATTAATTCTGGCACACTTTATAACAAATTCATATAACTTCATCACCCTGAAACACACACACACACACACACACACACACACACACACAGAAATCTGTTTCTCACTCCTAACTACATGCAATTTTAATAATAGGTAGGTAGGTCATAAGTCATTTTAATAATCTAAATGTGCCACCCAGAAATTTGAGTGAAGCACCTGCATAAACCAACACTGAATACCGAGAACTTTCCCCATGATGTAAACGTAATTTGCTGACTTTTGAACACAGCCTACAGTCACTGCACGAAATGGAAGAACAGGAAAATTAACAGGATGTTTAATACGCTGGTGAAACTAGCTGCGCCCTTAGCTGACAGGACTGCTGCTGTTATTAAGGTGAGGGAAAGACATAACCAAATATTAGAAAAGAAATGACATGCGTGGCTAAATCTTTGGCTGGGGAACTTGTATATGTTTATAAACTCGCTGACAGAGTAGCTGTCCAACAGGAACACGGCTAGTTGTACAGTATTCGTTAGTCCTATTTTTCATCACGCTCGCATAACCTCTTTAGAGAAAAGTAATATTCAGTGCACGTTAGCTTAAAGAAAAGGGAAAGCATTTGTAGAGCATACTTGTGCATATCAATCTAAACTCATCAACCAATACAATTATTTATATCATCAATGATCCTACTCTTCCTCCAACGCTTCCTCTCTGGGAGCAGAAAATGGAAAACCCAAGGGTTAAAGGTGGACAGAGATCTCTGCGCTTTGCATCTTTAACGTGAAACCGTGGTGCTGTCAACTTCACAAAATGGTGCCACTTCACTGTCACATTAGGAGTAGCACTGGTCTTCATCCCTCTGTCTTTCTCTCTCTCTGTCTCTTTCCGTCTCTCTCCGAGTCTCTATGTCTCTGCTTTTCTAAATCTCCCTGTCACTGAGTGTCTCTCTTTCCCTCTGTGTGTGTCTCTCTGCCTCTCCCTAGGTCTCTTTCTCTCTCTGAGTCTCTATGTCTCTGCTCTTCTAACTCTCCCTATCTCTGTATGTGTCTCTCTTTCTCTCGGTCTATTTGTCTCTTTCCCTCTGAGTCTCTACGTCCCTGCCTTTCTGACTCTCCCTGTCTCCGAGTGTCTCTCTTTCCCTCTGTGTGTGTCTCTCTGCCTCTCCCTAGGTCTCTTTCTCTCTCTGTCTCAGTATGTCATTCTCTCTCTGACTCTCTATGTCCCTGCTCTTCTAACTCTCTCTACCTCTGTATGTGTCTCTCTTTCTCTCTATCTAGGTGTCTCTTTCTCTCTGTGTGTCTATGTCCCCGCCTTTCTTACTCTCCCTGCCACTGTGTGTCTCAATTTCTCTCTGTCTGTCTGTCTATGTGTCTCTTTCTTTCTTGCTCTCTCTCTCTCTGTCTCTCTTGCTCTCGTGTATTTCTCCCTGCATGAATGACCTACACTGACACGTGTGACTGATAACAGAGACACATTCTTTAAGAACTGAGCAGGCCACAGTTTCACAGCACAGCATGAGAACAGCACAGCACACATGATCTTTGCTGGCCTTGTTTCAAATCTTCATTCTGCTTCGCTAAATTACTTTGCAAATCTCCTGATATGGTTCAAATGTGCTGGCATTTAAGAGAAGGAGCACAAGGCAGCTGCGACTGGAAAAATGGAGGAAACCTGTGGAGAAACACATGAAGCTGATGCAGGAGCCTGATGTGTTCCTCAAATGAAAAAGAGCTGAAGTTGCTGGAAAAAAAAAGTCATATATACACGTATAAGTAAACGTATAAATAAAGCTTGACTTCTTTTAAAACATTTTTAAACAGCAGAGGATTACAGTGTCTGTTGCTTATATAATCAAGCTGACCAATGCGCTTTCTCACGAAATCCCATCTTGCAAAGTGCTACAGCTAATTCCACTGCATGAGGAGTGAAATATAGACGGTGTGAATGTGTGTCAAAGATCACTGTCAGCTTGCTTCCCCCGAGTTTGACACTGAAAACTGCTGATATGCGGGTACCATTGCTGAAGCCAGGAAAGCTGTGTTGGTATGTGGCAGGAAACCCTTCACAAATATGCACGAGGTTTAATCATAGGTACAGATCTGATACGAGGAAGCTGCAAAGTCTAGAATGGCACAAAGTGGGACAACAATAGCAAAGCCCGCTGCCATTTTTCTCCTTCTCTCTCTCTCAGAGGGGAGATTTCCTGTGCTTTTGCAGAATAATCAAAAACATTCGCATCCCCCACTTCCTCTCTTGCTCACCCAAGGAAACAGAGCCCTGCCTCCACATTTCTCTTGCTCACATACTGCACCATGATTTTATGCCCTGTTTGTTGCTTAGAGTAATGTGATAAATGGCAGGATGGGAAATGCTGACTTTAGTGGAGAAGATGATCAAAATGTGATTTTACGGAGAAAAAAAACAAAAAAAACAAGGCCCTACTCTTACTGAATCCTCAACCTTTAACCCCAAACCCTTTCCTCGGTATTGGCCGGTGTTTTATTAGTTCCTGTAGTTACTGAATAATTGGCTTTAACATGACTGACTAAAGATTAAGCTGAAAGAGTTGAGAATGAGGAGGAAAGATACAAGACGTAATCTCTCTCTTTTCTATAAACATTAAGAAAAGTGATGACAACACACGGCTGTGGTGCGTGAACACAAAACTGCAAATGGATGCAACAAGGAAAGAAAACAAATATAGGAAAAGCCTATGCAAAAACCAAGGCTGGAAAATAGAAGCATGGCATAAAAGAGACAGAATGAAGCGGCAGAATGAGCGAGAGGAAGGAAGAGGAGAAGAGAGTTAGTGTTCTTGCTTAATCACGCGCTGGTCACACTTCCTCTTTTTAGCCCACTCATTTCCTGTTCTTATTGTATAGGTGTGAAAACATATAAGGTGTTCGCACATACCACACAAACACTCACAAAACAAAACAACTCACTAATGCTAATGACTCTGAGTGAACAATTTAATACTGAATTTCAAACCGAACCTTGATCAGAGGTTTTATTTTATTTAAAAAAAAGAAAGAAAAAAAGAAACGAAAGAAAAGAAAGGTGGAAAACAAAACAAAACAAAACAAAAAAAACCCCATAAGCTGATTTTTGCAAAATCCTGGACACACACATGTATTAGCGCTGCATGTGTTAGAGGCTTGATGGCATCTGAGTGCCAAAGCCTAAAGAACAGCACGAACATCTTGCTTACTAAGTTCTTCAAAATCTCCGGTCCTAATACGCATAAATAAGAATAGTGCTCCAAGATGAAGTTCACACACACATCCTGTTTCAAACCTGTTTCATAACATTAAACGATACGCAATAAGCAAATGGAGTTCCTTTTATTTCGACAGCAGATTCCCACTTTGCTGTAAAAAAAAAAAGACGTTAGTGTTCACTATTTCTACAACGTGCAAAAAAAGAGAGAAAGCTTTAAACATTTACACAATAAAAGCATATTTCTGTAGCTGACTGAGCAAAAGCTCAGGAAGTCTTTATTAGTGCTGCTAATGTAGAAGAATATGATCCCTAAGTGTATCTATGTTCTCATAGTTTTATAACATGCAGCTAAGTCCTTGTGTAATGCCCGTCATCAAAGCCACTCGGGTTACACAAAGCCTAGACATTATGCAGTACGTCTTGCAGAGTAAAAACTGACTCAGCCACTGGCGAGGTCATGCTACAGCTTTATAACAGCTCGGCTTCGTTTCCATCAGGAGTGTTTTCAGTGCTGCACATTGAGCTTTATTTGCTCCAGACCTAGGACGTTCATTTCCATACTAATTACACTCACAGACCACTTTATTAGGAACACCTGTACATTCATGTAATCAGCCGAATGTGTGGTGCAGTGCAATGCATAAAACCATGCAGATACGAGCCATCAGCTTCAGACAATGTTGAAACTGTGACCGTGGCATGATCTTCTGTAACCACTGATCTCCTGGGATTTTCACACGCACAACAGTCTCTAGAGTTTACTCAGAATGGTGCAATAAAGAAAAAACCATCCAGTGAGCAGCAGATTTGCAAACAGAAATGTCTTGTCAGCCAAGAACAGAAAGCTGAGGCTGCAGGGAGCACAGCTCACCAAAACTAGACAGTTCAAAACTGGAAAAACGTAGCCTGGTCTGATAAATCTTGATTTCTGCTGAAGCACACAGATGATAAGGTCAGAATATGGCACCAACAGCATGAATGCTTGGACCCAAGCTGCCTTGTGGGAGCAGTCCAGGCTGGTGGAGGTGGTGTAATGGTGTGGGGAATGTTTTAGCATGAAAGTGCACCTGAAAAGTCTGCAGGAAATGTGTGATGCAATCATGGCAACATGGACCAGAATCTCAGAGGAATGTTTCCAACATCTTGTGGAATCCGTGCCATGAAGAACTGAGACTGTTTCGAGAGCAAAGGGAGGCCCCACCCAGTGTTAGTATAGTGTTCCTAATAAAGTGCTCAGTGACTGTAGAGTCGAGCTCACCTTTTGAACTATAAACATGAATGTTAAACATTTTTTTAATGATTTCTTTTGATTGTTGATTGCGTTTCGTTCTTAGCATTCCACACTAACAGATCCTTTAATTTACTCACACAGCTGAAGGATTTTTGTCCAAAATGTGTTTATTGGTTAAAATCTGGTCAATATTAAGATTTCTGTGTTTAAATCACTGCGATATCGAGAGCAATCACAGCTTTGAACCGCATAAACAATGACTGTAGTATCTCAGATTAAAGGGGTTTTTATGTTACGCAAGTTTACAAAAATATGAACAATTTTTAATCACAGGATTTCCAGAGAACAGCATTAAGTAGCAAACAAACCCCCTTTAATGTCCTCAGTTCATCTGGATTGGCTTCCTCTCTAAATTTTATTTCATGATCTTTTGTCTCATAAACCAAAACTTGTTATAAGTTGACCCCTTAGGCATACAATTCCTCTGTTCTGTGCACACAAGCACTGTGTCTTTGAAGATTATTCTTTTTCATAGTCATGCATAATGAGAGCTAAAGAGCTTCTGGGGAAAAACATATAATTTGCCATGATTGCCGTTTTCCACTTTGTTTAACGCTACTTTTGTGAGGGAATTGGTCTCTGGACACTGTGAGCATACAGCTCTCTCTCTCTTTTAACATCAGACAAGAAAACTGAATTCATGCACCACCAAGCATACAGCAGGGTACTAGGGGGCGCTAATCACTCAACGGGATTTATACACAGAGAAACAGTTCATTTGTCATCGCTCTTGGACCCCTGATTGCGGATCAATGGGGCATCATCAGGCTTTGAACCTTGATTCTTGATACCAGGGTGAAACCTTAGACAGCCAGGTCATTTGAGAGCTTCTGGAAAGCGTACTTCACATGTACTTCCCACTTTCTGGTTGAGAGTGGAGTTTCATGAGTTCGGTCATGCTATCGACTTGTTCTAAATTGATCATAAAGTACTGTCTGTTTCAGATGCAAGAAAGTGAATCTCACACCTTTAACTATTACGACTGGTATCTGCTTAATACTTGACCAGATTATATGAAAAATACGCATGAGCTGAGAACTACAGAAGAGAAGAGATCTTCTCATTATTGCTTTGAAAGAGTCATGTGGTTTCACATGAAGTGTGCTAAATGCCACAGCTGTGGACACGTGCGCATGGACACACACGCACACACACACACGCACGCACGCACACACACGGCTTGTCACCTTCAGCATTTACGCCGCTACATTAATTGCACAGGGGATTAATCCGGAAAGAGTCGTAATTAAACAGGAGGTGTTGTTATGAGGACGCTGTTAATTCCCCCACTTTATAAACGCATTTCATTATCATCAAACCACACCACCACTAATCCCGCAAACACCTTGGGATACTGCAACTTCCCCATAAAGAGCAGTCCTATCTCACATGTCCAGCCATAACTCACACGCTTATACCGTACGCATAACTGGCAGGTAGAAAACACAGGCAGAAAGACAGAGCTATGATTAATAGACTGTTTATATACGCTGCATACACAAGGGCAGCACAGACCACAGAAACATCATAAAACCGCACGCCCGAGAATGCAAACAAACAGGGGTGGGGGTGGGGGGTCAATTCTACAGGCAAGTGCACACACACACACACACACACACACACACACACACACACACACACACACACACACAGATGGACAGAAATAAGAGTGCACTGGTAGTGTGAACATGGGGGGGAGGTCAGGTCAGCCATCCGTTCTCTTCCTTTCCAAATATGCAGCCTGCGTCACCAAAGCTGTGTGTGTGTTCCTGTTGCCTGGTGTGTGTGTGTGTGTGTGTGTGGACAGAAAATGTAGACACGCACATGAAAGCATATGCATATTCAGCGTTTCCCACCAGAAGTACAGATGAACGACAAATTAAAGGAATTAAGAGGGGAAAAAAAACAAAAAACGCTAGCTCTGTTAAACTGTGGAGGCGTTTTGCTGTCGCTTTTTGAGTACACTTGTCCCCTTAGAGGTAAATGTCACAGCAAATCAGCTACTCTATGTGATTACCTTTATCCTGGGATGAAATGCTTCTATCCTAATGAGAGTGGCCTCTTCCAGGACGATGCAGCCCCATCCACAGGGCGTGAGAGCTCACTAAACGGTTTGATTAGTATGAAAATGATGTGTAGTGCGTATAAAAAGTCTACACACCCCTGTTAAAATGGCAGGTGTTTGTGATGTGAAAAAATGAAACCAAAATAAAATCAGGTCAAATCTTTTTCCACCTTTAATGGCATTTAGCAAATCAACAAGTAGACAAACAAATAGAAATGTTTACGGGGGTGGGGAAGGAAAAAATGTACACACAAATTTGCACAAGTGTGCACACCTTTTTATAACGGAGCACTGCTCAGACTGTGCTCAGAATTCACCAATCACACTCAAACCCGTGTTCAGAAGTAATTATCATACACCTATCATCAATGATGTCATTCTGATTAAGCCCAAATAAAGATCTACTCTTTCTGTAGGAATTTCTTGACATCTTTTTGGTTTCATCTGACTGCTGAAGCCACGATCCATGAAGAGCTTACAAAGCATGCACAAGATCTCACTGCTGAAGGGTATCAATCAGGACAGGGGTATAAAAGAATTTCCAAAACATTAGATTAGTACCAAGGAACACCATGATCAACAAGTGGAGAAAATGGAGAACCACAGTGACATCACCAAAAGAACAGGACGTCCGTCCAAAATTGACAAAAGAAGAAAAAGGAAACTTATCAGGGAGGCTGAAAGCTACAGCAACATTAAAGGAGCTCCCGAAATATCTGGCAACTACCGGTCACTCCCTGACAGTCTCTCGTATTCTTCACACGTCTGGGCTATGGGATAAACTAGCTAGACAGAACCCCTTTGTAACAATAAAAAAACCTGTCCAAGCCCACCTAAATCACCCCAAACCACATGGCAAAATGTGCTAATGTCTGATGAGACCAAGGCAGAACTTTCTGGGCATAATTCTAAAAGATAAGGCTCAAGTCAAGATAAAGGGAGTTATGGATAGCTCCAAACACTAACCTATTTTGGCATAAAACCTGCAGATCTCTGTTAGGCAGCTGAAGATGAAGAAAATATTCACTAACCCAAAGCATAAATCCAAGTCAACAAAGAAATGCTTCAGAAGAAAAAGAACAGTGTTTTGGCCCAGACAGAGCCCAGATCTAAATCCTACAGAAAACCCCTGGAATGACTAAGAGGGCTGCGTACAGGAGATCCCCTCGCTATTTGACAGATATGGAGGATTTTTGCTAGGAAGTGTGGAATAAAATTGCCAAATCAAGATGTGCTATGCTGGTAGACTCTTACCCAAAAAAAACCCAAAAGAAACAAACCCCTGAGTGCTGTATTACAAGCAAAATGTGCTTTCATAAAGTATTAGGTAAGGGATGTGCACACTTATGCAACCAGGTTACGTTTTTTTCCCCTTTTCTTTTATTTCCTAAAAGGTTTCTAATTCTTTTTCACTTGAATTTTGTGGGTTGCTCTAATCACATTAAAGGTAATTTAGGTAATAAATGAAGGATATGAAGCTAGTGGGTGCAAGTGTTGAGGATGCAGAAGATAGGGATAGGTGGAGAGTGATGATTCNAAGAAGAAGAAGAAGAAGAAGAAGCTCTAATCACATTAAAGGTGGAAAAAGATTTGACATGATTCATCTGGGTTCAGTTTTTTGATATCACAAAAAGCTGCAATTTTAGCAGGGTGTGTAGACTGTTTATATCCACTGTATATCATATGCTATAGCACTTCTGGAGCGATGTATTAGACAGTGTTCTCTACCACAATCATCACCACACCAATAGAGTGAAGATCATTTGGAAGAGCAGTGTTCATCCTGTGCAGACTGTTAGAGTCTGTGCCAAGACACACTGAAGCTGTCCTGCAGCTTGTGGTAGACCAACACCTTACTAACACACTTTATGTTGTTTTTTCACTTACTCTGTCACCCGCCTGTATTATCCAGTTGTTCCACAGAGACATGTGTTGAGTATGAATCATGACGCAGCATACCATCAGCTCTCCACACCCATATGCTCATGCATTTAAACACAGAGCATTTTGGGACTAAAGCTTTCAGTCACTGCACTATATATATATTATGCTTCTCTTTCTTTAAGTAATTCAGCTCATCAGCTACTCATCAGCGTGTGCTTTTTAATGTAGAGTTGGGATCGAAAGCCATATGGTTAAAGCCGGTTTGAGTGCACCTACCATAAAAAAAACCCTCACAAAAATCCTTTCACATCTTAAAAAGGATGCTTAGTGTTATGCCATGGAGTCAGCTTGGTATCTGTATAACAGCAACCCTTTCTCTGGGTATTTTTACATGGACCAACCTGCATGTTTGCCAGCTATGGAGCTACTTCAGCTGTAGAATATTTCAATCCAAGGAGAGCAAAACATCTTTTGTATCTCAAGAATTTTGGAGGGTTTTTAAACTATAATTGACCAAAGAGCAATCCAAAGCAAACCCACATTAGCAGCTCTGATGCTGATCTACGCTATAGGATCAAAAATATGAGGACACCTTACCATAACACCCATATGCGAGTCTTCCCCAAACTGTTTCCACAANTTTGTATCCTGTAGCATTAAGATTTCCTTTCACTGGAACTAAGGGGCCCAAACCTGTTCCAGCATGACAGTGCCCCTGTGCACAAAGCATGATCCATGAATACATGGTTTGCCAAGGTTGTACTGGAAGGACTTGGGTGGTCTGCACAGAGCCCTGACCTCAACCCCAGTGAACAACATAGAGATGAACTGAAATATCTGGATCAAGCCTTTCTGGCAGATATTAGTACCCAACTTCCAAAATATTGTGCTCTTTTGGCTCTTCCAAAATCTAGTGGAAAGCCTCCTCAGAAGAGTGGAGGCTTTTATAACTGCAAAGGGGGAGCAACTCAATATTAATGGCCATGGTTATGAGATTGATACACAATACACAATTTTGCACATCACCAGCAATCACAGCAAATGTGCCTACCAGCATGTTTTTAAGGAGGTAGGAGGAAACCTGGACAAAACACCCACAGACACAGAGAGAACATATGAAACTGTGAGACAGTAACCTGAGTTGAGGATTGATCCAGGACCCTGGGGGCAGCAAGGCTACCCACTGCACCACTTTGCCCCCCAGTGATAACACGGATTGCAGAAAGGTTTCATTATAATCCATATAAATAATGAAATAGAAATATGGATCTCTTCATGAATAATACAGGATTAAAAACTGTTCAGCCTTCAGGTCTTCATGAACAGAGTGGAATAAAAATCATAATTCAGCCTCTTAAAAACAGGAACGGAGTGTAAGACTTGAATTCCGAGTGAAATTATGCAAAAGACACTCATATCTGATGTCTGCTTGGAAACTAATCGACAAGATATTACATTTTTGTCTGTACCTGCATGTAGGACCCGTGTAACTACAAATGCAGAAGGCAAAAAAAAAAAACTTTACATCTAAACGAACTCAGTAAAAGAGTCAAAAATAAATGCAAACCAAATTTAACCAAATATTTGTTCATAAACTGAAAAAGATAATTGGTGCATTATTAAATGTTAACCTGACAAAAACAAGCAAACAAACAAACANCAAACAAACAAACATCTTCCCAGAAGCACTAGAGCCTGCAGGCAGTCAAATCAGACTATAAAAGCATCTAATAGGGATGCAAAGTTACAGTACATGCAAATTCCAGGAAGCCACAAGGCAAAGGAAAAAAAAAAAAGTGCCTATAAGTAAGACAGATGAGAAAATTCTAATTCATGGAGTTCTCCTGAGGGACAAAGAGGATTATGATGGATGAGGGTTGTAAACGTGTCAAAAGAGTGAGAGAGTGAGAGAGACAGTGAGAAAAAGAAAGAGTTAGTGACAGAGACATATTTAGGCTGTGTTCAAATCTGATTTCGTAGGCACAGCTAAATTGAAAAGGAAGGACTTTTTCCAGTCCGCAAGCCACATCTTATGTGGGTTCAAATCCCATTAAAATCAGATGTCATGTGTTTACTTTGTCATTCAGTGTGTGACGTTTCTTGACGTAAGAAATTTGCAAAAAGAACAACACAGACGAAAATCAGCATAAAGTTAGGTCAGGGAGGAGAGAACCTGGGGCTGGAGCAATGAAGCAGTTTCTCATTTCCTTGTTTGAAATATGGCTGTGCAAATGCACTCAGAACCGTCACTGGACTTAAAATTGTTTGTCACTGGATATTGCTTTTATGTAAAACATATGCACTCTAATAGTAAATGACATTGCCAT
>CM074948.1:13634627-13654582 GCA_037577455.1 Pangasius macronema | reverse complement strand
GAGACTCAAACCCACGCCCTTCAGGTTCACCTTCAGGTTACAAGTCTGACTCTCTAACCATTAGGCCACGACTGCCGCCAAATATCTGTATCTGGACATGACCTAGACCAGACACAATTTCAACCATGCTGAAATTCTACAGTTCCTCAGCCTCAGCTACATCAATCGAGTTCATAACTGGTCTCAATCAGATCAGGCCTGCACACACTTCTGTCAAGCTTTTTAGGTAATATGACTGAGGAAGCTAGTGAACTATTGATTGTAGTTGATGAACAATAATCACTTAACAATAGTTGATCGGATTTACTTTAGGGTTTGGCTTTGTTACATTCCAGAAAGGTCAGAAAAGCTAAAGAATCCAGTACCCCAGTGGGTCACAGTGCTGCTGCAAGTCAAAATGGGGTCCTTTAAGTGGCATCTAATGGCCATATGACTTTCTGGTAAATTCTTTTCATTGAATAAGGAAGAATGATGAAAAATGTGTGCAATGAGTTCATTATTTGAAAAAAATAAATAAATAAAAAACCTAATTAAATGTACTTCTGGCGATAACAGCAGAGATGCTGTCCTTTGCATAGTGCAATGAGTTGCTTGTGTGTGGCTTGTGGTTTGTTTCTTGTGGGTGTGGAGTGAGTGCTACTGCTGCTGCCTGTGGGCATGTACCGCTCGTCCAGCTCTGCTGAAAAAGAGCAAAAGCCAAATTCTAGCCCGTAGCACACAATTTACTACAATATACAATTTATTTGTCTTTAGAAATGTATTTAAATTGAATTGTAATCGTTTAATAAAGTGAAAAACTGTCAAACGTCGGTTGTTTGACGTACTTTATGTGCCATTATTCGTATTAGCTATTAGCAGGACAAACTAACTGGACTAACTACAAGCACTCTCCACACACACCAATGATCTCTGATATTTTCTTCAAAGCTTTGTTTTTCTTCGTAATGCCGCTATACACAGTTAATGAGATGGCATATATGACAGGATACGATGAAAACATTCTTTTCATCGCATTTCAACAGTTTTTCTTCTTTTTTTTTTTTTGAGTCAAGCAGTACATAGGAACTAAAAGCAGGGAGGAACTAAAGTTGTGACAGAGAAAACTGAAAAAATATTGCGCCACACGATTGGTCCGATGAATCATTCGAGCCAATCTTTCGGATCTGTCGCTTTACCACGTCATACCGAATTTGCATAAAGTTGAGAAAATCTCAATTTGCATGTTGCACTGAAACTGCAGCTGCGTGTTGTGTGAATACACAGAAAATGAATGGTTGTGTGTCGCGTTGTCTCTGTGTGAAAGTACCTTGAGACATGTGGAGCGGCAACTCCTTATAGGCAGTGTTTAGCTCAAGCTAATGGAGCAAACCACTGACGCCAGATCAGAAAGAAAGAAAGAAAGAAAGAAAGAAAGAAAGAAAGAATAGTGTACCTCCTATTCGTATCTGTATTTTCATCCGTTTCGAACACATATCTTGTTCATCCTGAACATATTTGTATTCATATTACATTCTTGCACAGTATAATCTTCATGTTAGCATTTAGTTACTTGCATGTGGAAGCTCAGCTTAAAAGAAAGAAAAGAAAAGAAAAGAAAAGAAAATCACATTTCTCTGCTGTCTAAAACAATACCACATATTTTCTATTGTCTTAAGATGAAGGCAAGTGAAATGCTGAGGATCTCTAGTTATATCAGTTTCACACAGACAAAAATCCTATGTTGCCCCTAGCAACCGAACAGTTCTCCTCTGAGCAGATGTACATACATCACCACTGTGTGATCATCTCTCAAGAGTCCACTTTTACCCTGTGACCCAAAGCTGCTCTGTGCAACGTCTAACCAAACACCTCATTTTCTCACATTTGAATGAATCAAAGTGTTGTGGCACAAGAGGAACAACTGCCAACTGCCTGAAAATGTTGGCCCTTTCATATGTGCCATTATACAACTTGCTGCAACTTAAAAACCTTTTCTCCTTAGCAACAAATCTTTTACGTCAATGATGTGCTGTGCTGATAAATGGGTTTTTCCATAGCTGCTTCCCATTGTGGGCAAATATTTCTAACAGAGTCATTCTTCTGGGCTTCTGCTTTCCATAATGTGAGAATTAACCTTCAGGACTGCGACACTATTCCCTACTTTTAGCTCACTACACTGCCAAAATGGCTCTTGAAGCTAAAACGTAAATAGGAAGTCATCTGAGATGCAGCCAAAGATCCACATGAGCAAAGTGTCCACTGCACACTGTATAACAAATGCAAATGCTGTGCATCTATCTAGCTGATGTATCCAAACAGATCCTGAAGAGCTTTAGATGAATTTAGAACTTGACCTAGCTGGTTTAAGATTACAGAAGCATTAAAGTGATGATGTAGTTTCATAAACGCACACACACACACACACACACACACACACACACCCACACCCACACACTCATACTTTGCCAAGCCCCTTCACAAGATCTGATGTAGTGCATGTAGTTCAATCAGCACACAAGTGTGTGTGAAAGTCCGTGGCTTTGCTGATGATGTAGAACACACTGCTGTATGAATTCATGTTCCTCAGCATACTTGTTAGCGTACTCATTACTAGCCTACCACGGCAAAACTATTTTACACACACCTCATGCGGCGTGTATGAAAGCAAGTCACAAATCCTGCACTCAAACACTTCCTGTAGTTGTTGATCAGTGTGTGTGTGTGTGTGTGTGTGTGTGTGTGTGGAGGCTTTGTAGTGGCTTCACTTCTCTAAGCAGAATGATCTCTGCTGCACGTATTGAGCTGATTTTACACAGTGTTCATAAAACAGAGCTGAAACCGTAACCATGTGCCTGACTACTGGACTCTTACTTCATGCTACATTTTCACACTTACAAAGATAATTTCCTTCAGGAAAATGGCTGCTAAAGTAATCCATGAAGGTTAGCTTTTTTTTTTGTTTTTTTTTTTGAATATTATATTTATTGGGGCATTTTTAGATTTTCAGACAGACACAAAAAACAATCACAAAACAAGACAAAACACAGCTACAACGGTATAAAATGAAAGGGGGGAGAAAAAAACAAAACAAAAAGACAAACAAACAAAAAAAACATCTCCTTCAGATTCAATTTAGCAGTTAACTACAACACCGGGTAGAGGCATGGGAGGTCAACCCAAACTTTTGCTCAATGTCACATTATGGATAATGTTAACGGTTTTATATCTGATAAGTGCATGGCAGGATCACAACAACTAGGTGATTTCACTATTTAAAATTGTGTTAATGACTAAATAGTCTTACACGCCAGACTTTTCGTTTTCACTGGAACTTTTTCTTCACTGCGTGTGCCCAAGAACCGCCTAATGTGACATTGCAGACGGCTGAGCACTAACATTTTCCTGGAGCTCGTTGGAAAACACGCAAGATAATCTTGTTTGCTCATGGCTAAAAGCTTCAAACTAAACACTGCACAAGATGATGTGACCTTTTTTGCAATCAAGTGACTCACTAAAGACCTAATTTCTGTCCCAGTGTCAACCTTTGTATCTATGGAAAGCACTAGTAAGAATACAGCCTTCAAGTTCCTGAAGCTTGCAGCCATAAAAGAGAAAGAAAAAAATGAAAGGGAGATCAGGTGGAGCCTGACGACTCAACCATCTACAGTCCTGCTAAGCTTAATAAAAAAACTAGGGACTTTTCATCTTCCCATCTTCCTCGTAAATACTTCAACCATGAAGCCATTTTTGATTGCCATCTTGTCAGCTACTGCAATACTGCCTCCACAAATGATCAATAGCCACCTGTAAAACTGATATAGAACAAAGTGACCCTGGCATGGCAGAACAGCATATTCAAACATGATGCTCATAAACTCCTTTGTACTGTGCTATTCATTTTTTTCCACCATGTGCATTTGATGGAGTCGTTAATCCTGATCTTCGCTGTGGGACGGCAACAGATACATATCTTTGTGGGTTTTTTTTTTAAATGTTTGTTTTTGGGGAGATTGTGGTGGTCAGCTACCCCTGAAGCAGTCGCTCCGTTGTAGCAAATCTTCTGGGTTTATCAAGTCCTTCAGATACAGCAAACCACTTCAACCAACTGGTATATTTTCTGAAGATGGCCGTAAAATGACTTTATATTAACAGGGATACGCAGAACCTCTAGCATCTTTCCCACCCAACTGAGTAAACGGTCGTATTCAGCACAAAACCACAGCAGGCTAATTTTCTGAGTTTGAGATAGTTTAGGATAAGAATGGAGACTCAACAGTCAACACTGTGTTAAACTTTAAACACACCTGCATCCATAGACCACATGCTGCACACATGTAAACTGTTGGTCTGTTCACGCGAGGCTACTGTGGCTTTAAATATAACTATACGATGGACAAGTGACAGCACATGATTTTTTTTAAACAGCTTTAAATAGCTTTAACACATCAAACCCATAAAATATTTAAAGAAAGCTGTTAAACAGTTCTCACATTCACACAATATGCATTTTTCGGTGTGTTAACATCATTCCCATGACTCAATCAATGCACGGTCAGTGTTAAAACCTTATCTCAGGACATTCTAACACTGGGCATGCTTGATAAGCTACGAGTACAGCATTGTATCTGGACCACACTAGAGAAAAATACGGGTCGATCTTGAGGTCGAGTCCCACAACACGTGCCCTGATTTTAGACTGGTCATGAACTATTATCGTCTCAGATTGCCCTGTGCTGTGGGGTGTAGAAAATGACCCTGTCCGATCTTCTCACAGTCCAGTCGTGACTGCCCTGATGTAAAAAATTAAACATGTACTATATTTATGACTCATCATCTGCAGTGTGAGAGAGGAACGCTCATGATCTTGTGTGAAAACCCAATCTTGACGTCATGTGTGAAAGACCGACCACAGCCGAACTGAACGAATATCATCAATATTTAAGCAAAAAGCTGGGTCAAAAAGTTTTTATCTAAACTCAAATTTAAAAATTCTGCATGATCCAAGGGTTCCAAGGGTCAGGACTCTAATCTGTGAGCATAATCTGAAAGCATGTGGTGCTTTTATTCTGGATAAAGAGTCTCTAAAAACCTCTCCTTATATGTGCAGTCTCACATTTCCAAAACATGCAATATGGCCTAGGATTAATCACACAGCGTCACACCAGTTAATACAGAACGTTTACACAAATGTTACAGTGTCTAGATTGCCCAACACTGGTCTGTTGAATATAATCAACATTCACATTTACAGCGTTCGGCAGACGCCCTTCTTCAGAGCGACTTACAGAAGCGCTTTGAAGTCTCTATCAATAAGCACATCCTCATACTGGTTCAGTAGGTCAGAGACTAAGCGTACTATCAGTCTCCAGACCACAAGCTTCATATTTAGTTTATAAAAAGCTCGGCACATATTAGCAAAAAGCTGAGAGGGAGAATACCTTCCCAACATTTTAACATCTAAAAGTTTTAAGTTAACAAAGGGGTTCCCCCACCCCACACACACTCCCACACACCCTTTTAACAGAAAATGCACTGATGCAGTCGCAGCTGCATGTGTGAATGCATTTGCCCAGGGATTATAACCACAACATATAAAGTTCACTGACATAAACTCATTCAAACAAACAAACCGGCATTTCCTGGTGGCGTTATCAAACTCAAGCTCTCATAAACACGGCACATTAAATGAAAGCGATGAAAGCGTACATGAAAACATGTGCATCCCAGGAAATGCTCTTTGCACAAGAAAGCAAATTTTACAGACAGACATGTGAGCATCTATACATTCATGACAGCATGTGAAGGAAGCATGAGTGATTTTTATGTTGTGAGGCACGTGCATGACTGCATTAACTTGAGCAGCACGATATCATTGCTATAAAGCCTTTCCTTCAGCTTTTCTGTGCTTACCACTTGCTAAAAAAAAAGCAGATGGGAGCAAACACTTTTTCACAGCACAGTATGAGTATGCGGCCTTTTACTGGTGGTGGACAAGGCAGTTACTATGGTGATGAGTGATGAAGCCTCAGAGGTCAGGAGGGTCATCTACTTACAGAGAGACAGAGAAAGGGCTGTTTATGCTGGAGACAGAGGAGAGCATAGCGAAAAAGTGAAACAAAGAGAAGCAAAAAAATATTTGTACAAACAAGAGAATTTCAGTCGTGCAGTGTTCAAACGCTCAGACAATACAACGGTAACACAAATAGCCAAGTACGACATTCATATTCATCTGTGAATCCAATTCATTAATTCTGACTTAATCCTATCCTTGAAGCTTCTCCGAATGAGTTACAGTGATGAAAAAGAAGCTAAAAAAAAAAATCATCTCATTCCTGCTATTCCAAGCACGCCATTTATCCTTTAGCCCTATATTATTTAAAATAGGCATGGATACAAGTTGGACAAATAACATTAACGCTCCTGATTAAACCCAAATAACTACTACACCTGATTCCTGCTTTCATGTATTTATATACAGTACTGTGCAAAAGTCTCAGGCACCCGATTTTTTTAGTACAAATATTGTTATAGAGGTTTATTTCATGACTTCTGCATTACTAAGCCAGTACAAAACATCTTACATTTCCAATCATGAATTGTTCCAGAAAAAATGTTTGTATGTCAGTAAAGAATGCAACATACTAAATCACAGACCACTTTTCAGGAAAGAATGAAAAAAAAAACATAATTCTGGGTTTTGCATGCAAAAATAGAAGCAAGTGAGACAAAGCCTGGAGAAGAACTGTGGCAGATGCTCAGTAAAAGCTACCAGCTAATTCCCTTATACAACTGCACAAAATTACACCTCAGAGCTGTTAAACCAATATTGATTAGTTTAGTTTATTACTTTATAGTTTTTTTAAGTAAAAAAGTTGAATTTCATTGTCTTTGAAGTCATCTTTACTTCACAGCATTGCTCTGGACGTTCCTGTGACTTTTGCACAGTAGCCTATTGTATATAAATGATATGCTGCTGGTATATAATATATGCCAGTATTAACACAGTGTAACTTTCAAATGTTCTCTACATAAAGTGTGGACATTCCCTTTGGCATTTGGAACCATTTTTTGTTTTTGCATCCATCAGAGCAGAGGCCAGCAGTTGTATCTACAAAAGCCTGTTGTGGCTACAGATTTTCATTTCATCCAAATAGAAGCCACACCAAGAGCAGCTGTTTCAAGGAGTTGAGTCAGGCGGGAAAGAAAACCTACAGCCACACCAGAGCTTTGCGGACAAGACTGGTAACCGGTTATGATCACCCATTCCTCAACCCAGTGACACCTCCCATACACACACACACACACACACACACACACACACACACACACACACACACACACACACACACACACGAGCAAAGGCCAAAACCCATACTGACTGCTATAATGGTCCACCATAATTGGATTGCATCTTGCATTTAAAGCATCCTTAAGAGCTCAGGAAGGTCTCAAAGCAACAAACCAATAAATTCCAAGCTGGATGATTAGACGAGTAAGCAGGTCTCTCCGTCTTCACTGCCTTGCGTCTATCAATCTCAAGCTCTCTTTCCCTGTGTCTCCACGCCCGATTAAGCAAAGCAAGGGGATAATGGTTTTCAGCTTATGGTTTTCATGGCATTATAATTATAAGAGAGAGCCTCTATAAAACTTAGGAATTTTACAGAGTAGAAACATCCAAAATCATACATTTGCAAATGCTCTATATAGTAACAAAGATCGTATTTTAAAAAGATCCTCAAGTGTCCTGAAGTATATTATCCTACTGGCAGCTCAGCTGTCTCTGAGATAACAGATGTGTTTGAAGAAGTGTTCAGCCAAACATATGTTATTACGTTGAAAATATAATCATTATTTTATTTTACAATTTAACCAATAATTACATGTAATTTATATAACAATTATATAAACTCACCATCTGCTTTATTAGGAACAAGTATACTCCTGCACAATTCGCACCTTCATGCCATTATGCGATCGGCCAATCATGTGGCAGCAGCACAGTGCACAAAAACATGTAGGTATAGTTCAGGCGCCTCAGTTAATGCTCATATCAACACTGGAATGGGGAAAAGTGTGATCTCAGTGACTGTGACCGTGGCATGGTTGTTAGTGCTAGATGGGCTGCTGTGACTTTTTCAGAAACTGCTGATCTCATGGGATTTTCAAGAGTTTACAAAGGACAGTGCAAAAAAAAAAAAAAGTCCAATGTGCAGCTGTTCTGCAGACAGAATGCCTTAAATGCATCTGAGAGGTTTCAGATTAAAATGTCCAGACTGGTTTGAGTGGACAGTAAGGTTATAGTAACTCAAATAACCACTCTTTACAACCGTGGTGAGCAGAAAAGCATCTCAGAATGTGCAAGACCTCAAACACTGAGGCGGATGTGCTACAACAGCAGCAGACAACATCAGGTTTCACTCTCGTCAGCCCAAGAACAGGAATCTGACACTACAGTGAGCACAGACTCCCTGAAATTGGACAGGTAAAGATTGGACAAACATCACCTAGTCTTCTTCCAATCTTCAACTAGTCTAGTTCTGGTGAGCCTGTGTAATAAGAAATATTAGGTAAACTTTTCCTTATTTAGAAGATGTTTTCATTTACCAGGTTATCCTTTCTTGTAGTCTGTATACTTAGTTTATATCACAAATGTATTAGAATGCATTTAAACTCATTTTACATAATAATCAACGGTTGAAAGCAGAGACGTGACTGTTCCAGAGCTGGAATCTCACAGCACTGCTGAGTCTAGTGTTTTATTTCATTTACCATCTGATACACCTCAGCTAATTCCCATGACCTTCCAGGGCTGATATTCCTGTTAGGAGAGAGAAAACATGAACGTGTGTAGGGCTCGGCTCCTCCACTGCCTGAGCATGATCCAACTAGTTTAACTTTTAAAAGTCAGTGAGCACCTAGGTGTGACATGTAGGTATAGTTATTAAGTTACAGATTTGCTTTAATGGCATACTGATGTTTCCCAGGAGCACAGTAAGTTCTGCAGCACAATGCATGTTGCTTTTCGGGTGTGCAGAGTGTCTTTTACAGAAGACAATTAAATAACTGAGAAAAGTGAGCGATATCACTGAGCCATGACACATGAGATAGGGAAAGATGGCCGAATTGAGGAGCTGAAAGAAGGATCTTGCTGTGTTGGAAAGGGTTTAAGTGGACAGATTAGCATGTTTGGAGAAGCAAGCCAACCGAATCTCCTGTAGCCTACAGCCATTCTCCACTGGTAAGCGAGCCAGATGCACACTACACCCACACTTCACTGCGCCCACAACCCTCAAGCATGAGAGATGGAGAGAGATGGTGTGTGTACGTGTGCGTGAATACGTGTGTGTGTGTGTGTGTGTGTGTGTGTGTGTGTGCATAAACTCTAAACAGTACCATTGCAGAAAATGGATAACACTATGGTGCGATAAGTGGTTTAAAAACATATCTTTTAGGGTTATAAGTGGTAGGGAACAAGATTAGAGCTGAGTACAGATTTAGTTGTCTGCGAATCTAATTTGGATGCACAGATGAGGTGACGACACTTCCACCTCCACCATGCACTGCGCTGTGAATGTGTGTCAATCAATACGGGCTTAAGCAAAGTTGCTTCTGCACTGGTTGATTTGGTCGGGGGCGGTGATGAACAACAGCTCCCCTGCACACAAAGGATAAATGATTTTACTGTACAATCATTCATGCAGACTTGCCATGTTAGATTAACTGCTGAGGTGCAAACACGGCAAACAGGAAAATCCAAGCAGGCAGAGAGGAAAAAATAGAGAATTTTACCACAAAAAGGCTAGCCTATGCTGTCGTATGTTTTTATTTATACGTCTCAAGCAAAAATATGGAAACAGCCAGGCTGATGTGTCTGCTACATAATAATAGGCAGCTCCATATAATGTCCAGCTTCATATTTTACCAACCAAAGATACCACAGTCTCGCGCTCTTAGTTTCTATTGGCTCACAAGACCAAGGCTTGTGAATTCCCAGGTCAAAGTTCACCTACATGTATGTCGGCATGAAGGAAAATCAACCGTAAATGTGCGCCTTACATGCGCCACGTCCTTTCCCCTTCAGTGAACTGGCTTTCTGTCAGGCGATTTTTGGCACCTCTGTAACAGGCTTTCAATCCTGTCCTATTCATAACTCAGCCTGAACCTAACTTTACAAAATTAATGTTACACCATCAGAAATACCCAATAAAACTCCTAAATTCTATCTGCTAGCCACCTATACTGGGTGACAGGATATAATATGATAGTGGTATTGTGATAAATAACAATCACAATACGCTTTTTTAAAAAGAAAAATCACAGGAATTGTGCACGCTTTTAGAACACTGACTGACTCCACTGTAACTCACAGCAACAAGCAAGACAAATAAAAATCGATTTTTATACCTGTCTCCTTTTTATATAAAAATACAAACAAAATCACTTGAAATGTAGAATTGCTGTTTTAACTAGGGGGGATCCATTTTCTATTTTCGATACAATGCAGAGATCAGAGAGCTTTAAATAACCCCGGGCACCTGATACTGCTATCTTCTCTGCGATTAAACCGACTCGCTGAAAGATTCTGTTGCCATGTTTTGCAAAAACTTTTGGTGTGATGGTGCCAGACATTAAGACACGTTCTGTGTCTGTGATCAACATGCAAGATCTTTGTTACATCAGTCAACATCACAGGTGTTCACAGCATAAACCACGTCAGTGAGTTGGATGGGAAAATGTATCAGATCCAATCTGTTCCAGCATTTCAGGCCAGCACTGTATCAGCATTATATCAGTGCATCCTTAGTTTTTACTACAACGTTCACAGTGCTTCTGAATTCTCGGATCTGATTGGTCAGAAGGCGTTGATTATTTTTTAAATTTATTTATTTTTGTACAAGAGCATGGCTCTTAACAGCAGTTTTTGACCGTAATTCAAATCACAACTATATATTACTGCACCCGTTCTAAGATGTTCTCATTACTATAGTGACAGCTCATTCACAGGGACTGGAATGGCGAACATAATCCATGTCCAATAATAAACAGACTTCAATACAATGTGTTGTTATTTAACAACGAACAAAAGAAATCGTTGATATGGTGAAGCTTTCTGTAAGGAGATATTTATGGAATGAGTCTCCAGTATCTTCCACTTCAGGATGGAGCAAATTGGGCTTTCCTGTTTCGTGCGAACATGACAAGCTCCATGTTTGGCTTGTACTTCAAGAGCGAAAATGAGAGGCTGGTGAGGGAGAAACTCTTTATAGGTGCGATAACGGAAACTCGCTTGTCTTGTGGACGTTCCACCACGTTACATGTAACTATAAATGGCTAAAAGTACAACGGGGTGTACTTTAATAAAAATATTTTTTGCAAATGTTGGTAAAAATCCTGTGGCGTAAGAGGAATAAAACACTTCTCCATGTGCTGTTATTGGGGGGAAAAAATCACCTTTGATATGGTAACAGCCTATCAACCGTTGATTATTTTCCTGTAACAGCCAGCCCCAGCGTGTTTTATTCCGTACACCCCATTCCCCTCTGACAGTTTTCCCAACCCTTCATGATTTAAAATAACACAGCTGGCCAGGAAAAAGCTCAGCCTGGCAACAATGAAGCCACATCACCCCACGGGACACGTTAAATGTCCTCACAGGAAAGTCTGACATTAGAGAGTTCCTCGGTCAATAATTAATAAATAAATAAAATATAATAATTTAAAAAAAGGGGGGACAGAGTTCAGCTTTATGTTTTTAAAATGCACATCACGGGGTGCAGAGCGAGGGGCGTGTCTCAGTGCGTCCCACGTCAAAGCGACGTCATTACACGACAAAGAGGAATACCTAGTGTGACACTCTGCAATAATGCCCCTCTTTCACAGGAAGCAAAGCCAAACGGTAACACGGAGTAGCTCGGAAGGCGCATACTAATCAGTATGGCAGTGTGGTTGACTAGAAAGCACGGTGGAATGCTGCATGGGAGTAGCTGGGCTTCCACAGGCCTGCTGTTTAGTAAGCTGGGATAGTATGCGGCTTTGGACTGAGCCTTATAATACAGAGGAGCTCAGCTGTGGGAGTTAAACTAAGGAGATGGCTCAGTTACTCATCAAACTGTACACGTACACCTTCGCCCACGACTCAACTGCCTCTATAGTCAGTCTGCTGCAGCACATCGGGGTCTTTAATTTAAAAAAAAAAAAAAAACAAGCCTCGTGTAGGAAAACCAAAGGCTCTCTATACACAGGAAACACCGAGGCCTTTTCTCAAAGCTGAGGAAGTGATCGAGCTCGGAAGTGATCAACATGATTCTCACGCTGCCTGCAGCATCCGATTAGCTGCGTGCACAAATACAACAGCAGCATCTTTCATGTCAATAAGTAAAGACATGGCTCTCCGTCAGTCTGCTCACACTGACACACGCACAACCAGACTGCAAGCTGCATACAGTCTAATGGACTCGCTGTAACCGCCCTGATCTTCTTCTTTTTAATCAGTAGAGTCAGAGTAAACAAAACAACTAGATCCCACTTAACAATGCATTCTTTCTTAGACGAAGTCTATAAAAGGAAAAGCAGTGATGGTGCACTTGGTGCTCTTGTTTGCTGAGATGATCATTGCTTCATGGATGCAGGAAATCAGCCCACACTTCTGTTTTTTTTTATTCTGCTATATGAAGGCGGCTCGGTGGTCCGTAACCCCACCCAAGCCAGTGTAGTGAGCTAGCTAACAAGTCAGATCTCTAGTGAGATGATGTGATAGATAATCGCGCGCGCGCACACACACACACACACACACACACACACACACACACACACAGCGAGGGCTTCTGCTGACTGTCGCTGCTGCAAAATGTTTCTAAGCGACTCTTTCACCTCTCTTTCACCTCTCAGCTCCTGGAGCATGCTGAGTCTGCTTCGTGACTTTTAAACGAGACGGAACTTGCTCTAACCCTGAGCTCCTAGCACTCAACCTGAAACTAAAAACACTCTTACCTGGTCCCCGCCTTGTCGCCCATCTCCGAAGGCCTGTTTCTTCAACCGAAAAAAAAGGTGTCTTTAAAAAGAAACGGACTGCCACTCGGAAAGTAAAGCCTTCCTGCTCCCCTCTTCGGCTCGGACTGGCTCCCCGCTCACAGCGACTTGCTGCTCCTTCTTTCACAGGGTAGTTTCCCGCAGTCCCGAGACGGAAACCTCTGTTTGACTGCCTCTTCTGACAGCCGCCTCCAAGGCCGGCCTCCTTCCTGTGACTGACATTGCTGTCGTCCAATAAGATCAGGTCAACGATTTGCGTCAACGCGCGGTCACGCTGTCCACTCACGCTTTGGGATTACCAATTAGAAAGCGCTTTGAATAAGTGGGCGTGGCCTGTAAAGGATAACACTGTGACAGAATTGCTATACTATGTCCAAGAATGTGTATATGCTCAAACATTAGAGGCTGCTGGAATTAAAAAAAAAATCTGTTGTTATCCTACAGCGTAAATGATAAATGATGGAGTAATTGTGAGAAACCAAGATTTATCAGAAGAAATAGAAGAATATTGCGGCTGCAGTTTTAAAATCCTCAGTGCACAGAACTGCAGTTCCACATGCCCATTTTAACCATGAAATTTCATTTCCCATTCGTGTTTGTTACGCAAAGTAACTATGATTGTTTCTTCCAGTTTCACTGTCAGGATTATGTAATAGACCCATAATCTTGCCTTGAGTCTGAAAATGCTATCTCCTGCCATCTAGTGAGTGGATATGGACGATGCATTTATATTATATTTGCTGGACCTTCTCTAATTTCCCCCATTCTGAAGACATTATTTTCTGAATTCTTGAATTTGATACATTTTCTGATTTTATTGACATATAGAAGATGTTCATGCTTGGGTCAGGGTTTGTGATATCCAACATATANAGGAAGATATGTGCTAATATGGCAATAAACAGTGTGGCTAAGATGTTCAGTAATTTCTTTCTTGAAAAGGTCTATTGTTGAAGCAGTTCGGTGTAAAGGCATGTTTTGATCTAAGGAACATCTTTACAACTGCTCATTCATTCAATTATCCAATCAGCCAATCATGTGGAAGCAGTGCCGTGCATAAAATCAGGCAGATACAGATCAAGAGTTTCAGTTAATGCTCACATCAAACATCGGAATGGGAATATGTGATCTCAGTGACTTTGACCTTGGCATGGTTGTTGGTGCCAGCCAAGCCGGTCTGAATATTTTAGAAATCAATGTTTTTGAATCTTTAACAGTCTTGGTGATCTTGGTGAGCATATACCCACTATAGCCTCAGGAATAGACCCCGATGTGGTCTTCCACCTCAAGGTTCAACATGTTGTGCATTATGAGATGCTTTTCTGTTCAGCATGGTTATAACGAGTGTTTGAGTTACCATAGGCTTCCTGTCAGCTCAAACCATTCTGGCATGGATTCCATAAGATGTTGGAAACATTCCTTTGAGATTGTGGTCCATGTTGAGATGATTGCCTCACACAATTCCTGCAGCTTTTTCAGGTGCACTTTCATGCTCCCACTCTACCACATCCCAAAGATGTTCTACTGGATTCATATCCGATGAAAGCCAATGAAGAACATTGAGCTCACTGTCATGTTCATGAAACAAGTTTGAGATGACTTCTGCTTTGTGAAGTAGCCATTAGAAGATGGGTAAATTGTGGCCATGAAGGGATGCACGTGGTCAGCAACAATACTCAAATAGGCTGTGGCATTCAAGCAATGATTGATTGGTATTAACGGGCCTAAAGTGTGCCAAGAAAACATTCCCCACACCATTACACCACCTCCACCAGCCTGGACTGTTGACACAAGGCAGGGTCCATGGATTCATGCTGTTGGTGCCAAATTCTGACCCTACCATCTGTGCGCCTCAGCAGAAATGGAGATTCATCAGACCAGGCTACATTTTTCCAGTCTTCAACTGTCCAATTTTGGTGAGCCTGTGCCCAAAGCAGCCTCATCTTTCTGTTCTTAGCTGACAGAAGTGGAACCCAACATGATCTACTTCTGTTGTAGCCCATCCACCTCAGGGTTCAAAGTGTTGTGCATTCTGAGATGCTTTTCTGCTCACCACAGTTGTACAGAGTGGTTATCTGAGTTATTGAAGCCTGTCCGTTAGCTCGAACCAGTCAGCCATTCTCTGTTGAACTCTCTCATCAACAAGGCGTTTCCATCTGCAGAACTGCTGCTCACATGATGTTTTTTCTTTATTGCACCATTCTGAGTAAACTCTAGAGACTGTTGTGTGTGAAAATCCCAGAGATCAGCAGTTATAGAAATACTCAAACCAGACCGTTTTGCACCAGCAATCATGTTATCACTGAGATCACATTTTTCCCTATTCTGATGGTTCATATGAACATTATCTGAAGATGCTGGGCTGTATCTTCATATGCATTGCACTGCTGCCACACGATTGGTTGATTAGATTATTGCATGATTGAGTGGGTGTTCAGGTGCTCAGTGAGTGTATATGTGAGCAAGAACTGAGTTCTTAAATTTGAGAGTTTAATCTTTTTTTTTTTAATTAATGATTGAATGATTATTATGTGATTAAAAATTGATTATTTCAGAAGTCTAACTTTGCTTTGTAACTTTCCCCATGTGCCCAGCAAGGGCAGCTCACCCCACAGTCTGATTGCCACTGAAGTAGGCCTTGTGGAAAATGTGAAGAGCTGGTAAAGACTGCAAAATAGGTTAAAATGTCATGTAGAAACTAGGATACTATTTTTGTGGGACAAGAGGAGGATCCACTGGGATGTCCTGGATTGTTTTGTGAGGATTCTCTACAATTAGGTTAAAGCTGAATCAGGCATTATGATGAAATTATCGATAGTGGATTGCATGGTGGTCTATAATAAAGCAATGCTGTGGTCAATCTGCCTAAATTCTGGCTTAAAAAGGTGTGTTGTTGCTTCTTTAAGATAAAGGGCTTTCCTCCAAACAGCAGCTACACCACCATTATTACTTGGCTTACACTGACATGTATTTTGATGAGATTTCTATGCGCTGTACCTCTATGTAATTTAATTCATGTTGTTTATTTCTGTTTCACAGGTATTCATGAAAAGACATAGTGCTTTATAGAACTGGAATTAGTCAAGTCAATATGTTTTTTTTTCTGATATCAAAAAGTTATTAAAATGAGCCTGAAGTCTAAAGTGATGGAAATATATTTATTGTTGTAAATAGAACTGAATTCTGGAGTGGGTCTTTCCAGAATTATTATTACTATTACTAACAATTATTACTATTATTACTGTAACTATTTTAACTAAATAACCATTATTCTTGTATTGCTTCTGCCTTTATACATTTTTTACTATGAGCCATACTTTGAAAAATGTTATAATTTAAAAGGAAAATCACATTGATGTTGTCTTAAAATTTAATATTATTATTTTTTTAATTTAAAAAGCATTCTCTCCTTAAGAAAATATTAAAGCAGAAGGGCAAAATAAAGAGAAGGTGAGGCTAAAGAGAATCTAATCAGTCTTTACAAAAGACTTCAGTGGTGTAATTAGATTAGATGCTTCGACATCAGCCAGACCATGAACCCCTGACATCAGACACACCATTAGTTAAATATGCCGACAAAGGCTTAGTCCCCTCCTACTGAGTGTAATGATAGTGTTTAACGGACTCCTGCTGCTATGAGTGAACAAGGGCTAGATTTTTGTCTAACAAGAGAAATTTAGCGGTAGTAGTAAGTTATATTAGCATTTTACATTTGAAAAGCTGTAATTCCAAAAAATTTTAACACTGATATAATAATATTGGTTCAAATATATAGTTTTGCTGTTGCAATGTAATGATTTTAATCTCTACACTTATGCTTTTTTTATTAGTATATCCAATATCCAATAGCTATATAAATACATATAGTTGCACTTTTCCTCATCTTCATTTCAAGAGAACATGAAACCCACACAGTTTGTGCAGTGTGTTAAAGAGCACAAGAGCAGATCGGATCAGAGACTTGTTTTACAGTTTCTCCAATAATGATTACTTACGGTTATAACTAGAGAAAGCACAAGCTTGTCCTGGATCAGCATTAAAAAGAACTGAACTCTTCATTAATTACCCAAATTGGAGTGCGAACGCCCCAATTACACATTAATATGCACAACACAAAACACAGAATAACATAGACTCTAAACAATTATATGCAGAGTTATAGGGAAAGACAGTAAAAGTCATCATATTTTCCTTCATACTGCTGTATACATATGTAGGGCAGTGGTAGCTCAGTGGTTAAAACATTGGACTACTGATCTGCTGCCACTGCTGGGCCCTTGAGCAAGGCCCTTAACCCTCAACTGCTCAGTGGTGTAAATTAGATAAATGTAAGTCTCTCTGGATAAGGGCGTCTACCTAATGCCATAAATGTCATTTTAAAAAATGCTATGGCTTGTGTAAAAAGAAAAGTTTGATATAGGCAATGAACACAGCAACAAAGGGTGGTCAGGAAGACTTTAGGCTGTAATGAACACACACACACACACGTGTGTGCACTTATAAAGGCGGGAAGCTGCATTCACAGTAACTGTCCTTTTTCTCATAAACGTCCACTTCATGACTATCTGTGTATTCCTACTGCACAATAAACAGGAAAAAAACATTTGAATTACTTTTAATTTGTGTTACAGCATCTATCCACCACATTTCCAACTGTTCATTAAAGATATAACAGAATTTGCACTAGTCTATGAGAGTAAATTGTAAATTAGATTGTACCTGTTACTTCTTGCCCAATACTTTGCATGGTTGTATCTGATAGTTTTCCATCTACTCAGGTTCTTGGTCATCAATCTGCTAACCTGTTTATTGCCTTGATTTTTACACAATGCTCCCAACAAAACAAGAAAAAGCCATGAAATAAGTTACTATAACAAGATTTATAACGTATCAAAAGCTGTCAATGATTTGCCAAAAAAAAAGAAAAAAAAAAATTCGCACACTTTTTATTCTTGCTCTGCAACAAATATAGATTGTTAATGTAGATTATTGGCTGTGTGCTGATGGTGGTGTCATACTCATACAGTGGTCTCTTGGGGTCACTGAGGTCCTACTTCTTGTCTCTTTTGTCTCGCATGTAGTCTATCATCCAGGGATGGAAAAAGTACTGAGAAATTATACTTAATTATAGATAACGTGATCCAAAGTATACTACATCATGTGTAAAACATGGTGGAGGGAGTGTTATGGCATGGGCATGTATAGTTGCTGATGGAACGGGCTTGCTGCTGTTTATTGATGATGTGTCTGCTGACAGAAGTAGCAAGATGAATTCTGAGGTGTACAGGGCTATACTCTCTGCTCACAATTATGTCACTTTGTCCAAATACCTTTGAGCCCCTGAAAATGGAGGTACTTTGTTGAAAATGGCTGTAATTCCTNAGTCTACACTTCGATCACATCTTGATTGTTTTATTTCAAATTCATTGTGGTGGTGTATAAAGGCAAAATCACAAAAACTCTGTCACTGTCCAAATACCTCCGGACCTGACTGCAAGTATAGTAACAAAGCACAATTGCTCAAATATTTTCCTCCCCGGTATCAGAGCAGATAGTCCTACTTAGCCAATTTGTACTTTGTAAACTCTTTTTCTCCTTTTTATTTATTGTATTTTCTCTCAATGTCCATCATAGTTCCCTAGATTCAAAGTATCCCAGTTTGCTCCTAGGACCACTTCATTGTTAATGAATAATATGCTTTATGATCAACAAATGAACAATAAGTTTATAGGTTAATACAAGATAAGGCACCCTGATAAGGAGAAGCAACTGATTGCCAACAACCGTCACATATCTTGTCATTCAGTGATGCTGTCTGTATTCTAGGATGATTTTTAATTTTTCCCTCTTGGTGACCTTTCTAGATTTGCATTCCAAATCCACTCAATGCAAAAAGCCTGATTACCTCCATCTACTAAAACAAAGACATCACTGGTGAATAACTCATCAGTTTGAGGGGTGAATGCTAAATGCTTCCCTCTCTTATTTGACCTTCATTATGTCTGACTGGCTGATGAAGTTCCTTGATGATGATGAGGCCAATTGAAAACCTCAATTCCAGTTACCAACCACAGTGTGGTCTTTTCTGAATATACTGACCAAGTAGCAAAAGATGACTGATAAAATACACTCCTGAACAAAATCTTAAGACCAGGGAAAATATTACAAGTATTCAGACTTCGCACTGGTGGATCATAACCAGGTTGTAAGAACTTCTTCAAAATGCCAAAAGAAGAAACAAGAGCAAGAGACANGTAACCAGGTTGTAAGAACTTCTTCAAAATGCCAAAAGAAGAAACATGAGCAAGAGACAAAAAATAGAGAGTAGGCATTTTATTGAAAACTGCATTTAAACTCCTTCTTTAAATAGCCTTTCAAAGTTAAAATTTGTGCAAAAAATATGGCTTTAATGTCATGGTCCTTCAAACAGTCACACTGTCATGATCTCCTGATGGCAAAAACAAAAAGGCTTTCTGTTTTTGAACATGGCAGGATTGTTGAGCTGCACAAGCAAGGGATCTCGCAACGTGAGATTGCCGCCGAGGTTGGACGCAGTAAGACAGTCATTTTAAATTTCTTCAAAGATCCTGATAGTTATGGGACAAAAAAAAAATCAAGTGGTAGTCCCAAAAAAATTTCACCTGCACTGAGCCGGAGGATCCAATGGGCTGTCTGTGAAGACACAGGCTGATCCTCGACCCAAATTAAGGCCCTTACTGATGCTAACTGCAGCCCAATAACCATAAGACGGCATCTGTGAGAGAATTAATTTAAAGAATAAAAGAATAAAAAAATGCTTAAAGAATAAAAAAACGTCTTTGAAAGCCATGTCTCCTCCCACACCACAAACTTGCCCGTTTGGAATTTGCCAGGGAGCACCAAACATGGGACACTGAAAGATGGAGGAAAGTCTTATTCTCAGATGAGAAAAAATTTAACCTGGATGG